>VWZU01001236.1:87052-106633 GCA_013397095.1 Sterrhoptilus dennistouni
GGAACATACACATACACACACACACACATATATATATAAATAAATATTAAAAATATAGATTTGTGCGCATTCCCACCAGGAAATCCCAGCACTGATCCGAGCATCACGAGGCCCAGCAGGAACAAAGGCTTGGCAGAGGGCACTGAGCCTTTCCCCTCAATCCACTGCCAGCCTTTCCCAGGGTCACACTGGGCACACATTTGCCTTTTCTGGGCACCTGGGAAAGCAGAGCCCAGCAGCAAAACACAACCCCTGGGCTGTTCCAGGAGTGGGGAGGCAGGAAAAAGGGAGAATGAAGCACTTCCATGCACAGAAGGAAACTCAGAGGTCAAACCAGGGGGGCTCTGGGAGGTTTTTTTGAGCTTCCCCCAGTGGTGAAGCCCTGGGGAAGGATTGCAGGGTGAAGGGGCTGTTTTCTTTTTCTGCCCCAATAAGCTAATGAAGTTTGGGAGCGGTGCTGGCGGGATAGAAATTTCTTCACGCTACACTGTCTGTTTGTGTTTGATTAATGTAAATCTTCCCCGGGCTGCGAGCGCGCCCCGGGCTCGGCTCTCCATTCACTGCCACGTCCAGACAGAGCAGCAAAAACCAACAGCTCTATTTTAGTCCTCGCCATGAAACCCCACAGAACTCCACCAAACTCGCTGCTGGTGATTTGGCTTGAACTACCCTAGTCCTCATTAAATTCTGCTTGTTTTTATTTTCCTTCCCTCCCACCTCCCCAAAACCACGAGTCCTGTCAAAAAAACGAAACTGCAGCAAACCACTTTAATACATTAATAAAGACTTATTTTCTTTTCTTGCATTTTCCTCAGTTCTCATGAGCAAATTTTTTCAGCCTGTCCAACAAGATGCTGGTACCAACCATCATCTCCAAGCCACAACTGCAGCAAAGGGCTGCAATTACCCAGAAGACAGGAAGCCAAAGAAATCAACTCCTACCCCTCCATCTCCCTGCTCCATGCAGTAATTTCCCAGCCAGAACTCGTATTTTCCATCCTTCTCTCCCTTCTCCATCCATTATCATTTTTGAAATAACAGAGGGCTCTCTCTCATTGGTTCCTATTTTGAAATGTTTGCCCAGCTCCCCAATTTTCTAGGAATTTCACAAATCAAAAAATGTCAGCTCTGTCCAGAAGAAAATGGGAACCCAGAGGGGAGGATGCAGCAGGACCAGGATCAGCTCAGATCCTCACAGGATCTTGTCAATCCTTGGGAAAAATCATCAATATTGGGTTTTTTTAACCACTGTGGAATCACAGAGTTAAGGAATCCAGGGGAAAAGGGGCTGTAAATCCAGTTTATTCGTGCCTGAGTGAGAATCACACGCACCAAACCAGCCTCTGCTCAGGGTGTCAAAACACAGATATTTTTAAACTTGGGTTCCAGTCTAAAAATCGAGCATTTCTACATTTTTTTTCCTCCCTAACGCTCTTCATCATCAAGTGAAACACAGATGGGACAATCTGACAGACCAATAAATGGTAATTTACTAAATGATATTTTGGTTGGAACATTGATATTTCCCATTTCCTTCTCTGTACAGAGCAAATTCACATTTCCCAGCTGCCTTCCCAGTCTACCCTTGGCACCAATTTAAGGGTGTAGGTTGCTTGACAATCATAAAAATGCATAAAACATTATAGAGTATTATGTATTATTTTTATATATTTGTGTGTTTTATACATTTATTTATGTCTTTTACATATTTATGTCTTTTACATATGTATTTGTGTCTCATATATATATATATAATATAAATAAATATTTTTGCAAAAAAAAACCCTCAAATTCATCCATTTCAAATTTTCCTGCAAAATATTTAACTTGAAGTCATTAAAATCAATGAAGAGGAACCAGGAATACAAAAGGAATCTGCTTCAAGGCTTTTTAACTCAGAAGGGACATTTTCAATGCCCTGAAACATAACAATTCTGTTAGTGGCACGAGCACTTGGGAAAAGAAATGCATTTGTACCATAAAACAAGCTTAAAAGGGTCAGAAATGGATATTGCAGCTTCTCTTTGTTATAAAGGAGTCAAACAGACTTTGAAGAATCCAAATGAAATTTCAGTCTACCAGGAAAAACATTTAGTATTAAAAAAAAAGGACTTTAGGGCACAGTCATGTAAGACAACTGTTGTCTGCAAAGTTTTTTTTTAACTTATGGAAATAATTAACTTTAAAAAACCAGAGAATTAATTTTTATTTCTATTTTATCTGCATTTTTGGTGGGGGGGGGAGAAAGCAACACAATACATCCCTTTCAAGTGCAAACCAAGGCAGCTGCCAGGAAACAGTGTAAAAACAAGAAAGATTCAGGAATGGAAGCCTCTATCTTGCTTCCTACTCTGATTTCCCAGATTTCCTTCCCCCAGCACGCTCAGGCACAGGACATAATAAGAAAACAATTTGGAGGAGGGGGAAAAAAAAAAGAAAAATGACCATAAAAAGCAAGAAAGTCTGATGCAATCAGGTTTTTTAGGAGAAATTAGAGAGAGCCAAGAAATGGTGAGGACTGGAAGTGGAATATCAGTGTTTTAAATCCAAGGGGATTTCTGCAGTGCTGGACAACAGCAGGAAAGGAGGATAAGGAAAAAGCATGGAAAAATACATAATTGAAAAAGAAATCTACAAGCATGGGAAAGATGGGGTGGGAATAAGCAGTGAAAAGCTCATTTGAAGAGTTTTCTTTGCCTATTTCGAATAAAGAATAATAAAATGCATGAAAATTAAGTTAAATAAATGCTTCTAATAACATCATACAACTTCCAAGCCTGAACATCCCAGGTTTCACTACCCAGAATTTTTAGATTTTGCTCTTTACAAAGAGCAGCAATATTGGTCCCCAATATTTTATATTGATTAAGGAAATCTTTACTTCTTGCCAAGCTCCTCTCCCGGCTCCAAGCCCAGCCCTGCCCTGGCCAGGCTGGGCTCTGGTAAATATTGACACAGAATTTCCAGACCTTTCCCCCAGGCAGAGCCAGGCCTGGGAAAAGCTGAACTTCCCAGAGCTCCAGAGGGAGGGAGCTGAGCTCTCCCCGAGGAGCTGAGCCTGTGGAAAGAATCCAGGAGAGCTCAGCATCCCGTCCTGCCACTGCTGGAAACACAAAAACTCTCAGCAGCCTGGATGGGATGTGGGAAGATTCTTCAGGCTGGAAGTGTCCAAGGCCCGGCTGGAGCAATCTGGGATAGTGGAAGGTGTCCCTGATTAGCACATTTTATTTTTTTTTTCTCTGCCAGAGTCAGGATTAAATGCTGGAGGATGATATTTCTTGTTCAGACTCTGATGTTTATTACTTCTCATCTATATTACGAACTGTGAGTTCTACAGCACTTCCAGATAACCAACTAAAAATGGAGCCCTATTTCTCTCTCTACAAGACCTTTTAAGGATGAATTGTCCAATTATAAAATGACACCTAAATTATTTTTACTTTTAACCCAATAACCAACCACCCATGGCCCATAATGAAGATTTTTCTATCCAATTACAAAATCCCACCCAGACCCATGGAGAAGAAGGTGAAAAAGAAGGACTCAGCCTCTGCCCTAAAACTTCAATCTTGCTTTATATATATAATACTATATTTTAAACCCTTAAACCCTAAGTTTTGCACCCTGTGCTATCACACACTTCTATCCAAACCCCACACCCACAATCCCAGTGCTGTCACTCAGTTTTGGGAGCCTTTTCCACGGCCTCAGGTCAGTGCAGTGTTTGCCTGGGGGTCAGTGCCTGTGAGCACAGAAAGCCTGGAATTCTCAGTGCCCAGGGGACAAAATCACCTCTAAGGTCCCTCCAAACCCAACCCAGCCTGGGATTCCATTCTGTTATTTGCAGTTTAGCTGGACAGGCAAAACCTCATTCCCAGTTTTTGGGAAGTTCAAACAGGCAGGGATGAAAACAATCTGTTCTTGACAAAGAATCCCATACAGACACCACGAGGATATGGGATAGATCCACACGTGTATTTTTAAGCAGTGAATCCCTGACATTATAACACATCAATATTTTATCAGTAAATATTTTATCAATAAATAATAAATAGATTATAAATAAATGAAAATATATAATGAATATATTTTATCAATCAGTAAAAAACTGGCCAATGCATTTTATTAGCCCCAAAAATTATCAGTGAGGGAATGGCTGCCCAGTTCCCCCATCAGAATATCCAAATACTCCACAGAGCTCTTTATATTACTGACCCTCATTCCCTCCCTTTTCTTTGGGCTCAGAATATTCATTTCTCCTATTTTATGTCAAGGAACAAAACCCATCCCACACATCCTAAATAAACAGGAACTAGCAGAAAACTGCTGTGGGATGTTATTTTTGAGAGAATGTATAAATATCAAAGTACAGACAAGAAGAAATGTGAGAAATCTGATATATTTCAGCAAGGACTCAGAGTCCAACAACCTCCACCTTTTAGACACATCTGAGAAACACCTGAGTTTTTTCAAGCACAAAAAGCTCTGTCAGTACATCCCATAAAAAGTCATAAAGGTATTAAGGCACTTTAATCAAGCATGGGGAATTTTATATTTTCTCCATCAAAAAAGAAGAGTCTGTGTGTTGTCTCAAAACCATTTATTGCTCTCACAAGCAGCAAAGGAGTAAGAAATTTTCTCTCTGGCTGCTCTGGATACGTTTTATGGAAAGCAGGAAACAACAAATGAGTTAATATTTCATTTGAGTGTCTCAGCTCTGCTGGGGTTACATCAGTGGAAGGTAAAGAAAGGCACAGCAGTTTCCTCTCAGCAAATTCTGCAAGTCAGAGGAGGCAACAACTTAAGGACAGCTTAGGGCACATCAAGGAATCATTTTCCAAACCCTTCATTACTGCAGCTCCTTCAATTACTGGAATTTCACTGGAAAAAAAAAAAGAAAACTGAGGTACAGAGACAGGAAATTGTTTCTGCAGTAAAAAAGGAGAACAACAATTGAAGTGGGAATGCTGTCCATTCCACCTTACATCACCATCAGAATTCCTTTTCTTAAAAAAAACTAAGTGACAGAAGGCTGTGGCACCTTGTGATGTACAGAAAATATCACAGATATTGGGCACATTCAACTTATTTGGGAAGGCAAGGCACATGCCAGAATTCCTGCAAACTTTTAATAGCAAAATGCTGTAAAAATACAGAGTTAAGCTGATGGTTTTTAGGATGGAGATGAGAATGCCTTAAGAAAAACCCTCAGTTTTTCATGGGCTGTAGCAGTCACTGGTGAAACCAGAGGACAGCATCTGCACCATGGCAGGGAAAACTCAAATTAAAGCTGGCACAGGAGAAATTAAAGATTAAATCACCTGCAGAAGTACTACTCACAAATAAAAAACAAAGGTGATAGAGACAGGAGAGAAACTGATGAAGTGAGTGGGTGGGAAAATCAACTTTACTGCTGGAGATAGAATTCAATTTATTATTTAGGATGATTCAGCACCCCAATGCTCTGGACAAAACCCACCTCTGGGGCTGGAGGCAGCTCAGCAAAAAGCCAGATCAGCAAAGTCAGGATTAGAGTGAAAACCCAGTGCAGAGTCAATCATTACAGGGCTGAACCGCAGCTCTCTGCTCTTAATGCACCGCTGCACCAACCCGCAGCTAAGGGATTTAAAAAACATCAGCCCGCAAAAAAACAAAGAAGGGGAAAAAAAGGAAAAAAAGGAAAAAAAGAAGAAGGGAAAAAAAACAATAAGAGAGAAAAAAGGAAGAAAAAAGGAAGAAAAAAAAGAAGAAAAAAAAAGAAGAACAAAAAAGAAAAGAAAAAAGAAAAGAAAAAAAAGAGAACACCGAATCACTGAATCATTAAAACTTCCAGCACAAAATTTTAACTCTGCCCATTCACTGCTAATAGATATCACTGGAGTGATCTAAGCCAAGGAAAGAATTACAGAAAATTATCATTTTCTACTGTGTCACACAACAAGCAGCTGAACAGCTTCCACAGACAGCAATTAAAATAAGAAAGTTCTGGTACAAATACGGGAACTGATTAAAAGACAGATGTAAAGTCTGCTAAATCTGTGATCAAAAAAAAAAATCAATCTGCAAAAAGCAAAACATGAAAGATCCTTTCAGTTTCATTGTCTGGGCTGATTTCTGGCATAGGAAAATGGGGTTTGTGGAGCTGCACTTAAAAGGTCACCGAGTTTCCTTCCTTGATCTTGTACCATGAACAATTTTAGAAGGCATTAAACATTTCAGGACAGCCGAGCTAAACAAAATTTTTGCTTATCCTGTCATTGAATTGAGTTTGAGCAATTCCAGTAAGTCTGACAAAAAGAAAAAAAAAGAAAAAAAAAGGGAAAAAAAAAAAAAAAAAGGAAAAGAAAAAAAGGAAAAAAAAGGGAAAAAAAAAAAAAAAAAGGAAAAGAAAAAAAGGAAAAAAAAGGGAAAAAAAAAAAAAAAAAGGAAAAGAAAAAAAGGAAAAAAAAGGGAAAAAAAAAAAAAAAAAGGAAAAGAAAAAAAGGAAAAAAGAGGAGAAAAAAAAAAGAAAAGGAGGGAAAAGAGAGGGAAAAGAGAGGGAAAAGAGACGGAAAAGAAAAAGAAAAGGGAAAAAANGAAAAGGGAAAAAAGGAAAAGGAAAAAAAGCCCTCCCAAAGCAGCTCCAAAATATATTTATGCCAGCCACTAAATGCAAACTTGAGTCCACGCCAAAACAGCATAAATTAGAGAGAAGTAATTATCCTATAGCTGACAATTTGAAAAGAGAGCAGTGAGAGCTGAGGAATCTCCATTTGCTACGACAAAAATCTATTTCATTCACAGCAAACTGACCAGAGCTGTTAAAATTCTGTGATAATTCAGACAGAGATAAAAACCACGAGATGATTCCATGGATTTCACACTCAATACCTTGTTCTGCCTCACTCCAGGGCTGGGAATTGTCAGCAATAAATACTTCCAGGTCTATAAAACTCTATGAACTCCTCGCTATTCGTCGAGAAGCAAAAGAGGGAGGGGCAGAGCTTCAGTTATTCTTTCCAAAGAATTTTGCAGCTCCTTTTTATTTCACCATAAACTTCATCCCACCCCTGGTTTTACAGAGGAAAACATCAACGGGCTCAAGGACAGGATCGACATCAAAATGTTGACCCCAGAGGCAAGTCAGGACTGGCTTTGTCTAATTATTCTGTCCCACACCTGCAGCCTCTCAGTCCCGAATTCAAAAAGCAGGGAAGAAAAACCCAAGTGGAAATGCAATGTGGCAATACCTTCACTCTGAAAAGGCAAAAATCCTTTTTTGTTTTTAATGCATTAAAACGCACTTTCATTTTCCCACTACTACAGTGCAACAATGAACACACAAATTTAGAGCTCCAGGTATCGTTAATGAGCCAAACACCAGTTTATCTTCCCCAGAATTCTCTTTATTTCTGATTCTGTCCTCCAATTAATAACCCACAGCCTTTTTCAGGGTTCTTCCCCTTCCCCTAAAGCCCAGCACCAAAGACACACACAGGAAGGAAAAGAAGGTTTCAAACAAAAATCCTTTTGTTTTTAATGCATTAAAACACTTTCATTTCTCCCACTGCTTCAGTGCAACAAAGAACACACAAATTTTGACTTCTCAGTGTTTTAAGGGACTGTTAATGAGCCAAACACCAGTTTATCTTCCCCAGAATTCTCTTTATTTCTGATTCTGTCCTCCAATGAATAACCCCCAGCCTTCTTCAGGGTTCCCCTAAAGCCCAGCACCAAAGGCACACACAGGGAGGAAAGGAAGGTTTCAAATCTTGCCAGGAAGTTTTATTGTTTAACTCCAACCCTGCATCTGCCCCTGGTTTGAGATTCCCCAGCAGGAAGGTTCACACAGCTCACTGCACCTCCTCGCTGGTAGCTCATTCACCTGGATTCTTTTATCATTTACTTATCATAGATTTGTCCAGTGCTGGACACGAGGTGCTTCCTGCTCCTCTGCAGGGGCAGCAGGGCAGAAATGAGGAAAATTTTAACCCAGTGAAAGCTCCCCAGGTAACATTTGACCATCAAACAAACATTAATAATGTGAGCAGTTATTATTTCTGTTTAAGCAGAGCGTGCACAGCTCACCCACAGAAAGCTGAACATTCTGGCTGTTATCAGCTACATCAGAGTCACCCGTGCCTGAAAGAAACCACAACTCTCTCCTTGCTGTCCTGGCAAACTCCTGAATGCCAAAACTTCCTTTCCAATTTTCTCTGTAGCGACCAGATGCATCCATCAGCTGTCCACAGCCAGACAACTCACAGCACTAAAAAAATGTTGTGTCATCACCAGAACCAACAGAGCTGAAGGAATTGAGATGGTCCAAGTTCCCACATATGCAAGAAACATGTAAATGTAAAAATTAGGCACTGGCCACCAGCAGAATGTCAGTGCTGAGTGCTTTAAAACAAAGGGAAATGCAGTTTTCTCTCTCAGTCCAGTGAGACAGCTCCTCCCCAGGTATTTTCTGCAGCAGGGAAAGAAAGCACCAGGATGCCAGAGGAGGGTTTTAATCCAAAGCAAACAGCTCCATGCGACGGGAGGAGGGAGAGGGGCAGAGCCCAGGCGGCTCCTCATCCTACAGACAGAATTCATTTGCTGCTGGGCATTTCTTCCTGCACGTTTTCATGGAATTGGGAGTCAGATCCAGGAATGCTGCCACCAACCTCAGCACAACCGAGAGAGTATTCCCCAAAATCCCACAGGGAATGAGCTTTGGGGATATTTGAGAAGGCTCCTCACTGTCATACAGCTCATCATTGTATTTTACATTTATTCTATTAATCTATTCATTTATTTATCCATTTACTGCCATGGCAAAGTGATCCAAATACAATTCGGAGGAGAAGATGAACAGATTTCACATTTAAATTTACAGTTTAAATAAACTAGTCACAGTTCTTGTTTGAAGTGTCCAGAGTCCCTCTGTGCTCATCCCCACAACCAATTACAAACTACTTTTATTTTTTTATTTATTTAACAAAAAGAAAAAAAGAACAACAAACCCCACCTCATTATTTGCATGTCCTTTGTTATTTTTCTCCCTCTTTGAAATGCTCTTTTGGGGCAAGCTTTTTGATCTAAAAGGCATTTAATTAAACAAAATAAAATAAAATAAAANAAAACACTAAATCCCTATATACATTCTATACAATATTTATTTTGGGAAAATATATTCCCTGAAATTATATATATATATATATATTTATTTTCCAAGGGATTACCAGGGCCAGAACACAGCCAGATTTCCCAATAAAAAAACCAGAGAAACCAACTTATTTCAAGTTTATTTAGACTTTTTCTGCTCGAACCCCTTCAGTATTCCAAGAATCAATTTGGGAAATCTGAAGGAGCCATTTTCTCTGGATATGGAGAGCGACAGATGGAGCAAAAATCTTCAGCACATCCTGAGTTGCTGTGATGTTCCTGTCATGGCTCAGCAGAGCCACCTCCCAGGAGCTGCAGGGCCAGCATGATGATAAAAACAGATATTAATTTTTAAAATTAAAAAAAAAAAAAAAGAAAAAAAAAAGGAGTGGGAAGGGACAGGTTCTTTTCATCTGGCTGAATTCCAGGGATAGGTTTTAGAGTTTTGCAAGCAGCCCAAAACTCAGCTGTTTCCTCTCCCCCTCCCAGCTAAGTTTAATTCTCTGTTTCTGGGAGAGGGAAGAGCCTCCCCCAGAATGCCTGAGCAGCACCAGGGACTGTCCCCTCCTCCCTGATCCCAGAGCCAGGCAAATCCCACCTGCTCTGCCAGGAAAAAAGGCTTTTCCTGCCCCAACCCTGGGGCTGTGCCTGCATTACAGGTGACAGAAGGGAGGCCAAGGCAGGGCAGGGCAGGTGCAGACACCAAGGAACACTGCTGGGTGTCCCTGGGGAGGGTGAGAGCTACAGGGGAAAGGGAGGGGAGCTCGGGGTTTGCTGTGCCATACATACATACAGCTGAAGCTGCACTGGTGAACATCCAAAGTAAACAGCACTCCAGCATTTACAGCCAGCACCAACATTCCTGCAGCTTTCCAGGCTGCAAGAAACATGTGCTTGCCTTTTTTTTTTTTCCCCTCAGTATTTCACCCTCACAGCAATTTCCACGAGGTGAGTGACCTGAGTGTAAAACTTGGGGCTCTCAGCTATGCTCAAAGGGGGCTGCTTTGAATATTTATCAATTCCAGGTGGTATCAAACTCTTACACCAAATCACAACAGCACTGAAGTATCTCAACCTGTGATCCAGAGATATCTCGATGGATAATCCAGGTATGTCTAGAGAATAATGATGTAGAGAGCTCTGCTCTTTTAGACCATTATTTCCAAATTATTGCAATAATAAAGTAAGAAGGCATTATTTGCCTTTGCAATAATAAAGTAAAGGCATTATTTGCCTTTACTGCTGACGGTTTATTCACCTGCGCAGGTGCTGAACCATCAGCAGTAAAGGCAAATGAAAATCTGGGCTTTTGACACATCCTCCCAAAGCAAAGAGAAGCCCAGAGCAGCTGGGGAGGGCTCCCCAGAGCACCTTCCCGGGGCAGAGCGAGGGAGGCTGCTGGCTTTGCTCAGATCAGATCTGTGCCCACAGGAACCACTTCCCCTCCCCGGACCGCAGGGCCTGCGCAGGGCAAACCACAGCCCGACAGGCTGCAGGAACACACTGCCAGCTGCAGCACCAGACATCTCCTTTTACCCCTGTGCACACAAGGATTCCACCCCATCCTCACTTTTAGGATATAAATTTGCTCTCCTCCGCTGCAGTTCCCCCTGGATGTTTGCCAGGGCTGATGCTGCTGCCTCAGTCAGGATGGAGTCTGCAGCAGCAGGGAAAATCCCTCTTTTAAATCCCCACAACAGCAGCTCACTTTTGGCTGAGGTCACTGCCTCATTTAGGACATCACATAATTAGAATTTTTCAAAAGCGGGGGGGCGGGGGAAGAAATCCTATGGACATGGAGCAGAAAACACCACTGGCTTGTAATTATCCTATAAAACTTTGCTCCATCTGTTGCTCTCCATATCCAGAGAAAATGGCTCCTTCAGTGTTCCCAAACTGATTCTTGGAATACCGATGGGGTTTTGATCAGAAAAAGTCTAAAGAAACTTGAAGTTTACACTTGAAATAAGTTGGTGTCCTGGCTTGTAAAAGCAGCAGCTTTGAAAGGCACTGAGCAGGAGAAGAGGAATTATCAGGACACGGCTCCAACACTGCCAAGGGGACCTGCTGTCCCTGGGAGAGCCAGGCAGGGACTCCCAGGCACAGACCATGTTCCCCCAGCCCTGCACAGCACACTCAGCTGGATCTCAGCCCTGTCAGGCCTTTGTGGCTGCCAGCAGCAGGTCCTGGCCCTGCCCTGTGCCTGCAGAGCTGGGGGCAGGCAGGAAACCTCTCCCCTATCTGGCAGCTGCCACCATCTCCCTCATTTCTGTCCCTCTCACTCACTTCCTATCGATTCCTCCTGTCTCGCGCTGCAGCTTTTTCCTATTTCCTCTCTCTGCTAGCTCGTTATGGCTTCCCCCCCTCCTTTCATTCTCTGCTCTTCCACGTTTTCCATCATTTTTTTTTCTGGCAGCTTTGATGTCTTTGATGCCTCTTTTGCATCTGGGCACAGCAGAAAGGCAGCGGTGCCTCTGTGGCACCCAGAGGAGACGCCTTGTCTGAAGTGCTGCCAAGGAGCTGCACCAACAGCCACTATCATAACAGGCTAAAAAAGACTTTGAGGCAGCCATCAGATGCTCCAGGTGAGCCTGCAGGTTGAAGCTTGTATGTTTATGGGAGTGGTGGACTCGCAGTCCTTCGCCTGTCTCACATCGGTCTGGGGCTTTATTAAACTCACGGGGCTTTTCCTCCACATTGGGAAATGCTTGGGCAGGTCAATCCAGGTCCCACCTCAGTTTTCCAGCCCCTCTCCAACACCTCAGGACTCTAGGAAAGAGTGTTTAACTCTTCTTAGGTTCCTGATTGCACTGGGGAAGTCACCCAGGACTCCGTGTGATACCACAAACCAGCATTCACAGCCTGCAAATAAATCCAGAACCAGCTTCTCACACAAACCAGAGTAAATTGTGCTGCTACTCACAGAGTCAATAAGGAACAGCACCGGAATAAAATTCAGATTCCCACCAATATCTCTGAAAATTTCCAAAATATGTTTCAAGAGCTCAGGAGTAAAACCAGTTTGAGTTTTGCAGCCACAGCTCTTGTGCCAGCTGAGAACAACCCAGAGCTGCCAGAACGTGGAGATTCTCTCTTAGGTTTTTTAGCATCAACATTTCAACTTTGTACCACCAAGAGAGGCCCTGCTGCTTAATTCACACAGTTCAACTTTTATCCAACCCTATTCCCCGCCCATAAAAAGTTTATTTTTTGGAAGAGCTGAGCCCCCAGTGCCACGTCCAGGCCACCACGCCAGGGACTGACAGGACAATGTCCAACACCACACCAGAATTATCCCAAGTACACAAACCTGTGCTGTGATCTTTCCCACCTCAGGAAGGGCTCCTCTCATCTGCTTTCCCAGTGCCACAGCAATTCCATGAAACTCCTTTGCCACCGAACATCCCCATGGCAGGACCTTTCAGCCTTGTCAAAACAGAGCTTAAAATAGCCCCCCACAGGATCACATCTCAGTGTTTGCCAACAAATGTAAACAGCAACGTTTCTTATTTACCACAGGGCTCTGCAAGAAAAGGGTTCCTGCCCGTGGGCCTCAGAAGTCAAACAGACACAACACTGAAAATCCTCAAGGAAAGGATGCGGGGTGATAACAAACCATCCAGCCCATTTGTGAATGTCACAGCCTGAACACTGTTTGTTTGGCTTTTGCTATTTATACTCCTGCTTACATCTGAAACATAAGGACGCTGGTTTTTCCTGTCGTTTTAATGTATTTATTTTTACGTGTTTTCTTTTCAAAGAAAAAAATGAGTAAACGTTGCTCCTTCCTGTCTTTTTCTGTTTCTATTTTGTATGTATCCTGCCTTGGATTTTATCCCTTTTGCATTCTTAATCAAACACTGCATGTTTTACATCCCTTTTTACATTACTAATTCCCTTGCTGCTGCTTCTTCTGTCCTTATTTTAAGCCCTCTCTTCTGATGTTGAGATATTACCAACATCCAGGCTCCTGACCCTCAGTTTAATCAAGCTGAGACACGAACTAAGACTTTTATTCTTTAAACCTACTAATTATCCACAGAATGCAGCATCACCTACCTGAAAAATATGCATTTAAGTCTATTTTCTCTTAGTGCTATTGACATCTCTTGCACAGGAAGATCTGCCTATCTCAAAGCAGATAAAATATCAGGGGGAGTGCTCAGGCAGAGGAATATCTGGAATGCTACAAGAAGCATTTTTTTACAGCAACTCATCCACTAGAAACTGGAGGATGATACAAATGGGATTCATTAATAAATCTCTAATTTTCAGAGGGAAGGAAGAGGTATTCAAGGAGAAACCTGGAGGAGAAAAGCTCCAGGCAAGAGGCTGAGCTTATCTCTCAGGCAGCACAGCCAAAATACCTCCCTGGTGACCCAAAGGACCACCTTGAGGTGGAGTGGAGAATTCAGTCTCCAGACCAAAGCAAACATTGCTCCTCTCTGAGACACTGCACAATTACAGGGCTGTCCAGGTGGGGGTAAGAATTAAAACCATGAGGGGTAAAGGATGGCACCCAAAATACTACAGGGAAAAATGGGAAAACAGGAGTTAATGTCAAAAATCCTGCTGGTTACGCTCCAAAGCTTCTTAAAAAGACAGAAGCAGTTGCTGAAGCTACTCAAATTCTTTAGATACAAATTCACTGGGAAACCCCATTGCAGGAAATAACCAAATAATCCTGGTGTCTAGCCATGAAATATGGAAAATAACTGGTACAGGTGTCTGTACCACCTTCCCCAGGCAAATTCATCAATGTCCTGTACAGCCTTAGGATGAACAGCCAAAATCTCCAACGCCTAAATCACTGCTCCTACAACAAAACACTTCTACACTAACCATCACTTCTACAAAATCAGCACTTCGACAAGGAGGTCCAGAGCAGTTGTGCGAGGGAACAGAAGACTCTTTGATTTCCAGCAGCACGACTGTGGTCACTGCTGCCACCCTGCAGGACCAGGGAACTCTCCTCCCACACAGGCCACAAAGTCAAAGGACACCAGTGAACACCCACAAATCCCACCAGTGACCTCAGCAAACTCCTGCTCCAAACTGCAGGAGTTTCTTTCTTTCCTCTTTCTCAAGCACCTCCAGCCAGGACAGCACTGAGAATTTTTTTTTTTTTTGCTGCTAAACTCCTGTGCATGTGGACCAGAATGTTGAAAATCTAAAACTGAAAGAGCCAACGTGCCAGTACCTTCTCTAATCCATCCATTTGAAATGTTAAAATGCCATTAACAGGAGTTCTGTGCACAGGGAGAATTATACAATTGGGCTCACAGATGAAATATCATTCCTGCCTCCACCCAAATAATCACAACGCCCACAGCTCTACTCAAAACTAGAAAATCAAGCTCACCTCAAGCTCCTGTCTCCAGTAAAAGCCCTAATAAACTATGCAACATGAAGTGGCAGCATTTGTGTCCCAGCCAGCAGCAAACACCCCAGCCAGTCCTCTCTTCTGCCAGCCCCGAGAACAGCGAAATAAAACGTGAATTTATGCACAGACTCTGTCAACTGTTAATTTCCAAACGCAGCCAAGGCACAAGGATGAAAAGCCCCACGCAAAGACTGCTATTCTTTTTAATCCTTAGATGTCATGCTGCAGCCCGTTTTCCATAAATATTGGATTTTACAAACTTTACTGATGAAAAAAAAAACATGATAATGACATTTGACAAGTCAGTAATGCTAAGGAGTGACTTTCTGTGCAGTTCTCACCCTGGTGGAAGAAATGAAACCCTTTTCCCCCCAACCACACAGTCCAAGAATTCCCAATTACTACAGGCCCTTCCAAAGAGCCAAACACAGGGAAAGTGCATCTCAGGCAGATAAGAAACAATTAGAGTCTATTTTAATACCAAGTCAGGAGCAAATCACCAATTAAAACTTCTCAAGGGTAATTACGTGTAAATTCTACCTCTGCTGTTTTCCAATCATAGCAACAGAAACTACGGCAGGGTTATAAATAAAACTCATTTGCAAGCAACTGCAGAGAGGAGTCACCAGCTCCTCAGAGAAGGTCCTGCTGGAGCAAGAGCCTCCTTTCTTTTATTGGCCTTTAATAAACAGAAAAGAAACATAAAGCAAGTCCTGCAGCAGCCGTGCAGTTGCTCAACCCTGAAGCGCCTTTGGAATGGTGACAGGAAGAAAAATACAGTTAAAACTCCGAGAGAATAAAAAAAAAATAAAATTAATGGCACACAAATGTTTCTTTAGTGTCATAACAGGATACAGCCGAGCTCGGGCCGGGCTGTGGTGGCCAAGCAGAGGCTGGAAATGGCCGAATTTCAGGATTTGGGGCCGGCCCCAGCGTGGCCTTGGGAAGAATAAAGGCCTTATCTCAGCTGGCCATGTGTGGCCGGCCGTGCTCAGAGCACACAGCAACGCCCAGGGCTCCAGTGGGCACTCTGCAGCAGGAACAGGAAAACTCCTCCAACAAACACTGCCTGGCCACAGATGAGCCTCAAAGTCTGCTATCTCCTCTGCCAAAACCAGCACCCAGCAATAAAAATCCAACCTGGCACCAGCGACAGGCCAAAAACTGATTTTTTTGAATTTTTTTTCAGGTTAAAAGATATGAGATCTCAGCTAAAAAAATCTCAGCTAAATCCAGAGCTGGATGAAGTTCCGCCAGCTGACTGATCTTAGATATCTTCAGGATAGGAAAGGTCCCCTCGATGTGCAGATTTCCTTCCACTAATGATCAAGTCGAGCCAGATGAGCAGCTCAGGGATGTTCACCTCAAAGTCTTACTAAGCCCAGCGAGATAAATGCCACCTTAGGAGGCCTCTGGACAAATACAGCTTGGCTGAGAGAGGATTAAATGAAGAGGGTGTAGATGTTTACAAACATAAAGGAGCAGAGCAATAAGGCTGGAGACGAAGAGTTTGATACAGTCCAATGGGCACCAGGACTAGGGAAAAAAAAAGGAGCTGACAAAGTAAAAGAACATCCTGAGGGAAAGAAGGGGAAGTTAAATCAGTGTTTAACTCTCTCAAACCATCAGCAGCTGTGCAAGGCACCACGGCTGTCCAGGAGAACCTTTTGCTGATGTGATTTTAAGCCTCAAGTGCTGTGTCAGGAGATGATTTTTTGTCTGGCTGCACCTTTTAGGTGCTCCCCTAAATGCAGAGTGTGTCAGGAGCCCTCCACAAACTGTGAACAGCCATTATTACACTCTCAGGGGTCTTTAATATCTGCTCTGCCTTTTTTGTTTCAAGCCTGGTGTTCCCCCAGGCACTCACTGCCCTCCAGACTTGAAGAAAAAGACACCAGAAAACGATGATGCTGCTTTGGGAGTCCTGATAACAGAATCTGAGCATAACCACTACCAAAATTAACTGGGGTAAGGTTTAGTGCACAGACAGAGTGAGCCCAGACACATTCAGATATGAACTGGCCTGACTGTGTTTTACCAGTGCCAGACACTAAAATCCATTCAACTTTTCCTGGGAAAGAGAACAAAAATAAAAGAGGAAAAAAAAAAAAAAGAGAGAGAGGGGGCTTAATAAAAACATAATTTATCAGCAGCATTACAAATGGCCATTCATACACTCCTAATTTATATATTTAATGGTAATCATGACATCATCAACAAAAACAAGAGAGATAAAATATGTCAAGGATGAGACAAGAGCAGCCTGGACAAGGGAAATGTGACAGCTGTCAAATCACTACCACCTTCAACTGAAGGGATACCAAAGGAAATATCTGCTGCCTGTAATGTGGATTTAGGCAGCTCTATATGTGCAAAATGCAAATATGTAAAGCTAATATGGAGAAAAATCCAGGCCCAAGCCACCCTATTATACTCCTAATACCATCTGGCACAGACACAAGCTGCGTTTCCCTGGGTTAAGGCAATTCCCATCCCAATCCCATCCGAGGCTGGTGATGGACAAACACACAGAGAACTGAACATGTCAGATCATTTATACCACGTACATCTAATGACAGTGGCAGCACCAACATTATTTATATTGCACCTGCTTTACATTTCTGGCTGAAGAGGCAGATTGAAGGAGGCAACACAGAGACTCCCTGAGCCTCAAGGGAAAGGGGAATGAATGTTCTGCAGGGACGAGAGAGATCAAAAACCATCCCCTCCAAACCCTGCACAGTGCTGGGGAGGAACAGGAATGGCAGAGATGGGAACAAACACATCTGGGGTTCTGCTGAAAGGTTCAGCCAGGGAATAAATCAGAGAATCATCAGAGAATCCCAGAATGGTTTGGGATTAAACGATTTTTGATTAAAGATCATCACATTCCCATCCTCCTGCCATGGGCAGGGACACTTCCCACTGTCCCAGCGTGCTCCAGCCTGGCCTTGGACACTCCCAGGGACCCAGGGGATCTCTGTCACTCTGTCACCACCTCACAGGGAACAATTCTGCCCTAATAACCAATCTAACCCTGCTCTGAGTCTGAAACCATTCCCCCTTGTCCTGTCACTCCAGGCCTTTTAAAACAGCCTCTCTCCATTTTCCTTGTAGGTTCCTTCAGGTCCTGGCAGGCCACAATTAGACCACCCCAAAGCTTCTGTTCTCCTGGCTGAGCCAGGACTCTGTACCCCAGAGCTGGGGCTGGAGGTGAAAAACAGTGACAAGAAGAGATCCAGTTTCCCCACATTCCCCAGCCATCCCAGAAATCTGAGGGCTGTGGAAACAGCTCCTCACCTGACATTAAAAGCCTTTTGATCCAAACCCTTAATGGAACACCAAACAGAAACATCCTCCTGACATGACTGAGAGCAAAAGGAAATGAGACTTTTTTTTTTTGTCTCCGCTGCATCTTCAATTTGGCTGCCCCAATTCAATAATGGAAAGTATTTCGTTTTACTAACAAGTAAATTAAATTCCCTGTTCTCGTGCTTTTCCTTTCCATGCATCACTCAGCTGCTGCTTGGTATGAAAATCCCATCGTTCTTTTTTTGATATCATGCAACTGCCACAAGACATATGGCCTGAAGTACGTAACAAAATCCTCATAAATCCACTGAAATGCCTTTTTACTGTCAGTGCCTTGCCTGGTACAGAGAAAAACATCCTGCAACTCAAGAGAAAGACTCAAAAGAGAAAATTCTGCCAGTATAAGCTATAAAATTAATGGCCAAGATTTAATACTCTGTGAACAGTTGTGAACACAGATTGTACACAAATCTGAGCTGTCGGGCTGTGCTGTCTGTGAGGACCTGTGGAGCCACAAAAAATAATGGGATTAAGTGAGAACTACTCAGTGTCTTCCCTGCCCACACCTGGAGTCCAAAATTGGTGAGCTCAGGCACCCCAAAGTATCAGTGCTCTGTCCCAGCCCCAGCTTTGCTGCTGAGCCAGAACTGCCTTTGCCACACACATTCACACCTCAACCACCAGACACGAGAAAGTTACAATAAGATACATAAAGTGGTTTTTTTTACAGCATATAGCGACAAAAAAAAAGGTATCTTTTCTTCTCATCAAAATAAAATCTGACGACACTTATTCCACTCATGTTAAGATGTTTCCTACTTGACTTTTTTTTTTCTTTTTTTTTTCCATTCCTCTGAAACATCCCAGAAGAAAGAAGAGGTAATGAGAACTCCAAACCGGAGAAGTCCAAAGGCACCTGCAGAGCAGCCCAGGGCCCGAGCAGGTCTCCAAAGGCTCTCCTGCCCAGGTAGACACCAGCAGACATTCCTGCCTGTCAACTCTCCCTCCTGCCTCACCTGGAGTGACCTCCCTGCAGCACTTGACCCAAGGAGACCCAAGTGCATCCTCGCCACGCTCTCTGAGCTCAGGCTTGAGCTGGATCCTAAATTCTGGCGGTTTCTGCTGCTCAAACTCCCCTCAGGAGCAGTTGCTGTCGGTGTTCCCTGCAGCAGAGCCCGTCCTGGGAGCTGAGTTACCACCCCTAGCTCTGCACAGTCAGCCTGGCAGGCCCGAAAGCTGCTGGACCTGAAATACTCCGCTTTCAAAGTGAACCCAGTCGCTTTGACAGTCAAGACAACCTCTGATTTAATCCTGCTTTTCTCATCCCGTCTGTCACTGAAGCCAGGACACAAAGTACACGAGTTCTGCGAATATTAACACTTAAAAAAAAAAAAAAAAAGGAAAAAAAATAAATAAAATCAAGGAATCTGATTTTATACTGACCTGTCCGTGATTGTGGACTGTGTGCCACTCATTGGAGCCTTTGGCAAGAAGTCGTATTATCCAATTTACATTTTACCCTTATTGCAGGAATAGGAAGGAGGCTCTGCCCTGTTCAGGATCCAGCCTGGCTCCACAAGCGGCGTGCACAGGGGACACACTCAGTTCAAGGGCAGGAGAAAGGAACGAAAAACAACAATAACAACAAAAAACCAAACCCAATCCAAAACAACTCCAAAACTCTTCTCTTGCAGTCACCCGGAATATCCAAACCACGGAAGTGGGGCGGATAAAGAAAAAAAAAAAACTCCAGCAAG
>VWZU01001236.1:107538-119565 GCA_013397095.1 Sterrhoptilus dennistouni
CTGTTTTCCCCTCTCCATTTCCCGTCCCCATTCCCGGCCTTGCCGTGTCACCCGCGCTGAGGGCGGGGAGGGCCCGCGCCTCCATCTCCATGGAAAATATGACACGGGCGAAACTCGGAGCGGAAAGAAAATAAACACAGAGCGAATAAAAGAGTAGAAGTGCCAGGAGCTGTGCAGGGCCGAGCCTCAGGCAGTTCCCCGGCTGTGCTGTTTGCTCCCAGGCCTTTCTGGCTCTGGTGTTCCCTGTGTTTCCCACGCACGTTTCATCAGGAATTTTTTCTCACAGGTTAAGGTCGACATAAATCCAAGGAGCGATCCCTCCTTGCATGTACATTCCAGAAACGCCGCGGCCCAGGGGCTGTTCCTGCTCCCCTTCAAAACCTCCAGCAGGAGAAGATGAGCCGCGCAGGGTGTTTGGGCATTTGAGTTCCAGCAGGTCCGGGTTTCCCTCTCCTCAGAACGCAAACACGTCCCTGCTGTAACTCCCTGCCCTTTGTGCCATGGACAGTCTGAGAGAGAAATGCCTGTCCCAAACCTACACAGAAGCCCAGAGTGGTTTGGGTTGGAAGAGACCTTAAAGATGATTTTGTTCCAGCCCCCTGCCCTGGGCAGAGACACCGTCCACAGCTGGCCTTGGTCCCTTCCAAAGATCCAGGGGCAGCCACAGCTTCTCTGGGCAACCTCACCACATTCCCTCACAAGGAATTATTTTTTTCCCAATATCCCACCCAAACCTATTCTCTGTCAGCGTGAAGCCATTCCCCCTTGTCCTGGCACCACAAGCCACTTGTTCTCAAACACCTGGAAACACCATCTACGCCTGAGAACTCCAGGAAACTTCCAGGCTGCTACTCCTCCAGAAATTACAGCTCGTGAGCAGCACAGATGTGGAATGAAAAGCAGGATGTCTCCAATTCCTGCCCCCTCTGCACAAAGGAACTGCTGCAACATCAGCCTCCCCCAGACAAAACGCCGGCAGACTAAAATAACCTTATTAGCTAATCCCAATCATCCAGGACCACACCACGCTCCTTCCCTTTAATTAATCTTGCTGGGATATTACTTCAAAGGCGGGGACAGTGGGCTTGGGAAGAGGCAGGAGAACAGGGAGCAGATCCCTGGCTGGGCACACAGGACCATCCATACCTTGCCTGGAGCTGCGCACAGGTCACTGCTACTCTGGAGCACTGGAGTTTCTCCCTGCTGCTCTGGAACACTGGAGCTTTTCCCTGCCCGTGGATCAGGAAGCCAGCAGAGTGTCTGAGAGCCTGAAGGATTTGTTGTTTTGATGAAGTTCAGAGCAAAGAGGGGAAGCGTGGGATGAAATAGTTTTTTACATGATGCTTCACATGTATATACGCGGGGCATTTTATGCTTCCTTTTTTGGTTTCCTTTTGGGGAAAATAGAGGCTTGGGAAAGGAAGAAAAAAAAAAAAGGAAAAAAAAGTGTGGGAGTGCAAGACAAGCAGCCACGTCTGCCTCTCCTCCTGCAGCTGTGTGCAGTGCAGTCATCGGTGGTGATGAAGTGACTGAATGCCTCCATATATCTATATTTATTTATTATATATCTCTTTATTGCATCTTCTCTGCAATAAATCCCTCCCTGCTTTTAACTTTGGGAACATTGAGTACTGGGCCTGCAGAGGGGAAAGCTCCTGGGAGATCTGATTCATGGCAGGCCCAGCATTTGCACATTAGCCCTCGATGCTCTTTTATTACTTTAATTATATTTTATTGTTCATGACAACGTAACAAGAACAATTAGCTGGAGGAAATCCTAAGACATAGACTCTGAAACTGTAACTGCTTCTTTTTTCTGCAAATCCTGATTTTTTTTATTTCTTTTTTTGATAGGAGCTGGCGGCATACTTAAATTAAGATAGATGCTTATTTATGATAATTCTGTTTTACAGCCTGAAATATGGGGTGGGGAAATCAATAAGCAATTACACTGTGCCCATTAAAATAGATTTTTTTTTGGTAGCTCTGAAGTTGTCACTCGGCCTGAATTTACACAAAGAACCATCCCATGGCAGGAGGGTTGGAGGAAGATGATCTCTGAGGTCCCTTCCAACACAAAACCATTTTGTGATTCTCTAATTAACCTCCTCAATCTGTTTTTTATTCCAGAGCAGAGCTGAGCAGGACCCTGAAGTCAAGGAGTTGAATTCCTATGGAGTAAAACTTCTTGTTTCGCCTTAAAATAAAAGTCAGATTCTTGGAGGTGCTTTACAGGGGCTCCTGTAAAAGCAAATTTCTCAAGTGTTGAGCGAAGATCCTTTGGGCAGATCCTCCTTTCCCAGGCTCGCACCGAGGAGCTGTTGCCATCTGCTGGGAAAGCCTCGAATGGCTCCTCTAACCTGAGCTCCCGGGCAGGTAAAAGGTGAGGAATTTGGGAAAAAGGAGCATTTCCAAGCGCTTTGGGATCCTGGAGCTCTGGAATGCTCCAGAGGGGGTTTGCACCGCTGGGAGCTCGGCACAAACAGAGATACAAATCAGCAAAAAAAGTGATGCTTTGAGATTTTTTTCAGTGTGGATAAACAGTGCCTGGAAGCATTTTTCAGAAAATAATTCAGTTTGTGTTTCAGATGGGATAATCAGCTGAGTTTCACCGAGCTGCACCTCAAAAATCAAGTGCATAAAGACTCTTCTGCTCCTGACAAATAGTCAATTTAAAGCCAGTGAGAGAACATTTGGGTATTTCAAACTGTTATTTACTCTCACCACAAATTGCTCAGCCAGCTCCTGTTTTCCTGCTGCTTTTGGAACTGCCAAACCTATACACCTTGGAGGAGAAAAGCACAGGGGAAACAATTCCCAAGTTCATTTTCCAAATGTGCCTAGAGATCTGTGACTCCTAAAGCACCTAATCCTAGAAAAAACAAACAAATTTGTGCTGCGCTCTACATTTCTGTGCAATTCCCAAGCTTTTTTTTCTTTTTTTTTCATCTCCCACCTTAAAATGGGCACCAGATTTGCTCCCTACAGCTTGTCCTGCACTCTGGAAATGCTGGAAACACATCTTGGGACTCAATGCTTTGCTTTTGAGACCCAGAGAGCCTAATCTGGCAGAGCTTCTACAGTGACAGCTTATTACAGTTCCTAAACCTGGATAATCCAGGGGGCAGTTCAGCATTTTTATAGCACTGAGCTTTCCTTCCACATCAGCATCATGAGAGCAGAAGCCTTTGGAAGGACAGATGGAATTGATGGACATTGTGCCCAGAGTTTCCTTCTCTTCCTCCATCCTCTGGCTGGAGGGGGGATTAAAAAGAAAGAGGTAAAAATCTAAAGAAATGAAGAATATAATTTCACATTTGAGGATTGTGGCACTGGACAGATCTCAATCTTCTGACAGTTCAAACAACACAAGCACTGTTGAAAACCTGTGTTTTGTAACATTTGAGAAGCTGCAGAAGCTTCAGAAACTTTCTTCTTCCCATACAAAATGATCTACCTGTAAACCTTTATTACTTTACAGAAACTTTTCCATCTACCTTGATCTGTTACAGTCCTTCCTTTAGTGATTTTCTAAGGATCTTTTACATTTTCAACTTACCAAAGTGCCAAACTGCCCCTGGAACTAGAGGCAAACAGGGCATGGATTTCTTTGGACATGGCATTAATGTAATAGCAGATTTCAAAGACTTCAAATGCTGCTTTTACATCGGTGCCTGGACTACTGCTGCAAGGGAATAAAGCCCTGAATATAAAAAAAAATTGCAATTTTTTTTCAAGTACAAGTAAGGAGTTCAGCTACAAAGAGAGGGCAGAGGACTGACTGAAAGAGGAGGTTAATTTTACAAAGCTCAACTGCAGGGCCAGCAGGAGAAGCAAAAGGCAGGCAGCAGGGTTGCCTGTGAAGAAATAATAAGATGATAAAAAATGAAATTAATTGGGTGTAGAAGGGCAGATTTCACTTTTCACAGACAAAGCACATCTGACCACTGACAATGCCACATTTTGTCACTTCTGGAGACACGAGACCTGTGAGACACTCACAGCTGTAAAGCAAAGCTTCAGAACTCTGCTGTACTTTCCTCTCTGCTTCTGCAACTGGCTCAGAGGTTCAACCAAGTCCCAGCAGAAATTCTTGCAGGCTCCGAGACCTCTCCAGCCCCAGGCTGGGCTCTGTAAACAGAAAAACATCTCCAGGGGGCTCAGTGCTGCTCAGCAGCTGCTCCCCAGCACTGGAGGATTTTTAAGCTGGACTTAAGGGTTACATGCAACCAAGTAAATTGGCTTAACTATTTATAGAAGCCAAGACTTTTGGTGTGCTGGATCTCTCTGGCCATCAGCAAGCAGAGTGGCTGCTCACCAACACAGCACCACAGGGCTTTCCTAGGCAAGAATATTAACTTATGATTGAGAAGGGCTCATGGTGTGGAAACGCAGGAGAACCTTCTCCTGTGGCATCCAGGGCATGGAAAACAAGAGAGTATTTTTGCTCCATCCTGCTGAATCTTTGAGGTTGGAGAAGCCCCTCCAAAACCATCAAGGGCAGCCTGCAACTTAAGGGCAGCACCCAAACAGAAAAAACCAATCCCTCATATAATGAAATAATCTTTATTTTTATAAAACATAATACAAAGCATCTACACCATTCACTGGTGGAACATTAGTTGCTATTACACAGTAATTCAGACACAAGTTATTATTTCACACTAGTTCTGCAGTTTCCTCTCACAGTTTGCTCTAGCCACTACAGACTAGCCTGAGGACAGGTCCCACCCTGTGCTCCACAGCTTGGAATTTGTACTTTTGGGTCTGTGATTCTCTGCTGGAGCCCACTGAATGGGCTGTGAGGTCTTGCTCTGCCCCATAAAGCCATTCCTAATTGCCCTTTTGTGCTCTTGTTTACCTTCTGAAGCCTCCGAGCTGAGCAGAGCTCTCCTTCCAACCGAGTTTCAGAAAAGGGGGTCATTCAGCCATTGTATTTCAGAATATCTTCACCGAGGTGATTCACACACGCTGCAGTCACTGCCATCCTCATCCACCTGGGCAGGTCAGGGCTGTAACCCCACAAAGCTGCACCCCAACCCTCAGCCAGGGTCAGAGCCCAAACCACCAGGGCTGCTCTGCAAACTCTTCACGGTGGGCAGGAATGAGCAGCCTGTTTTCACCTGCAGGACCTGCCTTCCCCATTTCTCCAGGAGCTGCAAGCCCTCATTCCCTGCTCAGCCTGGTGGCTGAGACTCTTTAGGCTCCAGATTCCTGAAATCCTGACCGGGGAGAACTCACCAAACACCTTTTCCTCACCTTGGGGCCCCCTGTGAACACCTTTATGTGCATGTCCAGCTCACTCCCTGTGAGCCCTGCCCTCCATCCCCTTTGCAGAACACCTCACTCCTGGTTTTGGGATGCTGGGAATGCCCACACTGAGGTGACAAAGCGCTGCTGATGGCTCATAGCGGGGAGTGCTTCACCCAAAGCAACTTTGATACAGCACAGCATGACACAAACCACTGAGAATTCATCAATTCATCAAAGGTGGCTTGGTGCTAAATGGAAACACCCTACGAGGTAGCTAAGACTGGACCCACTTCCCAAAGTGGGTGAAGTTGAGGCAAAAAGGCTCCTGGAGGTGCTCGACAGCAGCAGAGCTGGGAAAAAAAGAACCAGCAAGCCCCTTCTGGTCTCCTTCATACTGAACGAATCAAGTTTCCTTTCCAGGGCCAGCTCAGCAGGTGGCTCTGCTCATCTGAAGGGTTTTTTTGGGGGGTTCTTCAGGTCTTTGGCTGCAGCAGGCAAGGCTCAAGCAAAAAGGGGCACCTGAGCTGCACTGGAGGCTCAAAGGAAACGCTCAAAGTCGGGGCAGCAACAAAGGAACAGCTTAAGAACATGCAGTGAAATAAACTCCAGGAGCTCCCAGCTGGGCATGGGTTTTCCCTGCAAATGGGACCAGATCAGTAATGCTTATTTTTCTCCCAGTCAGGTGTTTTTTGGGTTGTTTTTGGGTTTTTTTGCTTAAAAAAGACCAGATTCTGGGCCTCTCACTTCTTTAATAACTAAGCTGTAAAATAAATCTCTCTGACCCTCCAATTGTTCACTTTTATAAAGTGACTCAGACCCAGTCAGAGGGGAATCAAAGCCCAGGGGTCAAGGCATCAATTCAGATGAAGGAGAGCTGAGGTCAGTCTGTGGCTTCCACAGGGCAGATTCTGGGCAACCAGAAATCCCAGTTTGGATTTGGGGCACAGCAGGGGGAATTTTGATGTTCTGGAGACAAAATCAGGGCTTGGCTCATCAGCAAGAAAACCCCTGGGTGGCAAATCCTGATGGGGGTCCTCAAAATGGAGTGTGCTGGTTACCCAAGGAGCTAAAATCAATGTTTGTAGGGGAGTTTTAACAGTCAGGGAAGAAGAGGGAAAAATCAGGAGAAATTTTCCCTTCTGGGTCTGTGTATTCACAGAGCACCTAGTCCTGTATGGCGCCAGTGCTGATGAGAGCTTCTGGACACTACAGAAAATAAGTTATCAATATGTTAATAAATAAGTTATTAAAAGGAGTTAGAAAGGGTAGGAAACAACAGCCTACCTAAAATACTGATTTTTCTAGAGTCTCGCTCTAGCTCAACCACCAAACTCGTTTCTCCCCAGGGAAACACAGGGATAATGAACCAAGTGCAGATAACAACCATCACTTTGCATTTATATAGCACCTCTCAAGTGAAAATCTGAAAGTGCATAACAGATGGAGCAGCTCCATCACCCCCAAGTCACAGAGGGGGGAAATTAGGCACAGAGTCAGAGTTGTGTGACTTGCCCAAGGTCACACAGCGAGGTGGTGGAAGAGCCAGGAATCCCAGCTTGGATTCAACACTAGGACATGCTTCCTCCTACCAGCATGGAGAGTCACTCTAGCTGCCTAGACTGCACAGGAGACTGGACATGGAGACCTAGCATCACCTCCTCCTCTCTCCCAGGGTCCTGGAGGAGCTGCCTACAGACATCACTATTTACACCTGCACTGCTGCACTAGTTGTGTTTGGTCTATAAAATTAGCCCTTCTTTCACTCATGGCTCAGGCTGTGCTTTCACACACAGGCCAAGCACTGCAGATCCAGCGAATCCATGGCACAGCTCCATGGATTTTGGTGGAGTTAGGCCAGGGATAAATTTGCTTCCAGAGCTGCCAACGTGTGTTGGCTCCTTTCCCAACAGCGGCACTCCAGGCACGATCCCCCTCCTTTCCACCCCACCAACTCCAGGAACTCTTTGCTGGCCATCCCCTCAATGGCTTTTGAGATGCCCATTGGTCTTCAAGCCCAGCCGGCGGCTCCTCCAAGCCTGGTACTTCCTCATGCTCTTCCTCCTGGCGAAGCGGCAGATGCTGACCATGAAGACCCAGGACACCACGTACATGACCACCCCTCCCAGCTTGATGTACCAGCGCGGGCGCGGCGAGGCCAGCTCGCAGTACATCAGCCAGGCGCCCATCCCGATGCGCACGCCGGTGAAGAGCACCACGAAGAGGAAATCCACCAGGTCCCCCGTGAAGGTGTGGTAGAGCCCCAGCTCCTTGAGGAACCAGCGGGCCTGGAGCAGAGGGTTGGTGATCTCGCTGCCGAAGATGACGGCGTTGACGTCGGCCGCAGACTCGCCCAGGGCCAGCGAGGCGGCGATGCCCACGATGCTGACCAGGTGGTGGGCCAGCATCAGGGCACCTTCTGTCTGGAAGTACACGCACCAGCACAGGTCGAAGATGAAGTAGCCCAAGCTGAGGCACAGCCCGTGCACCTGGAGGGTTGTGTTGGGTGTCCCTGGAAGATAAAAAAAAAAAAGAGTTTTAAGGCGTGCAGGCACCAGGAATAAGACTCTTTCATCTTCATGCAGGAAAAGCCAATTCTTTGTTTGTAGCCCTGGTTCATGCCAGACATCTTTTAGTTTCTAAAATTCATTTCCCAGGGAATTTTCTGTAAATAAGAGACATGTTTGGGTAACAGCAAAATTTACGTATTTTTCCCTAGGAGGGACTTGTTGATGTCTCTTTGGTCTGACCAATGTCAGTGAAGAAGTCTGTCTTTGTTTCACCAATCAAATTGGTCTGTGTAGAATATTATAAAAGGGAGACACATCCCAAAAATAAAGGAGTCATTTTCAGCCTCCTGAAGTCGGAGTCTTTGTGTTGTTGTGGTGTAAAACATCATTTATTCACATTGATGCCTTAGGATGGCTGACCTGAAACAGAGACTGGACAGAGCTGGAGAATAAAGTAGATATTTATTGAAAAGCCTTTAGGATACACCTTGGCCTGACCTTAAGCTAAAACTTAAGGCATCAACATCACTTATTTTATACAGTTTTCACTGTGTAAGTTTTCACCGTATTTTACACAGTTTTCAGATCTCGTGTGCAACACCAGTGCTGGCTGGTGGTTTTCTTACTATTTCATTTATTGGCCAGAAGGTGATTTATTTGTGTGTACGTGCTAAGATTCAAGTTGTTTACATTTTTCCTTTCCAGGTTCTCATGGAGCAGATTATTATTTCTATAATATTTATATATTATTGTTTATACAGAGGCACTTATTTTTCAACCCCAGAATAGGTTGTTGTGTTAACAAACCCTTCATACCAAGATTGCTTTGGCAGGGGAAACTTGTAAATTGCTTAATTACACTTAGAAGAGATGACAGGCTGGTTATTAATTTAACAAAGCAGGCCTGATTTTATGAGACCTTTCTTTTATAATTCTTCTACCTGTCCAGGACACGGGGGTGTTCACCTCTGGCTCACCCTGGTGACAGCCCAGCCACAAAAGTCACAATGCCACAGTTGTTGGCCCAGCAGCTGCACACACGTAATGGCCGCACAAAAGGTCACAAGCTCTGCCAAACTGCAGCTGGGGAGGGACAAAATTACAGCAGCAAAATCCAGTACCAGGCTCTCCATTCCTCTGGGGCTTCCCATCACAGAGAGCTGAGGTATCGCTGCAGTCACTGTCCCTCAAGTGGGCTAGGGACTGAGGAGGAGGGGGAGCCCCTGTGGGATGTGGACTCAATATTTTCTGAGCTTGAGAAGAGGGAAACTTTTCAACAGTTTTTCTTTTTCCCAAAACAACCTTGTGTAAACAATATTCCTTTCCCATGACAACAGGTGTTGTTTGCTATTTCTGTTACTGAGCCAATTGAGAGGTGTCAGCCCTATGGACCAATAACGTGCCTTTAGGACAGCGTGTTATAAAAGGGCTGAATGAATTGTAAATAAACCTTTCTGATTTCTGCTGCCTCCTGACTGGAGTCAAACATCTTTATTTCGTGTTCCATTGTGACAGAGGGAGGTAGGAGAAGCCCCTGGGTGAGGTGGGAGAGTCCCTGGAAGAGGTGGGAGAAGTCCCTAGTGGAGGTGGGACAAGCCCTGGGCAAGGTGGGAGAAGCCCTGGGGGAGATGGGAGCCCCTAAGGGAGGTGAGACAAACCCTGGGGGAGGTGGGAGAGCCCCTAAGAGAGGTGGGAGAAGCCCTGGGTGAGGTGGAAGAACCCCTGAGGAAGGTGGGACAAGCCCTGGGGGAGGTGGGAGAGCCCCTAAGGGAGATGGGACAAGCCCTGGGGGAGGTGGGAGAAGCCCCTGGTGGAGGTGGGACAAACCCTGGGCAAGGTGGGGGAATCCCTGGGAGAGGTGGGACAAGCCCTGGGCAAGGTGAGAGCACCTTTGGGCAAGGTGGGAGAGCCCCTGGGGTGGTGGGCTCAGGGATTCCTCCCTCACCTGGGTGGCTCAGGGGCCAGGGCCCGTCGATGAAGCCGATGTAGGCGGACAGGCAGGTGGCCAGGACGCCGTGGGTCAGGGTGACCAGCCGGCAGCTCCACTCCAGGCTGCGGTGCCGGTGGCGGTGGCAGAACCACTTGTAGAGGCAGAACCAGGCCAGCAGGCTGCAGGCTGCACGCAGGGGCAGCGGGAACAGCATCCTGTCCTGGGAACAGCGGGACACAGGGGAGCAGAGGGACACAGTGAGCAGCAGGTCGAGCCTGTGGCAGTGTCAGCACAGCTCAGCACAGCTTTGCTCTGTAACCGTCCCAGAGCTGCTTTTGCTGCTGACAGACTTTATCTGTGTGAACACCACTTTATTCTCCTCACTGCAGACTTTTACTGGCACCAAAACCTCCAAATCTTTTGGACGCAAAAGAATAGGAATCTACATCCATAAAGATATTTTTTTCCCAGCAGTATTTCTTTTATACACACTGTGCAATAATCCCTCAAACAAGCAAAAGGCAAATTGCCAGAACAAAATTACAGCACAAAACCACTTGTGGATGTTGCTGAAACCCTCCAAACACACATTACTCTATCCTACACCTCATTCATCCAATGCCTTCCCATGAAACGAGTGTCACACCACTCCTGAGCATTCAGGGAAGGAGCAAAAGGAGCTGAGTCAGGCTTTGGGATACAGGAATTCCCAGTTGTGCAAGAGCCAGAGCACCACCGGTACTGCTGCCCAACTCTGGCCTGGCTCCCAGGGCTGGGAGCACCAGAGGGACTTCACGGGATGAGGAGTCAGAGCTGCAAAGCCCAACCTTCCTGTTTGTCCTGTTGGAGCGTTCCCAGGGATGACTGGAGGCTGGGTAAACAAAACCATTATGTTTTAATGGGCCTTGGGAACACGGGAGATGAAATAGGGATGGGATTAACTGCTCTGAGCAAGCATTTCCATCCACATCCCTGGTGCTCGAGGCCCAGACTCAGAGCAGATAAAGGAGGGAGAATTGTGCTGTGACAAAAGGGATTGACCAGCTGGAGAAGACTGGGGGAAAGAAGAGGGAGGAGTTGTAAAAATACCGAGGCCTTTTCCACACCTACTCATGAAAAAGATACTGTGGGAAAAAAAAAATCACAGAATACCCTGAGCTGGGACTCACAAGGACCATCTAGAGCAGCTCCTGGCCCTGCACAGACCCCCCAGCAATCCCACCCTGTGCCCCAGAGTGGTGTCCAAACTCTCCTGGAGCTCTGGCAGCCCTGGGGCTGTGCCCATTCCCCGGAGAGTGCCCCATTCCCTGGGCAGTGCCCATTCCCTGGGGCTGTGCCCATTCCCTGGGCAGTGCCCATTCCCTGGAGAGGGCCCCATTCCCTGGGGCTGTGCCCATTCCCTGGGCAGTGCCCATTCCCTGAGCTGTGCCCATTCCCTGGAGAGTGCCCCATTCCCGGGGCAGTGCCCATTCCTGGGTCTGTGCCCATTCCCTGGGGCTGTGCCCATTCCCTGGGGCTGTGTCCATTCCCTGGGGCTGTGTCCATTCCCTGGGGAGTGCCCCATTCCCTGGGGCTGTGTCCATTCCCTGAGCTGTGCCCATTCCCTGGGGCTGTGTCCATTCCCTGGGGAGTGCCCAGCACCCTCTGGAGTCAGAACCTTTTCCTGATACCCAACCTGCATCTCCCCTGGCCCAGCTCCAGCCCTTCCCTTGGGAAGAAAGCAGGAGGCTTTCTTCCAATTGCACATCAAAAATCAACATTTAGTGGCTCTATCTCAAAAAGAGTAAATATGTATTAGATATTGGGAGGAAATTCTTCCCTGGGATGGAGGGGAGGCCCTGGCACTCAGAGCAGCCCCTGGATCCCTGGAGGTGCCCACGGCCAGGCTGGATGGAGCCTGGAGCACCCTGGAATAGAGGAAGGTGTCCCTGTCTGTGCCAGGAGGTGGAATGAGATGTTCTTTAAGGTCTCTTCCAGCCCAAACCATCCTCTGATTTATCTTTAGCATATGCACACTAGAAAGGCCAACATGATTTAAAAAGTAGCAGTAATTACAGGACAATAAACAACAAATAACTCTCTATAATATACATATAAACAATAAATTAACAGCATGTCATCATAAATAGAATTATGTATTTCCTTATGTATATTATCGCACATATTATTATGTATCTATTATCCATAATAACCGATATTATAATTTGTATCCCCGGCAGCAATAAAAGCCGCCTCTACAACAAACACAAGTACAGAACAGCCCCGAAAAGGATTACAAACCCCATCCGGGCACCTCCCCCAGGGCACCGCTCTCCCGTTATCCCCATTTTCGCTCAG
>VWZU01001236.1:128071-138879 GCA_013397095.1 Sterrhoptilus dennistouni
TCGGTGCCTCCCCCCAGCCTCGGCTGGAGCCGTCCCAGAGCGCGCCCAGACTTTATTTTGGCTGCGCGTTTTCCTCTCTGGTGATGGAGAATAAAATAAAAGCGGATCGGGCAAGACGGGAAGTGCTGTGTCCGTTCTTTTTTCCTTTTTTTTTTTTTTTTCCTTTATTTATTTTTTTCCCCTATTTTTTTTTTTTTTCCCGAGTGTTCCGGAGTCTTTTCCCACCCTTTCTCCCGGGTGGGGGCACAGGTCGGTGATGGGACAGGCCGGGCCGGAGAGCGGAGCTCAGCCCGGGCAGAGCTGGCACAGAACGGGCAGAACAGGAAGGGTGAGCCGGGGCCAAGCCCGGGGCTGGCAGTGAGTAACCAGGACAGGGCTGTGCTTCCTGCAAGCCCTGCCAGCTCCGTGTCATCCCTGACTCAGCTCGCTTCAAAATCTCAGATTTTATCCCCCTCAAACAACCCAAAGTTTTTTTTCTCCAGCCAGAGCTCTACACTGTGAGTGAAAGCACTGAGAGCACAAGAGCTTTTCCCAATGAGATCTGCCTGTGCTGCACTCCACAGGATGCCCCTGTGAGTTATAGAGTCAAATATATTTTTAACTGGATCACAGGTTATAGGTTGCTGTTGTTTTTGAGTTAAACTTGCCGATTTCTGTCTCCTTTCCTGGCATTTTGAAGCAGTCAGGGAAGGTGTGAAACTGCAGTTTGAGTTTTAATCCTTGCGGGCATCTGTAAAGCTGAGCCTGAATTTAAGTTAAAATATTTTATTGGACTGTTAAGGATCCATGCTAATTCTGCCTAATTCTACCAATTCGAGATAACTGGGAGCTGGAAATCCCAAGGGATTCATCAGGAATGATGGGGGAACTTGCTGGCATCATTTGGGGACTGAGAAATGCCCAAAATCTCCCTTCAGGCCACAGGGAAACCTGGGAAGGACAAGGAATGTTCTCCCTCTCCTCACAGGTGGAAGGAAAGAAATGAACGGACAACAAAAGAAATTAAATACCAACAAAAATTTGTTCATTCTCCAGCCCTCCCCAGCCTTGCTTGATGCTAAATGTCCATTTTTGGGGTAGCCCAGCTCCTGGAATTGCCCCAGCAGCTCTCCCTGGAGCAGGGCAGGCCCGGGGAGCACAGGGAGGGCTCAGGCTCAGGAGGTGACTGAGTTCTCACAAGGAGCAATTTGTCCCTGCATTTTTCCTCCATGGCCTGGGAGAGGTGACTCCTGCTCCTGGAAAGCTGGAATTTCCTGCTCTGTTGATTTGAAATCCTTTAGATGCTCTCCTGTGAGGCTGGAAACATTCCTGGGTGACAGGGGAACCCAACTCTTCCCCTTCCAGCTGGAGCTTTTTGTGGAGCAAACAAAAACCTGCTGCTGTTTGTTTTCCCACTCAGGGCTGGTCCAGCGATAAATCCCAGGGATTTGTCCTGGTGTTTATCAACTTCATGGAGGAGATGAACCCTCAGGATGTGTTTGCACAACACCTGGCACAGCTTGGCCTTGGTCTCAGCAGAAATATCCAAGTGCAGGTGCCGTTATTCAGATTTTAATACATTGGTGATTTCCCTCCCATTATTCCAAAATTTATGCAGGTGGGAGTAAATTATTTGGAGGAATTCCTGAGAACCAAATGGAACAGTTTGGAATAGAAGCCAGATTTGGATCTTCTATCTTCTTGAGGCTCTAAGAGCATTTGGATGTACAGTAAATTGTAAATAGATTATTGGAAATAGCTGGTTTAGTTTTATTTTTGATCCCTTTTTGACCAAGAGGGTCCCATTATTCCAAAATTCATTCAAGTGGGAGTAAATTACTGGGAGGAATTCCTGAGAACCAAATGGAACAGTTTGGAATAGAAGCCAGATTTGGATCTTCTATCTTCTTGAGGCTCTAAGAGCATTTGGATGTACAGTAAATTGTAAATAGATTATTGGAAATAGCTGGTTTAATTTTATTTTTGATCCCGTTTTGACCAAGAGGCTCACAAACCTCTGCAGGTCTGGAGCAAGTCACTGACTCTGAAGGCAAAACACAAATTAGAGCCCAGCTCCCAGGAGTTAATTCAGAATTCCTGGGTAAAACACGCAGGCTGAGGTTATGAAGACAATCACTGCTCACTGTTGAAATAATTGCTGATAATCTATGAAATCTAAACTTGAGATTTTCACAGTAGAGACAAGCTGGAATCTACAGCTGTGCCCAGGTTTGGGTTAATAAATGTCCTCAGTGATGGGCAGCAGGAGAATCAGCTGTGATGTTCATCACTCCCTAAATTTTTCTATTTGGCACAAATTGAGCACTGGGAGAAGGAAATAAGATTTTCATCCCCATTGCCTGTCAGGGACCAAGTGCTTTCTCCAAGGTCATGCAAGAGGCAAAATGCATTTTTACCTCCTGGCCCAAAGGTTCAGATCAGTGTTTAAATCTGCTGATCTTTAAATATCCCTATCAGCCAAAATGAATTAAAAATAAAGGAAAAATAAGTGTGGAATTGTAACCACAATTTTCCTGGTGGTGGGCTGTGAAAATTGACTTTTCCTTTGGAATCTCATCTTGCACACACCAACCTCAAGCAAAACTATGTTAACAGAAAAGCAGAGAATGGAAAATAAATTCCTTACAGCTCAAAGACCTCAATAACAGCTTATTATTATTTGAGATCAGATAAAACCTGAAAAAGAGGAAAAGAAATATAAAAGAGGAAAATAAATAAAAAAGAGGGAAAGAAATAAAAAAGAGAGAAGGTCAAGACTCATCCTGATCCCACTAAATCAACACGAACCACAATTTCCCCCAGAATTTTCAGCAATAACAAGACCTGGACACGAGTTTTGCAAAAGACAATTTTTTTGTTTGTTTGTTTGTTGTTTTTTTTTTTTTAAAGGAAAAAAATAAGAAGACTCTAAAATACTTAATTAAAAAAAAAAAGGGGGGGAAGAAAAAAAAACAAAAAAGCACCTTTAGAAAGGGAGCAGGAGGAGCAAAGCAGGTGGATGGGGAGCCTGGGGAAGCCAAGGCTCCCACCCGGCCACGGGGCTGCGGTGAAATGAACTCAAACCTCGGCTCAGTTTGGGGGGCTGTGCGTGACAGGAACAGCAGGAGGGACCCTCCTTCCTTTTGGGGAGCTCTGGGATGGGATGGGGACAGAGGAAAAAAGAGAAAAAAAGAGAGAAAGAGAGGAGAGTCCTGAGACAGGAGCCCTGCCCGGGAGGATGCGGCGCTGCAAGCGGAGGAGCCAAGCGAGGACAGCGAAGCCCTGGGGGGACAGTGGCACCGTGGGGGAGCCTGGAGAAGGGGACAATGTCACTGTGGGGCTGGGGGAAGGGAGTGAATGTCACCGTGGGGGCCAGGGGAAGGGCTGGGCTGCAGTTTGAGTCCCTGCACAGCCCCGCTGCCGGGGGCTCCGGGCGTGGGGCGGCGCTGGAAGGCACTGGGGGCCCCGGGCATCGCACGGTCTGCGGGCAGAGCTGCCCTGCCCTCGCTGCAGCACGGCTCAGTGGAGGTAGGTGGGCTGGTTCCATCGGTACCAGGAGCTGTTGGCGACATGGAACGACAAAAGTTTTTCATCTCGGAGTGAAAACCGAACTGATTTCCCATCCCAACCCGACTTTGGCTCAGCACATCTGTGGGGCTGATATTTCTGGGCATGAAAGATTTTAGCCTACTCACAGCAGCTGCCTGTAGCCCTGGTTTTGTGCCTGAGGTGTTTTGGTTTTCTGAAATTATTTTCCCAAAGAATTTTCTTTTAACAGGAGAAATAAACCTTTGTTATTCATCCCTTTCCCCAGGAGGGACTTCTCCTTGCTGTCCCTCTGCTCTGACCAATGGGAGTGAAGAGGTTTGTCTTTGTGTCACCAATCCAATTGGTCTGTGTGAAATGGTATAAAAGGGAGACACATCCCAGAAATAAAGGAGTCATTTTCAGCCTTCTGAATCTCGGAGTCTGTGTCTGTGGTGTACAACAACGTCAGCTGCTAATTTTTCCCAAGGAAAATTTCTCAAGAAAGTTTCTTCTCAAAACAATCCTGGCAAACAACTCTCCTTTCTCAGAACAATCTTTCTCCAGGTGGTGTTTTGCTGTTTCTCTGGTTTAACCCATGGGATCAGAGAGGTGTCGTTCCTATTCCCCAACCATGTTCAGTCTGTATGGGAACACCTTATAAAAGGCAGTGAGAATTAGACAATAAAAGCCTTTTTTCTGTGCTCTTTGCCTTCTGAAATATTTGGAGTCTCTCATCTTTCTCTCGTGTCCCACAAGGACACACATCCTGCAGGATTTTCTACAGGCAGTGAGTGTTGGGCACTGAGGGTGGGTAAATCCCATTCCCTGTGGGCTGTGCTGCCCCCAGGGACACACCACCCACAGCTGGGGGGGCTCTCCTGGGAATTTCCATTCATATTCCAGGCTCAAAGCACCGTTCCCATATCCAAAGCCATGAAATATCCATGAAATAATCCCATATCCAAGAAATCAGAATTAGTGTTACATCACTAATTGTTTCTAAACAAGATATTCAGCTGCTACTTGGCCTTTTTTCTTCTTCTTTTTTTAATCACAACAGATTTTGTTGGAAGAAAAAGTTTCATTTCATTTTAATGTTTCCACAAAAACAAAAATTATAAAAGTGTTTATCATTTAAACAAACAGCAGATAAAAGTGTTTATCAGTTAGGTAAATGATGAGTGGGGAAATCCAGAAAGCAGAAATAGTTTCTCCCTTTTGTTTTTTGTGTCATAACATTTTGAAAAAAAATATTTTACTATTAAAAATTAAAAAAAGAAACGTTCCCATATCTTTTCCAGTCCCTGCTACTATAACAAAATCTCACTCCAAGCAACAAATTTGCAGGGACAAAATAAGGGGAGGGGGATTCATGGCACCCTCCTAACTCAGCATCCTCGAGGTGGTGCAGCAGAAATCACAAGTGCAGAGAGTCCCCAGGGAAATAAACCAGCCGGGCCCTGAGCCCTCTGCTCTGCTTTAATGCTTTCGCAGCCTCTAAAGGCAGGGCAGAGGTAAGAAATAATCTTTGTTTTGCCACTGTGGAAGAGTTGCTGGCAGCAGAGCCCTGTGGGTGGCACTGCAGGAGAGAAAACTGCCTGTGGAGGGGGGTTATCCAAGCAGGAACAGCAAAACAAACCTTCCTCTGCTTCCTTCACACAGGAGTCAGGTCAGGACAGGGTTTCTAACCACTTTTTAATTTATTTTTTTCTTTTTTAACCAGCACAGTTGTTCAGGCAAAACTTGATTTTCAAGCAGAAAAAGAGCCACATCCCAAGGATCACAGAATATCCTGGAATGGACCCACCAGGATCACCAAACCCAACTGCTGTCCCTGCACAGGACACCCCAACCACCCCACCCTGCCCCTGGGAGGTCACACAGGAACTTTCCACATTGCTGGGAATCTCTAAGAGCTTTCCTGTTCTTCCTGGAGATCCCAGTGTTCTCCCCCAGACCCCCATGCCCTGGGTTGGTTTGGGTTTTTTGTTTTGGTGAGCTGTGCCTTACCCTGAAGAGTTGAAGCCAGAGGAGTTCATGGCAGCTTTGGAGTTGCTCTGGGCTGTGCCAGGGCTGCTGGCATGGAGGGCACTGCCAGGGGACGAGGGCCTGCTGGAGTTCCCTGGGGAGCACGAGGATGTCACTGTATGGGACAGAGCACCGTGAGCCTGGGGTGTCCTCCTGCCCAAACATCCCCACCCCACCCCTGTGCCCATCCCCTGCGGTTCTGGTTCTTGGGGGTTCTGCTCAGAGAGGCAGGAGGTTAAAAAAAACCTAAAAGGACAAGGAGATTTCTGGACTGGGCTTGGGGCTTTGCTGAGAGAAGCAGGAGGTTCAAATCCAACATCCCCACCCTGTCCCTGTGCCCATCCCACGCCTCCTNATTAAAAAAAAACCCTAGAAGGACAAGGAGATCTCTGGACTGGGCTTTGGGTTCTGCTGAGAGAGGCAGGAGGTTCAAATCCAACATCCCCACCCTGTCCCTGTGCCCATCCCACGCCTCCTCCGATTCCCTGCCCTGGGGAAGGTGGGGGACCCCAGGAGTTTAGCCTATTCCCATATCTGGGAATCTCAGGTCCCCACAGAGATCTGCCCCTATCCCACCCTTTTATTTGGCTCCCAGACCTAACCAGCCCAGCCCAGGATTCTGCTGGAATGTTCTTTTGCCCAGTGTTTTTTGTCTTTTTATCCCCCCCAGCAGCAAGGCCGGGCTGTTCTTATCCCAGCTCTGTGTGGGGACACCTTCCCTGGCCGAAGCCAAGGGCCTGACGAAGATTATGCTGCAAAATGTGACCCAGAAATGGAGGATTGAGGGGTAAAAGGAGGGAAGGGAGGATGGGCAAGGCTCACCAGTCCCGGGCATGGTGCTGTGCACTGGATTGACGGAGAGGGGCCCCAAGGACCCTGAGGTAGAGACCTGGGCAGGAACAGAGACAGGCAGTGAGTGTTTGGCACTGGGAGTGGGGTAAATCACATCCTGCCACTCCTTTCCCAGCCCCTGTGGGCTGTGCTGGCTCCCAGGGACACGTCACCCACAGCTGGGGCTCTCCTGGGTGTTTCCAGTCCTATTCCAGGGTAGAAACACCATTCCCATATGCAAAGCCATGAGAAGAAATCAGAATTAGTGCTGCATGCGCATGGCACTCTCCCCATCCATCTAAACCTATGGAAAGGCCTGAAATAATCACATTTTCTGGAAGTCTAAAGATAAAGATGGATGTCTCAGACCAGGCATTCTCAGCCTGAAACTTCCCACCTCCCTCTGGTTTTGGGTACAAAAAAAAAAAAAAATCCCAATTGTCTTTAGGGAGCTTATGATTGATGGTCAAGATTTGGGTGTCTCAGACTGGGAATTCTCAGCCTAAAATTTCCCAGCTCCCTCTGGTTTTGGGCACAAAAAAATCCCAATCTCCCCTTCAGGCAGCTTAATTCTCAGGTGACAATTGGCAATTTGGGAGCTGCCATCCAGATTAGCAATTATTCCTGAAGGCAGCACTTTGTTCAGGGAGGCTTTGGGCAACAGTCACAGGGGAATTATTCACCCCAGCTCCTGCTGTGGGAACCCAAATGTTTGTTTTGGGGTCCAGACAGGTTGGGCAACCAAACTTCCCGTGATGTTTTCCTGCTTTCTGATGGAGAATTCCAAAAGCTGGGAGATTTCAAGATAAAATTCAGACTGTCTCCCACTCCTGTGCTGCAGCACTGAGGAGGTTCCTGCCACTTTTAAATGGCAAAGTCACCAAGCAGCTCCTCAGTGAAGAAATGCAGCTGAATTGATATCAGTGTATGTAAACCTCACACCCCATTAATTCTGGAAAGATTTTCTTTATCAATCTCAAGGGGGAAAAGCTCTGGGGACAGCACCGTGATTTGAATAAATTACCGCACAATTAAACCAATTAAACTAATCAATTCCTCCTAGGAAAATTTGTCTTTTCTTTCCACCGTTTTCAATAAACGGAATTATCGCTTAGTTAATTGTCGTAATTTTCGTTAATGGCTTTCAATGGATGGAATAATAACCAATGTTCTGGCTCAGATCCCAGCCCGGTGGGTGATCCCAGCCCCTCACCAGTCTGGAGTTGTAGATGGGTGATTTGATGGGGGATGGCATGGGGCAGCTGATCCGCTTCTCCTTCTGGCGCCGGTTGCAGAACCAGACCCGAACCACTTCCTTTTCCATGGAGAGCTGCTCTGCTATCAACGAGATCTCCTCTGAGCTGGGCTTGGGGTTCTGCTGGGACAGGCACGAGGTTAAAAAGCCCCAAAGAGCACAAGAGAATCCCTGAACTGGGATCTCTGAACTGACATCTCTGGGCTCGGGGTTCTGCTGAGGGAGGCAGGAAATTCAAAAAGCCCCAAAGAGCACAAGGAAATCTCAACTGAGATGTCTGAACTGGGATCTCTAGGATTGGGTTTCTGTTGAGAGAGGGAGGAGGTTAAAAAGCCCCAAAAAAGCACAAGAGAATTCCTGAACTGGGCTTGGGATTCTGCTGAGAGAGGCAGGGGGTTAAAAAGCCCTAGAAAGCACAAGGAAGTCTCTGAACTGAGATCTCTGAACTGAGATCTCTGGGCTTGGGGTTCTGCTAAAAGAGGGAGGAGGTTAAAAAGCCCTAAAAAGCACAAGAGAATTCCTGAACTGGCCTTGGGGTTCTGCTGAGAGAGGCAGGAGTTTAAAAAGGTTCAAAGAGCACAAGGAGATCTCTGAACTGAGTTCTATAGGCTTGGGGTTCTGCTAAAAGAAGCAGAAGGTTTAAAAAGCCCCCAAAGGCACAAGGAAATCTCTGAACTGGGATCTCTGAACTGAGATCTCTAGGCTTGGGGTTCTGTTGAGGGAGCCAGAAGGTTAAAAAGCCCCAAAAAGCACAAGAGAATCCCTGAACTGGGCTTGAGGTTCTGCTGAGAGAGGCAGGAGGTTAAAAAAGCCCCCAAAAGCACAAGGAGATATCTGAATTGAGATCTCTGGGCTAGGGGTTCTGCTGAGAGAGGAAGGAGGTTAAAAAGTCCCAAAAACCACAAGGAAATCTCTGAACTGGGCTTGGGGTTCTGCTGAGAGGGGCAGGAGGTTAAAAAGCCCCAAAGAGCATCCAAGAGGACACGGGTGGGTTGGCTGTGAGCTGGGGAGGGGACAAAAGCTCCGTCTGAGACCGAGGACAAATATTTGGGTGAGAGATTATGTTCTGTGAACCACAAAGTGCCTCTGGCTCCACATCAGCTCTCCCGGAGTCAGGGGAGGATGAGTCACAGCTCCTGCCCCACAAATCACTTCCCTCTGACTTTAACAGCACCAAAGATCACTGTGGGGCCACCTAAACCTGGTGGCCTTGTCACTGTCCAGGGGACAGGAGCTCTGGCCTCTCTCTTCCCCCGGCTCTCCTTTAGAAAGGGAAAAAACAGAGCCCACCCTGCCCCCTGAGTATTTTATTTTCATTCCTTTTAGCTCTGTGGGGTTTGCAGCTCAGAAATGTCAAAGATACCTGGCACAGAGATGCCAAAATTATATTCCCATCACAGAGAATGGCATCTACCAGCTAAAAATGAGCTGCTGAAATGGTCTGATGGTGACTGAGCAGGTTTTGATATGAGGAAAAAACCAAAGAGAAAACAAGCTCAGGAAGAGTTTTGATTTGAGAAATTTTGATTTGAGTTCAGTCCTATTGATTAAAGCTCTGTTTGATGACCGCAGTGATTTTTCTTGGAATTCTTGGAGCTTAAAAAGTAGAAGGGCTCCACTTCTGAACGGAAAAACATTTGAAACATTTGGGAAAATATTTGGAACAACAAGTTCCGGGGGTCTCACAAGAGCTGCTTGATGGGGCATTGTGGCCCTGGAGCTCCTGTGACACTTCTGCTACTCAAAAATAAAAGAGTTAAATGCAGAGATCAGCTTTGGCCCAGGGATTGATAACGGGGAAATGTGGTGCTAAAATCGTAATTCCCTTAGAATAACATTCAACAAGGAAAAAATTGGGAATTTCTTTGGATTTAACACTTTTCCTGTTGCTTCTTCAAGCATTTTTTAACCTAATGTCAAATAATTGGGAATTTCTTTGGGTTTAACCCTTTTCCCATTAGCTCCTTTCAAGCATTTTTAACCTACTGTCAAATAATAGGGAATTTCTTTGGGTTTAACATTTTCCTGTTGCTTCTTCAAGCATTTTTTAACCTATTGTCAAATAATAGGGAATTTCTTCATGTTTAACACTCTTCCTGTGAGCTCCTTTCAAGCATTTTTAACCTACTGTCAAATAATTGGGAATTTCTTTGGCTTTAACACTTTTCCTGTTGCTCCTCCAAGCATTTTTTAACCTATTGTCAAATAAATACCCCAAAAAACCCTCTTTTCTTGAGAGGACTCATTGCTACAGGCTCAGGGAGAGTTCCCAAAGGACAGAAGGATTTTCCCCTCACATCTTGGAATCTCTTCTCCAGCGTGGAGCGGATGTTGGTCTCGATGCTGGTCCTCTTCTTCCTTTTCCGTCCAAACATCTCGTTGACTGAGGGGTAGGAATTGGGGGTGCTCATGGAGGAATCCAAAGGAGCAGATTCTGGGGGGAGAGGGAGGGGAAGAAGAGAGATCCGAGGAGATAAAGAGTTATTTTCATTCCCAGACACTTTCTGTGAAGCAAAGGTGTTTTCTAAAATAGATCAATTGTTCCTACATTGTGGATCCTCCCTCTGATGACGATTAAAACTGCTCCAAACCCATCAATGAGCTTGTCCAAATCAAAGGAGAACAATGTTTTAACCCCCATACGGTTTTTCCTCTGTGGGCTTCACTTCCAGCCTGCCCTGACAGGGACCAGGAGGGTTCCAATGATTGAATTTCACAGAGAAAAGGATGTTGACCAACCCTCTTGTCCCGGGGTGGCTGAGCTGTGACCAGTGCCTCAGACATCCTGGAGGGTTGGGTGGCTCTGAGGTCAGCACAGGACACCACCTCAAATCCTGGGAATTCCCCTCCCACTGAAACCCTTCCTTTTCCACCTGCACCTCCCTGAGCACCTCAACAGCTCCTGCCCTGCTCTTCCAGCTCACACAGAGAGGGGCTGGATGGACTGGAGGTTCCTGGATGGATTGGAGGTTCCTGCATGGATCCTCTCCTGTTGGAGCCCCGGGCACTGAGAATTTCAGGATTTCTGTGCTCACAGGCACTGACCCCCAGGCAAACACTGCACTGACCTGAGGCCGTGGAAAAGGCTCCCAAAATTGAGTGACAGCCCTGGGATTGTGGGTGTGGAGTTTGGATAGAAGTGTGTGATAGCACAGGGTGGGAAACTTAGGGTTTAAGGTTATAAAAT
>VWZU01001236.1:157343-168958 GCA_013397095.1 Sterrhoptilus dennistouni
AAAAAAAAGCCAAACCAGATAGGCAAGGCTGAAGATGCTGCTTTCTCCATCCACACCCTTTCCCCTCTCATTCACATACAAATTACTGTTGCATCCAGGTGGGAGGAGAGTTTGAAGAAGGGAGGGAAAGGAGGGGGGAGAAGAGGAGAAATGTTTGCCAAATAGGCTGAGGGATCAGAGGGAGCTTTCTCATAAAGCGCAGGGCTGACCCACAAACTGCTAGAAAACCTCAAACTCCGCAAGAGTTTCCCCTCCCTCCCCGTTGTGCAGGGTGAGAGCAGCCCCAGCAGGAGTTGGGGTCTAACCAGGTCACTCCACCCTTCCCATCCCGCCTGGAGCACAGCACGGGAGGCAGGCAGGGAGGCAGGCAGGGAGGGAGGGAGGGAAGCAGACCTGAAATGTAGGCCATCTACAAAGGCTGGGGGAGAGGCTTCAACGATGTGAGATTTATGATCTTCAAAGTGATTAGAGCCCAGCGCTCCAAATAAAGGCAAAGAGAGCTCCTGCAGTCGGTTTGGAGTTGGGTTTCAAACCATCCTGCCCTGGCTTCGGTTTGAAAACTTGAATTGCAAGCTAACGAAAAAGACGGGGGAAAAAAAAGACACCCAAACCCAACCTCAAACCCCAAACCAAATTAAAAAACCCACCAACCTCCACCCCTAATGAAAGAGCACAGCACCTGATTTTACATGAAAACACTTTGATATTCCCAGCTCTCCTCTCTTCCTTTTTTTTTTTTTCTCGTCATTTGAAATCTATTTGCTGAATTGAGGATGAATTCACCAGCAGCTGAGGTCAGCCCTCAGTGTGAGTGTGGAACCCGTGTGCGTTTGGGCTCCTGCTCATTCCAGAGAATAATTTAAAATAATAATTATTATTTTAAATAACAATAACTTTCAAATAGTAATTATTATTTTAAATAATAAAGATTTAAAATCGCTCTGCCCATGGCCTTGGGAGGGCCAAGAGAGGGAGACAAAGAGCCACTTGCTGTGTCCACTCAGGGCCTGTTACATCCCCATCCCTGCAAACCCCTTGGTGGGCTCTGGGGAAACAGAGCAGATTAGAAATGAAATAAAATAAAACAATAAAACGAGCTGGTTCAGAGCCTTTTGCTGTTTAAACCTGGCTAAATCCCCCAGCTAAGTTGGGCTATTCAGTTACACAGCTAGGCTGGAATAAACGAATCGGGTTTTGTGGGAGGAGGAAAATAAAAGTGGAAATGCCGCTCAAAAAAAACCCCAAAAAACTAGCTAACAAAAAAAAAAAAAACCCCAACCAAAAAAGAAATTCATAATTTCTTTTTAGGAGGAGGATATTTCTACTGCCTGCAAGCCTGGCATCACTGAGAGGAATACAGAGGATGGTGGGTCAGATCAGCAGGGGTGTAAATCAGCATTGCTCCACCATCTCTGCCCGATTAACCCCAGCTCCAACACCTTGGTATTTCCACAGGAGAAGTTTGCAATGATCCCCTGCTCCTCTCTATCTGCAAGGAATTTCCTTTTATCCCCCCTGGGGAGCAGATTGGATTCCTCTCCAGGCCCGTGCTCTGGGCTGCACACACAGGGCTTTTTGTTTGCAGCTGAGGATTCCAGGATCCTGGAAGATGGCTGAGCGTGTCAGGACACCTTTGATAGGAAAGGGAGACCCACCCAGAGCTGGAGCAGCCAAAGCAAACAAACCAACAGCAGCCTGGCTGACACTGGCCACGGGCAGAGCCACCAAGGGGAGCTTGAGGGACAAAAGGCCACAGGGAGAAGGTGCAGCTGGTCACTGGGAGTTTTGGAAAGGGTTGGAGCCCTTGGATTTGAGGAGGGCATGTTGGAAGGGGATGGGCTGCTGTGCCAACATCAACCTCAAATCTGTCCATGGAGTTACAGCCCCTTCTGCATTCCTGGCTGCAGCTCCAGCCACCCTGGGGTCCTGCAGCAGGGCAGAGTTTGCCTCTCCAGACTCCTCTGTCCCTTTCCAGGGCTCAGTGCAGCTCTGCTGGCCTCAGCTCTGGGCTCAGAGAGCATTTTCCTAAAATCTCAGAACGGCTGGGGCGGGAAAGAACCTTAGAGCTGATCCCATTCCACCTTCCAGGGACACCTTCCACCATCCCAGGCTGCTCCAAGCTGGCCTTGGACACTTCTCTGGGCACCCTGTGCCTCCCCAGCCTGCAGCAGTGTCCAGTGTCTGCACAGATCCAAGGGCTGTCACCTCCTGATGTGACACTCAGGGATTTCTAGAGCCACACAGGAAGGTCTGCAGGCACTCACTGAGCCAGGGAATGCTTTTATCTGGATGAAGCAGGAGGAGAAGAGCACACACAGCAGGGATGTGGCCCCTCAGCTGCTCCTTTGGGGTTTGTTTGCCCCATATTTTTACCTGCTGTCCCTTTCCCTGCTGCCTTGCAGGCAGGAATTTCACCTGTGCACTCCAAGACCTCAAACCAGCTCGTTTTTTGGTTCCAGCCCTGTGCCTTTGTCCCTGCACACCCCAGCACTGCCAGTGCCAGTGTCACAGCACTGGGGCTTTGGGGAGGGATTTGTACCCCTGCACCAGGACTGAGGCGCTTTCTGTTTTTCTAAATGATGATTAAAAAAAAAAAATTAAAAGCCAGAAAACCCCACTGGCAAATGGTCATTCAAAGGAACTCTGTAATTAGCTGAACTTCTATGAATTAGGGAGAGGGAAAGCAGAGGTGAAATCTGTCACTGGATCCCACAAGGGGAACTGGGAGGGAGTTCTGTGGTCGGTTTAATGGCAGCTTCTGACCTCACAGTTTTTATCTCTTTGCAGGAGCTGCAGCACGATGAGCAAGTGAAAAACAGCAAGAAATGAGAACACCTGGCAAGCCAGGGAGCATCTTACCTGCCTGTTAAAATCCAGCCCATTCTGTTCATTCCCTACAATGAAACAAAGAGAAAAAACATCTCAGTATTAACGACACCACTGGTGGGAGCTTTTTAGGACTTGGAACACACATGAGCAAAAAAAACCTGGCCCTGGGAGAGGCAGGAGAGGAGGAGGAAGGTGCAGGAAGGGAGGGATGAAGGCTTCCTGCAGCGTTCAGGTGGTGCCAGCCTTTGCCGAGGGATAATAAAAGTGCTCCTGCCTGGGAGATAACCCGGCCAAAGGTGGGGGAGATTCCAGCAGAGGTGAGCTGGAGGACATCACAAATCCCCCGGGAAATCCAGGGCTGGCTGTAGGAAGGGGCAGCAAACAGGTGGCCGGGGCTGCTCACCCCTGCAGGACCTTGGGGGACCCGCGTGGCACCGGGAATTACGGGATGGCTGGAGGAACACAGGGTGCCGTGGGGTTGTGCTCAGGAGGCGTCTCCTTGATTCCAAAAGAGATTGGCAGGCACAGGGGGAAAAATCAGACAGGTTTCAGCCTGAAGGTACCGCACAGGCCCTCACTCATTCCCCTTTGATGATAAACATCCCCCCCCTCCACCATCACACCTGCCAAATTCATCAAGAACATCACAGAGCCAAGGCTGTGCTCTCCGCAGAGCCGAATGCTTTAAGGGATTCCACGAAGCTCTCGGGCTGCACAGGCAACCCCAAGACACCCCTTTCCCTTTGCAACACATTCCCCAAGCCATTCCCTGCCAGTGCAGCCCAGTTTGTGATCAAGAGGCTGGAATCGTTCACATCCCACCGGCACCAGCCCCCAGGCCTCCTCCTGCTCCTGCTGTTTTCTCCAGGATAACATTCCCCATGCAGCAGAGCCCGTGCCCTGGGATCTGATCAAGCTCCAACACATCGTGTTTTCCAGCAGTTCAGGGCCCCTGCAAAGAGCTGGGAAGTGCTTGGGAGGAGGCTGTGCAGGCAGGAGGGCAAATCCAGCTCTCCCGTGGACTTTCCTCCCCTGAAAAAAGCCTTTCTCCTATCCCAGCATGTATTTTTTTCCATGCACAGAGTATTCCCAGGTGAATCAGCGTGGATCCTGACGGGGAGTGTGCTGGGTACAATTATCCGCGGATGGCAAAACATTGGAGAGTCAGGGATAACAGAGCTCCGTGGCTGCTGTCTAGAAACAGCCCTGGAGATTCAATCTGTGACATTTAAAAAGCACTGACTGTGGAAACTGAGCTGTGGGACCGTGCTATAGAGCAGGGCCACGGCAGAACGAGCTGCTGCCCCTCAAATTGACATCTCCTCAACCTCTGCACCCCAATCAGCTCTGAGCTGCCCCCTCAAATTGACATCTCCTCAACCTCTGCACCTCAACCAGTTCTGAGGTGTCTTCCCAATTCTCAAATCTCCTCCATCTCCTCACCTCTGCAACCCAACCAGATCTGGGCTTCCTCCTCAATCTGAGATCTCCCCACCATCCACACCCCAACCATCTCTGAGCTTTTCCCCCTCAATTTCAGATCTTCATCTCCTCATCCTCTACACCCCAACCAGCTCTGAGCTTTTTACCCTCAATCTGAGATCTCCTCACCATTCACACTCCAACCATCTTTGAGCTTCCTCCTCAATTTGAGATCTTCATCTCTTCACTTTCTGTACCTCAACCAGCTCTGGGCTTCCCCCTCAATTTGAAATCTCCTCCCCATCCACACTCCAACCATCTCTGAGCTTTTCCCCCTCAATCTGAGATCTCCATCTCCTCACCCTCTGCAGCCCAACCAGCTCTGAGCTTTTCCCCCAGCCTGGCTGCCTTTTTTCCTGCCTTCCTCCCATCCTGCTGTCTCCCAGCTTTTCCCCTCCCCAATCTCAGCCCTTTATCTCTTCCCCCGCACTGTGTAATTCCCTCTCTCCAACCCCCTGTGCTCCCTGTCCAGCTCTCTCCAGCTGCTCCCTCCCCAGGAATGGGGTTCATTCATTGCCTTCCAGCTCCTTTCCAGGCCCAAAAGCCAAGGAGGGCACATCCAGCGATGGGAATGCTGATAGTGCTAATGGATGATCACAATCAGCATCCACACACCTGAGCAGGACCGCGGGAGCATCTTCAAGGCCTGCAGCTTCTACCTTTGAAACCCCCACGGGCTGTGTGTGTGTGTGTGTGTGTGTGTGTGTGGAGGGGGGAGTTTGATGAGATCTGGAGGCAGCAGCTGAAGGGAAGGAAAGCCAAGGAGGGAAGGAGGAAATAAAAGTTCCCAGCTGCTAAAATAGAACAGGAAGGAAAAGGTAATCTCCTGGTTTCTTGGAGACAGGAGCTCCGCTGGTGATGAGGCAAGATCCAAAGGGCTGCAGGGGAATCCCTGGGTCCCGGTGACGGTGCCTGAGTCACCACCCTTCACCCCAAAACTTGGAACCCGGGAGGCAGAGCTGGAACGGAGCCTCCCTGCACAGCCCCACATCCTCCAGCACGGCCTTTCCCCTCCTCTGGCTTGTCCCTCCCTCCACAAGCAGATACAGCTCACACACTGGGACCTTCCCTTTGTCCCTTCCTCTCCTGCAAAGCCACACTCAGCATCCTCCACATCCCTGTGGATCAACACGGGGGGTCTGGGAGCTCCCAAATCCAGGAATTCTGTGCCAGCTGAGCAAATATTCCTGGAGCTGGCAGTGAGTGAGTGTGAGGGAGCTGCCCGGGGCTGCCTGGGCAGACAGAAGGAGCAGGAGGCACCTCCAGAGGCCATTCCTGCTCCTATCTGAGCCGCCCATCTCCCTGCACCACGGCCCTCTGGAGATGACTATTCCTGCTGGCTGACTCCAAAGGGACCCAGGGGCAACCAGCTCAGCCTCAGATGTCCAAGAGGGAGAGATTTAAAACAGGGAGGGGTGATTTCTGCTCCCAGTGGTTATGTAAATGGGAGCTGGATACACAAATCTCTGCAGGACCAACGAGTGTTTGGGCAGATTCATTTGCAAACAAATCTGCACACCCCCCTCCCCTTTTTTATTTTATTTTTTTTTTTTTTTTTTTTTTTTTTTTTTTTTTTTTTTNTTTTTTTTTTTTTTTTTCTGTTTCAGTAAATGTTAATTTTAAGGGATTGCAGCTTGGAGCCAAGGTTTGGGTGTGATAGGGATAACAGCTCTCCTCTTTCAGTTGAACTGTAACTTTCCTACAAATGCTTTATAAAAATAGCCTCAGTTTCCTCCCAGTTTCTGTCAACATCAGGACTTGCACTGCAGTAGTCATTTCTCTCCTTAAAGGAACGAGCTGTTCAAACAATCTGCACTTAAGATTTAATCTTTTCTAGCTCCAGGAGATAAAAAGAAAGAAAAGTGTAAGTGGCAGCAGATTCTCCCCGCTGCTGCAAACTGCCAGAACTCCACTCGCTCTAATGGAGCTTCAGCCCAGCCAACAACTTGATTTTTTGCTGCAACGAGCCAGACACAAATGTGGGATCCGGAACCTCCAGAATCTGCTGGATCAGACCTCCCCTTCCTGAAATTCCACGAGGCTGGGGAAAGCCCTGGGATTTCAGTGGGGGAAAGCTGCTCAGAGCCAGCAGCTCACCCATCACTGAGGCCTCACCCTGCCCTCCCTGGCCCTTTGCAGGAGCAGAGATAAGCTCAGCTGGCTCCCCCAGCCCGGCAGGCCGGGGTTGTGCTGCTCTCCTTGGTTCACCTGGCAGCTGTTTTGCATAGCCCTGGCATCAGATCTGGTGCGAGTTTGCCTGGGGAGGTTTCTCTGGGGATGGGAGCAGAGCAGCAGTTCCGGGCAGCTTCAACCCGTTTCCCCCCCTGTGGAAAACCCGAGGGATCCACGGGGAGCAGAGCTGCAGAGCCAGTCCAGCCCTGCAGGATAAAAGCACCTTAATGGGGGGGGAAAAGTCAAATCAGGGTGGCCTTCATCTTCTCCCAGGGGCAGGTGTCACCTGCAGGGAGTGACACTTCTCACCTGGCCACACCAGCAGGGCTGTGGCTGTTCCCAGGCAGCTCCTCTCTGAGGAGGGGCAGGGGGATGAGGAGCTGATCCCAGCCTCCAGCAGGTGCTGGGGAATTCCTGCAGGGAGTCAGTTTGGTGCTGCACCTTTGGGAGGGAGGTGGGGAATGGTGCCAGGCAGACAGAGCAGGCAGGGGGCTCATGGCTGAAACCTGGAGGAGCCAATTGCTCCAGGCTCCCTGTGCAGCCTGCAGAGGAAGCAGGAGCTTCCAGAGGGCAATTCCTCCCTCTCACCCCTGAGACAGACAGCACAGGGATGAATCACCCTCTGCAGATCCCTGTTCCCATCAGGGACTGCCTGGGGTGAGCAGGTCAGGCTGCAGCCTCCGAGGATCAAATATCTAAAATTCAGATTAATCTCACCTATCCTGGAGATTTTTGCACTCCAGCTGATGAAGCACTATGCCACAGGAGATTGGCTGGGTGCAGACTGCCTTTCAAAAGGGCGTTTTCTGATAAATTCACTCCTTCAAATAACAAGGTGTGAAGTGAAGAGATGCCCAAGAGCCAGCAGATAAAAGAAAAAAGGTAGAGAAAAGAGTGGCAATCCCTGTAACTATAACCAGTCCTTGCCCCACAAGCTGTGAGTGAAGCCAAATGTTCACCTGCACTGAAGGAATGATATTCAGCATGAAATACTCCTCAGCATTCCCACTGACTTTGGAAATTCAAGGCAAAAACCAAGGCATGGCTTCCTTCATGCTGCTGCTCCCAGTGACTTCCCCAGGGCCAGCAGGAGGCCCTGGATGCTGGGAGCTCCCTTCAGTCCCCTTTTCCCCTTCAGTCCCCTTTTCCCCACCTCTGATCCCCCCCAGCTGCTCCCACCAGCACTTTGGGGAGCAGGAACTGCAGCTGAGCAGCTCCAGAAAATTCCCTGCGTTCCCCCATGCCCTGCTGGGATGTTTGGTGCTCCCAAGGCATTTAAAAAGGGATTTTTTTAAAGTGTGAGCAGGATGGGAGGGGGGTTTGAGGCAGCCAGGTTGGGCTGCACTTTTAATCTGAACTCTTTGCTCCCCAGACACAAAAACCCCAAACCATGGGGAGCATCTCCATGAGAAAGCCAAGGCTGGTGAGCAAAAAGTGAATCTTGTGCTGACTCAGACAGCTCCAGACTCCAGGGGAAGCTTTCACTGAAGCTTCATTTGGCTGGGAAGCCCTGGGCTACAGAAACGCCTCAGAGAAATCCCATCCCCAGGCCCCTCTGCAGCCCCTTCGTGTGGGGCAGAGAGCAGGACAGGAGTGTGGGAGAGCTGGGCACCTTCCAGGAGGAAACCCGAGGGCAGCAGTTGTTCCCACGGAAAACATTTCACCTGCAGGTGCTGGGAGAGGGCAAGTCTCTTCTGCTAGACCAGAGGCAAGAGGCAGATCAGACCAGCTCTTCTTTTGCCCCTCTAATTCAAGTCAAACCAGCCTTTTGTTCCCCTTTTCCCCTCCCCATCCTTTTTTATCCTCTTCCATAATGGGATGTTTAAGAAAAAAAAAATTAAAAAAAAAATAAAAAATAACCCAACCTCAAACCCTAATCACCTTCATTTGAATTTCAAATATCCCCCTCCTGGCCTCCCCCACGCCCCAACTGACTCGGAGCTGGGAATATGGAAATTTCTCCTGCTTGCCTTAAATGTGGCTGTGCTATGAAAATCATCAGCCTTATGCAAATCCCCAGCAGCCCGGATTGCCATAGCAACCAGCTGTTTCCAGCCCAACTGCTGCAGCTTTCATTTACCCGGGACTTGTCCTGGGGCTGTGCATGGCTGCAGGGGGAAGAGAGCAGAGAAATCCTGGAGGCTTTGAGGAAAAGTTTCAGCAGGGAGAGCCAGCCTTGGGGAGCAAAGGCGTAGCCCAGGACTGAGCTCAGCGTGGGGCCGGGAGAGGCCAAGTTTCCTCAAAAGACTTTGGCCTGGCAAAGCTGCTTGCAGCCCGAGCTGAGGAGGGAACAACAAAAGGCAGAGGGAAAAAAAAAAAAAACCAACAAACAGCTCCCAGAAAGAAAAAAAAAAATTAATAATAATTTTTTTAAAAAAACAGCTGGGAGTCAGCACAACCTGCCAGCCCTTACCTCTGCTAGATCCTTTCACCTCACTTAGGGGCTGACACAGAGGCCAGAACCCCCAAACTTTACCCCAACATGATCCAGCACCTTCCAAAGAGACTCTGCCCCATGGGATGCCCCAAGCAGAGGCAAGCAGAGCTCAGGGCTCTGTGCTGCCCATCCCAGGGCACAGCAGCACCTGCAGACACCTCACACCCCACAAAAAGGGGCAGGAAAGGAGCAGAACTCTCACCTTAACTCAGTGTGTGGCACAGGCAGAGTGAGGCAAAGCCTCTGGTTTTCCATCTGCCCTGACACGGATTTAATGCAAAATGCAGCAGCGCTGGGAGGGCACTGGGCTGGGCTGGAGGTGCTGGTGTCCAGTTTCAGAGCTGCCCTGGCCCTGTGCTGGGACATCCCGGGGCGGCAGCAGGGGAAGGGGTCTGGGGCTCACACCTCAGGATGAGGATGGGGATGAAGGGGAAGAATGGCACCCCCAGGGATGGACGTCACAGCAAGGGACACTCAGGAGACACTCACAGCCCCTCAGTGCTTGATTTTCCTGAGGTTTAAAGGGAAGGGTCTTTAAAGAGAGAAGATTCCTGCATTAGTGCTCTCCACAGGGGAGAATGAGGGCAGAGCTCACAGGGGTGTGAGGGGCAGCTCCAGTCTCTGCTCTCTGTGACCCAGGGCACGGCTGGAGATGGGTCAGGGGAATTTGGGATGGAGCTCAGGGAAAGGGTCTTCCCCCAGAGGGTTCAGGCACTGCCCAGGCTCCCCAGGGAATGGGCACAGCCCTGAGGCTGCCACAGCTCCAGGAGCCTTTGGACACTGCTCCCAGGGATTTTGGGGTGTCTGAGCAGGGCCAGGAGCTGCACTGGATGATCCTGTGGGTCCCTCCCAGCTCAGGACATTCTGTGATGCTAAAGCACCCAGAACAGTTCCTGAACTGTGAGGGGGAGCTGACCCTGCTCCCATGGCCACCGAGAGCCCAGGGCTCCACCAGCCCAGCCCAGCCCAGCTACCCTCTTGTCCCGTCCCCTCCAGCTCCCGGGCTCAGACACACAATCACAGAATTCACACAATCCCCAGGTTGGAACAGACCTCCAGGATCATCGAGTCCAACCCAGTCCTGACACCTCAACTAAACCCTGACCCCGAGTGCCACATCCAGTCTGTCCTTAAACACACCCAGGGATGGGGACTCCACCACTCCCCGGGCAGATCATTCCAGTACTTTATCACCATTTCTGTAAGAAACATTTTCCTAATATTCAACATAAACTTCCCTTGGCACAGCCAATCCGCCATCCATGCAGCCAATCCCCCATCCCAGAGCTGCCCAAACCCTCCCCAATTCAAATACTTTATCACCTTTTCAGTAAATAACTTTTTCCTAACATTCAACCCAAACTTCCCCTGGCACACCCAATCCCCCATCCCAGAGCTGCCCAAACCCTCCCCAATTCAAATACTTTATCACCTTTTCAGTAAATAACTTTTTCCTAACATTCAACCCAAACTTCCCCTGGCACACCCAATCCCCCATCCCAGGAACCACCAAAGCCCTTCCAAATTTCAATACTTTATCACTTTTTCAGTAAAAAATATTTTTCTGATATTCAACTTAAACTTCCCTTGGCACAGCCAATCCCCCCATCCCAGGGGCCACCCAGAACTTCTCCATCTCCAATACTTTATCACTCTTTCTATAAAAACCTTTTTCCTAATATCCAACTTAAACATCTCTTGGCACAGCCAATCTCCCATCTCAGGAGCCACTCAAGCCTCCCTGAATTTCAATACTTTATCACTTTTTCAGTAAAAATCTTTTTCCTAAAATCCAATTTAAACTTCTCTTGGCACAGCCAATCTCTCAATCCCAGGAGCCACCAAAGCCCTTCCAAATTGCAATACTTTTTCACCTTTTCAGTAAAAATATTTTTCCTAATATTCCAATACTTTATCACTTTCCTTATTTTTTTTCTAACATCCAACCTAAACTTCCCTTGGCACAGCCAATTCCCCATCCCAGGAGCCACCAAAGCCCTTCTGAATTTCAATACTTTATCACCTTTTCAGTAAAAAACATTTTCCTAAAATCTAATTTAAACTTCTCTTGGCACAGCCAATCCCCCCACCCCAAGAACCACCCAGACCCTCCTGAATTTCAATACTTTCTCACCTTTTCAGTAAATAACTTTCTCCTAAAATCCAATTTAAACTTCTCTTGACACGGGCAATCCCCCATCCCAGGAGCGACCCAGACCCTCCCCAATTCAAATAATTGATCACTCTTTCCTTAAAAACCTTTTCCCTGACATCTAACTTAAACTTCTGACACAGCCAATCCCCCCTCCCAGGAGCCACCCCAACCCACCCCACGGGGCTGCGGAGCTGTGCCATAGGGAACATCTGGGCTCCCATAGGGAACATCTGGAGTCCCATAGGGCACACCTGGGCTCCCATAGGGCACACCTGGGGTCCCATAGGGAACATCTGGGCTCCCATAGGGCACACCTGGGCTCCCATAGGGCACACCTGGGCTCCCATAGGGCACACCTGGAGTCCCATAGGGCACACCTGGGGTCCCACAGGGCACACCTGGGGACCCATAGAGCACATTTGGGGTCCCGTAGGGCACATCTGAGCTCCCATAGGGCACACCTGGAGTCCCATAGGGAACATCTGGAGTCCCATAGGGAACATTTGGGATCCCATAGGGCACACCTGGGGTCCCATAGGG
>VWZU01001236.1:177921-192393 GCA_013397095.1 Sterrhoptilus dennistouni
GGCCGAGGCGGCCCTGGCAGGGCAGGGCAGGGCAGGGCAGGGGAGCCGGGGCTGGGCACAGCTCCGGGGCCGGGGCAGGGATGGCTCCGGTGCCCGGCTCGCTGCAGGGGCTGCTCGGGGGGATGGAGGGAGCCTGAGCTGCGCCTCCGGACCAGAGCCCTGCGAGGAGTCCCTGAGTCTCGCTGTTCATTCATTCCTGACTCAACCCAGCGCTCCCTCCTCATTCATTTCTCCCTCCTTTTCCCTCCTCGCCGTGAACTTTCCTCCCTCCAGCCCGTGTCTCATCTCGCTCTCACACACCTCCCTCCATCCCTCGGCGGCTTTACCCCTTCTCCCTCCTCCCGGCTCTATCCCGATGACAGGAGGCAGGGCTCGGGCACAAACACTCATTTTCCAGGCACGCAGGAGTTCCGTGCGCTGCTCCCTGACCCGGCCGGGGCCGGCAGCTCCCACACTGCGGGCACGGCCTCGGCAGCCCCTGAACAGCTCAGGGAGCATCAGTCCCCGGGCGGGAATGTGGGAACTTCACCAGCGGCAGAAAAAAGAGGAGGGAAAGAAAGGAGCGAGAGAAAGAAAGGAGCGAGGGAAAGAAAGGAGCGAGGGAAAGAAAGGAGCGAGGGAAAGGTCAGGGCGATGAGAAGGAGCCCGTTTCTCTACCCGAGCCCACGGTGCTCTCTGCACCCTTTACCTGCGTGCACGGACTCCAGGTTGACCATCCTGGCGGCGGGGGGAAAGCCGCGGTGTGCCCAGCCTCCTCCTGCCGTCAGCCCCAGGTTACCAGGGGCTGCCAGTTTGCCCTCCCTCCTCTGCCACCCGCTGCCCGTGGAAGCGGCCGTGGCTCCGCCGCCGAGGGCACCTAGAGCTCCATTGCCTGTTGCCATGCAGGGCCAGGTGAGCTGCGGAGCTGCCCCGCCTCGCCCCACCTCCGGCTCCCTCGGGTGCCCTGACACCCAGCCTGGCGTCAGGCCCATGCAAACGCTGCCATTTGCATATTAGTAACTCGGGAATTGGATGGATGAGTCCCTGCAGCGCTGCCAGCCTGCGGGGCGGGGTGGGGTGGGGTGGGAAGGAGGGCAGGGAAGGGAAGGCGCTGAGCTCCGCCCGCCCTGGGCCGGCGGCACCTGCCCCAAAGCCCCGCTGTCCCCCCTTTGGGCACCCCCAGGGAAGGGGTTGGATTTTTTGGTCACTGTGATGCTCCTGCCTGCTCCCGTGGCATTGGGGATGTGCCCTCTGAGCCTGGGCTGAGCCTCCTCCGTGCTGAGTGAAACAAGCATGAAAAGGAAAGTTAAAAGCATCAAAGTAAACTGGCAATAAAGAGCAGGGCTGGCACATGGAGACCCTGCTCTGCTGACATCTGCCCCATCTCTGTCTCCTGGGGAGAGAAGTGCCAGCCACCCTCTTCCTCCTCATCCCTCCCTGCAGCATTGACCGGCTTCCAGGGAATATTTTATTTACCAACTTCCAGCGAAGTCAGGCAATAATAAAAAAAAAAATCCCCTAACTTTGTCTTCTCTTAGGCAGAGCTGTGACAGGGACAGAGCCACCCCCACAGAGCCAGGCAGTGCTCCCTGTCCCTGGCAGGAGCCACCCCGGGGTGACCCGGCACCCTTGGGGACACAGTGCGACAGGGCCGGGCTCCAGCGCCCTCCGAGCCCCGCTGAAAGCGTTAACGCTCAGTGAGCAGCTGCCAGGTACGAGCTATCACACATCCATCTCTCCCTGGGTAATTCACGTTCCAGGGCTCTCGGCTTTCCCACATGCCGCTCTCTCTCTCTCTCTCTCCCTCCCTGGAAAGACAGGTTTGTCCCAAGGGATGGGTGGGCAGGCAGGAGCTCCAGCCTCAGCTCCAGCCCAGTGCTGGAGCTGCCCCGGGCATGGTCAGGGAGGACATCCCTGGGAGGAGGGAGGAGAGGGTGAAAGGAAGAAAAAAAATAAAAATAAAATTTATATATATAATATATNNNTATATATAATATATATATATGTATGTATGTATATGTATATATATATGTATGTGTGTATATATATATCTATACGTCTATGTGGAGGGAAGCTGGGGGTTCCCGGGTGGCCCTGCCGTTTATTCCCGGGGCAGGGGAGATTCCAGCCTCCAGGAAGCAGCGCCACGGTGAGATGGGCACTGGCAGCTCCCATGGAGCTCCTGCAGGGCTGGACTGCTGGACTGCTGGACCGCTGCCACCCAGCCCAGCCACTGAGCCCTGCGGCGTTCCCGGGACGCTCCCGCCCTCTTTTCGAGTCTTTTTCTCTGGGTTTTCCCCATCCTGAAAAGCTGACGCGATCGGGTGTCTTCACTGCGTCAAACAGGAATTTATTTGCCGGTGGCTCCCGGCCAGCCCCAAAGGCACAGACCACGGCAGCTCTCCTTGCCCCACATCAGAGCCCCTTTTGTTCACCCAGCAGGGGTTTATCTTCTCTCTCTCTCTCTCTCTCTCTGCTCTCCCTGGCGCTTTTTCCCGCACTCCGGAGGCGGTGGCATCTCCAGGCGGACAGGAATCCCGGGCATCCCCTGGGCAGGGATTCCTGTCCGGCCACGGGCGGGGCACCAGTGCCCTCTCCTGGCCCCACACACAGCCGGGAACGGCTTTTGCTGGTTGTTGCTTCGTGTTCAATGAAACAGCGGGGAAAATTGGATATTTGGGTGGTTTTGTCCCCAAATAGCAGCGGCAGCCGAGCCCTTGGGTCCCCTTGGATGTCCTGAGCTTTGGTGATGTGCGGGAGAGAGAGAAACGGGGGGTGGACCGCAGGGTCACCACAGGTCAGGGAAATGAGATTATCGGGTAAAGCAGGATTGGTTTTACTCTGATCACTGCTAAAATCGCTCCCAGACACCACCAAAACCCTGCAGTTATTTATTTATTGGTTTGTTTGTTTGTTTTCCCTGTGGTCATCCATAACCTGCCCACTCTCCTCACTGCCGGCACCGTGTTTTCCCTCTCCTCCTGCCGAGCGGAGCGAGATAAACCCTGCAGGTGAGATCAATTTAACCCGATTTATGGGAGATGGTCTTGGGACGGGCCCAAACTGCAGAGAGACCCCACAGAAAACCCCAGAGTTCTCTTCCTGCGATGCTGCAGGGGCCGGCTGGACCAGGAGCATCCCTGTCCCGACATTATCCCGGGCCGGGCCGGGCAGAGCCGCGCTCCGCCAGCACCCACTGCTGGAGGCCGGGGAACTGCACCGGCCACCGCACAGCCCTGGAATGACAAAACCCAGCCCCTGGAGGGTCACTGGGATGTGCCCCCAGAGCCCGCCCGTGTCCTGTTGATGTCCCCACATCCCTGTGCAGGGGGCAGAGGTGGGATTGTTCACAGCCCCTGCAATCCAAGCCCACCCTGCTCACAGCCCACCTCAGAGCTGGGCTTGACCCCAAAAAACGGGACAAAACCCCACAGGGTCCTGCTGCAGCAGGAGCTGAGACAGCAGAGAACAAATCCCTGCTCCCCCACCCCGGGAAAAGGATGGAGGATCGGTGGGTGAAGCGGGGAAAGGCTGAAGTGCCCCCATGGCTGCATTCCCCACACTAGGGGGAATCAGAGCTCCACGATTCTCCCTCCAGCAGCTCCGGGCTGGCCCCAAAGGAGGCGGAGGAATTCACCGGGAATATTTCCTGCACTCGGAGAAGCCTCATGGAACCACTGGGGGAGAGGAGCAGCCCCAGCCCCAGGAGCTGCTGGTTCTGGCGGGTTTATCCAGCACAGCTGGAGCCCAGAGCTCACACAACTGCCCAGGGTGAGCCAAACCCGTCTCCCTATGGAGGGTCTGAAAATATGGTGTTTTTAAGGTCCAGCATCACATTGCTGAGTCAATTCCTGGGTGTTCTCCCCCAGTCCGTGGCTCCTCACCAGGTGCAGGTCTGAGATTTACCCATAAATCTGAATTCACACACAGGGTATCGTGAACAGAGAAACTTTTAGGCCAAGGATGCTTTAAAAAAGCAGTTTATTTTACCTTACAAATGATAAATAATTTGTTTATTTTTAAAAAAAATCATTTCAAGTGTGTTTTACTTCATGTTCCAATATTAAAATACCTTTCCCTTCTCCCCCCACCCCCTTAAGCGATCGATACAAAAATAATTGTGACCAAATTCTTTTTCTTTTTTCGTCTTTTGCAAAAAAATCCTGTATTTGAGGCAAAAAGGCACGTTGTGAAGGCTTTTCACCAGGAGGCACAGGGGTTCCTAAAGACCCCAAGAGCTTCTCTCCCCTCTGTGCTTGTCCTAATTTGAGTGGAAGGGGACACAAAACCCAGCAGCACTTCCAGTGCTTTTTGTCTGATCCCTCCAGGAATATTCCAGGGCCAAGGACAACTTCAGTGTCACCCTTGTTTAACATATGGGGGAAAACCAAGGCACAGCAAAGCAGGACAGTTATTTAAGAGCTTCTTGTGAATAGCTGGCAGAGCAGGACACCAAACTGGATGTGGGTGTAGAATCCTGTCTTCTCCAAAACCCACCTGGGATCCTCCTCTCCCCCTGCAGCCGCAGGGTTACGGTGGCACTCACGAGTCTCCAGATGTTTCTTTCTTAGTGGAACAGTCACCAAGACCAACACAAAAAGTTGGGCCTTCACTAGTCTAGGTAGGGATTAATTAAAGCCCTAATTACCAGCCCTTGAGGGGCACAAGATGCTGGGCTATACCCCCCCCGGGGTATCTTCCATGCACAGGGGGATATAACACCAGTCAGGCACTAGGAAAAGCTACAGGCAGGCTCTTGCTTTGGGTGGGCTTCAAACCTTCCTTTGTTCAGGGGGTGTGGTCTCAAAAACCAGCTGTTTCCCTGTGGTTGTGTCACCAGGAGGTGGACAAGGGAGTTCTTCAATGGCAGAGAAGTTTGGCAACCCAGCAAGATCCTTGCCCTGCCTGCTCAGCTGGAGGCTGGGAAGTGCCCCTTTGAGCTCCAGAGCAGGGCAGCACACCCCTTTTCCTCTGTGCTTCACCCCAAAACCTGCATCCCCTGCTCCAGGAGAGCCAGAGCATCACCACCCAGCTGAGCCAGCTGAGCCTGCTTGTCACAGCACGAGGCAGCATCAGGCGGGGGACAGGGAGGCCACGAGGAAAGGCACACACACAGAGCACAAGGCATCACCGTGAGAACAGCATTCCTTCTTCAGAGCAGCCAGGGGCAGAGGAGCCACCCCTGGGACAGCCTGGCCTGGGCTCTAAGTTTCCTCATCCCAGAGGCAGAGCTGCTTTTGAGGCACGTAGTAGTCGAAGGTGTAGCCCTTCTGGCAGCTGCGGATGCCGCACTTGTAGGAGGACACCTTGCCCGCGGCGTCGCGGCTGCGGCAGTACTTGAGCATGCAGGGGTACCACTCGATGCTCAGCGAGTAGCTGCAGATGCACGGCTTCCAACGGTCCTGGCACAGCCGGCAGCGCTGCAGCTCCGGCACGTCCGAGCCCTGCGGCAGCACCTCGAACATGGAGCCGTCCACTCCTGGGGGAGAAAGCACGGACAGTGATCAGGACAAAGCCACCAGGCTGAGGAGGAGGTTGGACAGTGTTTCCAGAGGCTGGTGGGGCTTATTATCTGAACGGGAACCACAGGAGAAATAAAAGACCCTGGGGGCTAGAGAAAGGTCCTGCAGGTCCGAGCCCTGCAGCAGCACCTCAAACATGGAGCCGTCCACCCCTGTGGGAGAAAGCACAGACAGAGCTCAGGACAGAGGGAAACCAAAGGAGAAGGCCACTAAAGTTATCCTCATGCAGCCCCCAGGCTCAGGAGGAGGCTGGACAGAGCGTTTCTAGGGCCTGTTGGGGCTTATTATCTGAATGGGAACCATAAGAGAAATAAAAGACCCTGGGGAGAGCAAGGTCTGGCAGGTCTGAGCCCTGCAGAAGCACCTCGAACATGGAGCCATCCACCCCTGCAGGAGCAAGCACAGACAGAGCTCAGGACAGAGACACCAGGCTGAGGAGGAGGTTGGACAACGTTTCCAGGGGATGTTGAGACTTAAATGTCAGTGGGAACCACAGGAAAAATAAAAGACCGCAAGGAAAGTCTGCTAGGTCCAAGCTCTGTGGCAACACCTCAAACATGGAGCTGTCAACTCCTGTTGGAGCAAGCACAGATAGAGCATGGGATGGGGGGAAATCAAAGGACAGAGCCACCAAAGCCATTTCCACACAGCTCCCAGGCTGAGGAGGAGGTTGGACAGAGCATTTCTAGGGGCTGTTGGGGCTTTTATCTGAACAGGAACCTCAAGGAGAAATAAAATACCCTGGGGAGAGCAAGGTGCAACAGGTCCAAGCCCTGCAGCAGCACCTCAAACAACCATCCCTCAGGGTGCTGCCACAAGATAAAGCCAAAGGAAACAGCCACCAAAACCAGCTGTGGTCTCTCTGCACAGTCCCCAGGCTGAAGAGGAGTTTGCACAGAACGTTTGCAATTATTTAAATCTGAATAGGAACCTCAGGAGAACAAAAGACCCCGGAGTGAGTGAGCCAAAAGACACAAACACCTTTCCTCCGGGTGGTGGAGCAGGTGAAAGGTTACTTTCACAATCCCAAATCAGGTTCACTCGGGGAGCGCCAGCAGGAGGAGTGAGATGTGCTAACCCACGGCTGCTGCAGGGTGACACACCTGCCTCAGAGCCAAAACAACGGGTGCTGATCCCCAGGAACCTGCCAGGAGCCATCACAGCACTGTGCCAGCCCAATGACAGGAGCAGCTCCAGCAAAACTCACCTTTCTCCAGCCAGAACTTGACATCTTCCTCCCGGGTGTAAATGGCCTCCTTGGCCTCGGCACACACGTTGTGGATGTGGGAGCTCAGCTGGGCTGCCTTGCTGAAGTTCACGGCCACGTCCATGCTGAGATGCTCCAGCCCTCGCACCTCCTCTGCCTGCCTCACTGTCCGTGGGTTTTTCTGCAGAGGGAACCATCACAACTAACTTCAGGCCTGGTGCATCTCATTCCTTACTGTGCATCCCATCCTTTCTGGGTGCATCTCATTCCTTACTGTGCATCCTTACTGGGTACATCTCATTCCTTACTGTGCATCCCATCCTTTCTGGGTGCATCTCATCCCTTACTGTGCATCCCATCCTTTCTGAGTCCATCTCATTCCTTACTGTGCATCCTTTCTGGGTGCATCTAACTCCTTACAACACACTGTGATGTGCTGCCAACATCAGGTGTGAGAACTCCTGCCTCCTGCCTGGGTGAGAGGCACTTTAAAATAACCTGCTGCTACTGAAAACACCATGTTTTACCATGGCCTGTGGTGCTTTCTCCATGTTTTGTACTGATAAATGGTCCCAGATCAGCACTGGCTTTGATGCCTTGAGCTTTAGTTTTCATATTTCAGGTTCTGTGCTGCCTAAGGATGTAGTTTTGAGCCTCATATTGAGGGTGACTCAGCTCTGCACAGAGCAGGGACACAAAACAAATCCTTTTCCTGCTGCACACCAAGGACAACTCTCAGCCCCAAAAGCACAAACAAGGGTGGCTGGAGGGAGGGACCAGAAGGATGGGACCTCACAGCCTGGAGCTGGAATTGGACAATTAAACCCCAATATGCAAATGGACCAAAACTTGTAAAAGTGTGAGACTTCGTGACTGGTCAGCCATCTGTGTGTGACTATTTGTAGAAGACCCTGGGTGCAGCCCTGGTCCCTTGTCCTGCCCAAGGTGGATCCTAAAGGCCTTTCAATAAATATCTACTTTATTCTCCAGCTCTGTCCAGTCTCTGAGGTCTCAGGTCAGACTTCCAAGGCATCAGCTTCATTGGGACAGGGATTTTCACAGCCACTCCCCCACCCCTGACACAAATCAGGCTCAACTAAATCACGACACAAACGAGGCTCAACTAAACCTCAAGTACCAGATCAGGATCAACCCCACTGATGAACTGAGCTGAAAACCAAACCCCTGGAGCAGGAGGGGTGGTCAGAGGTGGGTGAAGAGCTGAGCAGGCAGGCAGGAGGGCTGTGGGACTCCTGGCTGGAGGGGAGGATGGGCCGTACCTGCCGCAGCTTGGCCATGGACTCGCTGGGGATGATCTCGTTGCGGTGCAGCCGGGTCACAAAGCACAGGGCCTGGAACTGGCTCTGGCCCCTCTCCAGCTCCCCCAGGATTAAGGCACGGAAAATCTTCACCTCCTGACAGGGAGAGAAATCACCAGAGTGAGAGCTGCAAATCTCTGGCATCGGCGAGGTGAACTGAGAGGTCGGGGTCAAAGAGAAAGGCTCCAGCCCAAAAATAAAGCCAAAGGTCTCATTCTTGTGCTACCTGAGCACAGGGGTGTGCTCCCAGCTCCAATCCCACCCCAAAGCCTGCAGCAGAGTCCCTGCTGTCTGCAGAGAATGGAGGGTTTTCACAATCCCACTGTGGCAAGGCCAAACTGCTGCCAGGTCACATCCCACATCCACCAGCTGAGGGTTTCTGTGCTTTCCCAAGAAGGGAAGCAAAGCTCCAAGGAGCCTCGTTTGGTTTTGTTGTGCAAATGTCACACAGCCATTATCTTCATGCCTTACTGAGTAAGCAGCCCCAAATTTCCTCTGCTGCCTCCCCTCATTTGCTTCTGGACAAGTGGCATCCTGGAGAAAAAAGTTACTCATCCCTGAAGGTGTGGATCAGAAGTGAAAATGAAATTGTTAAAGGCAGAAGGAGCCGTTATGATCAGCTGCAGCTGAGTTCCTCTTCTGTCCAGGTCATTAATTTTGTAATTTTATATTATATGGATTGCAGTCCTTTCCAGAACCAGCTTGGAAATCAGCCACAGTTCCCTCATGTAGAGTCACAGAATTCCTGGGCCAACAGCAAAGCCTCCCTGTGTCCTGCTCTGGCACCAAACTCTGATTCCTTTGCAGGGATCAATCCCTGGCTCTGGTTTCAGGGTCACCAGTGCCCTCAGTGGGAACGTGGCACCCCTTGGTGCCAGCCCATCCCACCCCAAGGGCCAAGCTGGGCTGGAACAGGGGGAGCAACCCCTGCCTTTGGCACCTCCTGCAGCCAAACCCTGCACACAGAGCTGGGCAGGGACTGGTGGCTGGAGAGCAGAGCTCAGAGCCCTCTCTCCTCCTGAGCTGCTCCTGCTGCATGGCTCACTGCCTCTGCCCCAGGAGGGAGCATTTCTCTTCTCCAGCTGAGCTTTCCTGCTCACAGAGCCCACTGTTTATTTCCTGCCTTCTCCTCCATGCCCAGAAGAGGAAGGGGAATGCCATTCAGTGCACATCTGGACAGCTGCAACAACAGCACTTCCACCCCCAGCATGGGAGAAATCATCTTGCTGGTGCAATTGTTGAAGAGCAGGGCATGGAGGAGGCTGGAGAAGAAAGAGATACCAAAAATTCTTGTGAAATTCCTATGGAATAATTCCTTTTTTTTCAAAAAGATTTAATGGGGAGACGTCCCACTGAGGCACTGGCACCACTGGAACAACCCACATTCCCCATCCACATTTGGTCCAGCTGCCTTCCAGCTTCCAGCTGGGAGCTCCCACAGCAAGCAGGGCCCATGGATGAGCAGACTAAAACCAGGAGCTGACTCTGGCATATTCCTCAGCTGCGGATTTAACTCTAATTCCCTTTGAACAGTCTGGGAAAAGCAAGCAGGGATAGCCACGTTTTGCATTCAGGCCGAAAACCTCCACAGGCAGGGGGAGATTAAAAACTGTGCAGCACTTCCCAGGTTGGAGGCAATTTTTGTAAAATGAGAACGTGCTGAGCAGCTGATTAATCCTCCTGATCCGTCTATTTAAGAATTAGCCTTGAGCCAGCCAGGCTCTTTCCTCCTCAGGGCTGATGCAGACGAGGAATTCACAACTCCCTCTGCCCAAACTCCAGGTGCCAGGGATTTCCAGAGCATTTGTTGACACCAGGGGAGATGCATTGGGACAGGCAGGAATGGGCTGGCTTGCCAGCATTGAAACAGCTTTTTAAAAAGCTGGTTTTTTTCACGGATCTGACTCCTGTAGCACAAGGGAGAGAAATCCCACCTTTACCTGGCTCTGAGCAAAGCCAAAGTGGACCTTGCAGTGACCACTCTGTCCTGAGCAAAATCACTCTCCTCTTTTCCCTTCTCTCTCCCAAACCCTTGCTTGGCTTTGACCCAGCTTTGACCCAGCTCTCCCTGCAACCCCAAGTGGAGCAAAATCCAAACCAAGCTGCTTTAAAAAGATCCCACAGGGAAAGAGCCACCAAAGCTTCTCCCCCTTGGAGAGCACCTTCCCCTCCCCAGCCTCCTCCCCTCATTCCCGGCAGGAAAAGCAGAGAACCAGTGCCAAGGTGGGTCCCCAGCCAAGGCAGCAAACAGCACCTTGAACTCTGGGTTCCTGCAGAATTTCCCAGCAGGGAACAAGCCCCAGCAGGGCAGAGCAGAGCAGGGACTCTCCGGGTGAACTCAGGGAACCCTCGGCGCTGAGTGGGGGCAGTGACAGCTGGGGATTGGCTTTGGGTGACAAACACTGCAGGGAACAACAACCAGCCCTGCAGCAAGGCCACAGCTGCTCCTCAAGGCAGCAGGGAAATCTGTGCTCCAGCTCTCAAAGGCCACAGCAGCTCCCCAAGGCAGCACAGGAATCAGCCCCCAGCTCTCATAGGTCACAGCAGCTCCTAAAGGCAGCACAGGAATCAGCCCTCAGCTCTCAGAGGTCACAGTAGCTCCCCAAGGCAGCACAGGAATCAGCTCTCAAAATCCCAGGGTTGCCTGTCCCTACACAAGGCACTTCCAAGGAAGAACAGGGAAATCATCCAGTTCCTCCCCTCCTCACCCTGTCCTCAGCCAGAGGCTGTCACTGCGGGGTGAGAGCAGCTCAAACCCCCCCTGCCTGGGGTTTATTCCAGCTGGGATTTCCAAGCCTGTGTGGTCCAGCTCCCAGCCCAGCAACGATTCCACGTGGAGTGGAGCAGAGCAGTTCCCAGGGAAATAAATCATTTCAGTGCCTTCCTCCCCGCAGCCCATTCAGCTTTCCTGCCAAATTTCTCTCCCCTCAGGCCATCAGTGCTGCTGTGGGGACCCAGTTTTGTCTTTGCAGTGGCACAGGCAAAGGGGAATGTGCTGCTGGGGACAGGGGTGACACCAGCACTGCTGGGCCCAATCCTGCACTCTGTCAGCAGCCTTTGCCCCAGGGGACCAGCACAGCTGGCCAGAATTCCCGCAGTCTGCACAGCACAGGGAACTGGGTGTTGCATCCACACCGAGGGTCCAGCCAGCTGAGCAGCCCTGAGTGGGTGGAGATGATGGTTTTTAACCCCTCTGTCTCTGGACATGGCTGGAATGGAGAATTTGGGTGTGCTGCCTCTCATATTCAGCCATCTATAAAGGTAAATCAAGGATGTGCTGGGAGAGGGGGAATAAAAAGCATATTTTCAGAGCAATAAATAAGATTCTACAGAGTAACAAACACTGAGTCCTCCCAAAGACTCCTGAATGTCCCTCATTTCCTACTTTTGGTATCTGTTCCGAGAAAAAAAAAATCTACTTTCCAAATCACGCAGATCAAATCTGTGCTCAGATGCCTTCCCCTGTCACCCGGTGATTTGTCACCCAACATGTGGCATGAGGAAATCGTGACACCACCACCCCGAGACATCACACAGCAGCTTTATCCACTCTGAAACGACTGGCAGTGCAAGGGTTAAACCACTCCCCGGGCTTCCTCCCTTGTGTTTCCAACCCCAACTTTTCCAGCAATCCAAAGGGAAGAGAAACTTCTCTGTATCTCTGTGCTGACCTTGAAATAAACCCAACCCACTTTGTTCTCAGGCCGTGTTTAACAACTGGCAACATCACTCCATTCCAATCAGAAAAAACATCCAGGGCTGCTCAGCCCCCTCATTATTTATTTTTTGCAATACATTTTATGCCTGAGCACAGAAGAAGAAGCGTTTTCATTCCCTTCTTTCAAACTGCAAGAAAAGAAAAGGTCACTCCTGCTCTGCCCAGAAAACATCAAGTCCCAGTTTGAACCAGCACTGACCAGTTTGTGCTACACTAAGGAGAAAAATAACCTGGTGTGCCCTGAGGCTCCTCCAGGTCCAGCTCTGGAGGGCAGGCAAGGATGGGAGAAAATCCCAGGGAAGGATGAAAATCCCAGGGAAGAAGGAAAATCCCAGCCCTGTGGAAGCCCCAGGCGCTGCTCAAGTCCCCACCAGTGTCAGAGCAAAGCAACGAACAATGATCTCATTTAGCTCCTTTCTTCTCCAGCCCCTGCTCTGGCAACCACAAATTGCCAGCAGAGGAGGGAAAAAAAAAAAAAGAATTAAAAAATAGTAAATAAACCCCTGACTTTGGACAAACCCCCTGCAGCTGAAGCCAGAGGAGTGGAAAAAAATCGTTTGTGGAAAAACCCAGCATCCTGGCCCACACCATCAGGCTCAAGGGCAGCAGATGAACAACCCCAGCTGCCTTTGGGAGCACACAGAACCCCAGGACCTTCAGAGCAGGGAGAAGTTGTGTAATCTCGGGGCAGCAGGGCAGAACAGGGAACTGTCTGGGTGCAGCTGCAGCAGGTCAGAGGGGGAAGGCTGGCCAGGCTGCTGCCTGCTCACACATTACTCACCTCACCACAAAGGCAGCTCCTGCTCCTTGATCTTTCCCCCTGCCTTTTCCCAGCTATTCTCCAGCAAATCCGTGGAGCAGAGAGAGAGAGTCAGGCCCCAGCTGTCCTAAAACTGAGGATCAGGAATGTATTTCTGCAAAGCCCTCAGGGCACCATCACCTCCAGCAGGGGCTGAGGAGCTCAGGGTTTAACCTGTGGACTCCAAGCTCCTCCAGAGAAGCCCAAACCAGAAGAAACTCAGCTCTAATAAGGCTGGGAGGGAGAGAAGGTGTAACACACACTCAGTCGGGGTCGTGGGTGAGCTCTGAGCTCTCAGGTGGAGTTGAGGACAGTGAAAAACGCTGAAAAATTCAGCAGCTCAGCACAGGTCACCTCCCATGCTCCTGTCTAGAGGATCTGCAGTGAGTTTGGCTTTCCCTCACCTGGGAATGTGCAAGTTTGCAATCCACAGCCTTCAGAGCCCTTCCTGACTTCCCTGCTGTGCCATGGCTTGCAATTATTTGGGATTTTTTTAAATAGGAGTCACAGGGCTGCTTCCCTGCATGTGTGCTGGAGTATTTGAACCTTGTCAACACCTCCAGAATCACCACGGCTCCTGCTGGCCCCTCAGACAGGAAAAGGGACTTCTGAGGGGTTTGGAGATTGAAAAGGGAAGAGGCACCAGGACAATCCCTGGCAAAAAGGCTCCAAGGGTCACAGCAGGCTGGACACAACACCTCCCTGCATCCCACAGGTCTGGGCTTCCTCCTGCTGCAAAGCAAAGTCCACCTGAGCAAACAGCCCAGGCAGGGGATTGGAATGAGATAACACAGCTGTGCCACCCCAGAAAACTGCTCTTCCCTGGGCAGTGGGAAGCTCCCTGCAGCCAGCCAGGCTTGGCATCTCCGTGCCCGGGAGATGTGGGATGTGGGGCTTCAGCTGAGCAGCATCGGCTCCCTGCATCACCCCGGGGCTGGAGCAGAGGGTGCTGTACAGCCCCCCTGCCACTCCAACACAGCCCACACCCCACAGGAGCCCCCTAAGGAATGGACTGAACCCCACTGATCACAGAGAGACATCCCAGAGCTGCAGCAGGGCACGGACACCCACAGCAGGGCAGGAACCCGAGATCCTCCCCAGCCCAGCCCCTCCTGCCCTGACCCCGCTCTGTGCTGGGCTGTGCTGAGCCTGCAGCGCCAAAGGGAGGAACTGTGCTGCCACAACCCAGCCAGGAGGGAACTGTGCTGCTCACAGCCCAGCCAGGAGGGAATTGTGCTGCCACAACCCAGCCAGGAGGGAATTGTGCTGCTCACAGCCCAGCCAGGAGGGAATTGCGGTGCTCACGACCCAGCCAGGAGGGAATTGTGCTGCCACAGCCCAGCCAGGAGGGAATTGTGCTGCCACAGCCCAGCCAGGAGGGAATTGTGCTGCCACAGCCCAGCCAGGAGGGAATTGTGTTGCCCACAGCCCAGCCAGGAGGGAATTGTGGTGCTCACGACCCAGCCAGGAGGGAATTGTGGTGCCCACGACCCAGCCAGGAGCACCAGAGCTGCCGGGCTCAGCTGGGAAACTGTTCCCCGATCCCACTGGCAGCCCCGGCACAGTGTGACACCGCTGGGGACAGCGAGCCTGGGGTTANCCCCGGCGCCGCCAGAGCGCGGATGGACTTTTCCCCGGGCATCCCGAGGGCCCCTCCACGCCTCTGAAACACTCCTGGACTCCCAGTCAAGATTCTCCGGCTCCCGAGCTGGGATGGGCTGGGCTCTGCAAGGAGGACGGGAAGGATCCCCATCCCCAGCGCTCATCCCACAGAAAACGCTCACCGAGAGCACAAAAATCCCTGAGCAAACCCTCCCGCGGGGTGCCGGGGGCAGCGCTCCCGTCCCGCAGCCTCTGCCCTCCTCCAGCCCCGCCGGGAACCCCCGGGGGCGCGCTCCGGGTTCTGTTCTCGTCCCAAACCCCCGGGG
>VWZU01001236.1:235947-253384 GCA_013397095.1 Sterrhoptilus dennistouni
TTACTTGTTACAAAAAAAAAAAAAAAAAAAAAAAAAAAATCAGGGTCTCACCACGTTTGTTGCTGCACATCCCCGTGGTGAAAGCAGGAGCTGGCCTAGAAACTTTCTAGGCAGACAGGACAGGAGAGATGCCAGGAAGGAGCCCTGTAAAATGATAATTATATGAAACAATGTGCCTGCAGTCACACAGTCAGAACCTGGAAGGGCACTAAGATCTCCCAAAGCCCAAACCAGGGCTGTGACGTGGTGACCAGGTACCTGCTGTGAGAGATTCTTGAGTTCCCTTGATTGAAGAACAATTTTACTCCTTCTAAGGAGCTGGGAAGATTTACCTTGTCAGGCTGGAAGAGCATTTTGTGTAGAGCTTATCTCTGGCTTCTCTGGCCTTTTCTTTGCCATCTCCAGCTTGCAGCCTGGCTGAAACCAGACAAAGACTTTTCCATGTCTCAGACAGCCTTTCCCAAATTCCTGCAGGGCTCTCCAGGCTGCTGTTTGTTCCATAATTGCCCGTCCTCGTGGGTTTGATGTCAGCCCTGAACTCTGCCGAGCTCTAACACAAAGCTCTGCCTGGTGTCTGTCCAATTCCAGCCTGGAACGAGGTGAGCAGCTGCTTCCTGAGGAAGCAAAGCTGCTCAGATCCTTCCTCCTGGGGCTGGAGACACCTCCAGCACCTTGATTTTATAGACACGACCGTGGATGAGCAGAGAACTGGGGTTTAAAGGCTGTTTGATTCCTCTCTCAGAGTCCTTGTGCCACCTTTAGCTCCTGCTCTGGCTCTGCTGAAGGATTTAGGATTTATCAACATGAGTCATGCCCATGTGCCGGTTTCTCCTGACAGCGAGTTTGATCATGTTGTAACTGGAGCCGAGCATTCACTCAGACAAAAACAATTAGCGCCAAAGCTGTTGCCTACAAAATGTTTGTCCCCACCCCTGATTTATTCACCAGAGGTGGAGCCTCTGCAGGAGCCACAAAGAGCAATGAATATTTCCAAGCCCCTGGTGTGTAACACCTCTGGTTATCAGATGAGCCCAGCTGGAATGCGACCACAAATTGGGAGAGTGGCTGGTGCTGCTGCCCTTTTGGGAGGGATCAGCAACAACCTCACACCAGCAGCTCATCCCTACTCGTGTCCTGGGTTTCCCCAGCAGGGAATCCCAGCAGCTCCAGAGTGGCTTTAGAACCTCCAAACCCATCCTGCCCCTGGAGTGTGACCAGAATAAAGCTGTGTCCTGACAGAGCTGAGTGTCCAGGATTTATCTGCGAGTATCTCCTCATCCCTGGCTGTTGTTGTGACTCCAGAATTGGAAATGACTCCAGAACTCCAGAAATGACTCCAGATCTGGTGTTTGTTTTGCTGCACTGCCAGCCTGGGAGCTCAGCGATTTGGTGGCACCAAAGTGTCACAGAATCAGCTGGGTTTAGCTCCATCTGCCCTTTAGTGGTGCAGAATTAATGCAGATTTCAGCCTGTCTTTGCTGTAGGGAGGAGAGGAGCCGTGCTTTAGAGCTGGGAAAGCTCCTGCTGTGGAATTAGGAAACCCTGCTCGTCTCATGGGGCAGACAGAGAAGAGGAATGCAAACAAGCCAGAACACAGACACCTGTAGTTAGGGCAGTGCAAAGGCTGATATCTCTGTCTCAGACAGAGAACACACAGCAGCATCTTCCACTTTTCAGGAGCCTGGGGTGAGAGTCACCCACCCCCTGTTCCTGCTGAGCAGCCACGAGTGAAAGGCACGGGGACTCAGACAGAGACATTTGTCCTGACTTCCCACTCAGTGCTATTTGCCTATTTTACCCAGCAAACCTTTCATGCTCTCCCCAGATCCACTTTGCATTCGTTTCCTGCTGCAGATTTAAAGGGGGAAAAAGAGCAGTTTGCACCAGAACCAGTACAAAAAAAAACCAGCCAGGAAAAGGTTGTGAGGCTGGGTAATAACCCCTCACACTTGAATACAGTCAAATAAAACCCTTGATTTATCAGCAGAACCAGAGCCCCCCAAAGTTCATTCTGAACGGGGATCCTTCATCCCAAACCTGTTTTTCAGGGCTGCTCTCCACAGGAGACAATTTCACCTCTGCCTGGCTGTCCCAGGGCTGTGAATAAACCTGGCATTTCCTCCCAGCACCAGCCTTGGTGCTCAGCAAGCCAGGCCAGCCCTGCTGAAAAACATTTTGGGCTTTTTTTTTCTGAAAAGCACTTTGGTTTGGTTTCTTTTCTGTAATTCTTTATCTTTTAAAGCCAAGTTCACTGTGGGTACAGGGACCTGCTGTGCAGGAAGGGGAGCTGGGTGTTCCTCCTTCCCACAGAGCAGCTTTGGAAAGGGAGGGATTTCACAAAGCCTTTGGAGAAAACCATCCACGGAGATGGATCCAGAGGGATTCCCATCCCTGCATCACTTTCACTGAGCACAGAGCAAACAAAATTAAACCCTGGGAAGGTTTGGGGGCCTTTCTCACTGGCTGTGAGATTTTATCTACACCAGCTGTGAGGACACAGCTCCAAATAAAAGCTCTTTCCTCAGAGTTTCCTGCAGGAAGGGCACCCTTCCCAGCTGGAAATTGGAATAAATTTGTCTGTTTGCCCAAATTCTGCATCAATCCTCTACACTGAGGACAGAATCTAGGGAAAATCCACTTGTTTGCAAGTGAGAAATTCCCTTCCAAGCTGTGCAGAGAGACTCAGCTCCTCCAGGGGTGTTTTACAGGATGCTGGCAGAGTCTCCAGAGGTTTCAGCCCTCTGACACCCAGCCCTGCTTAGCAGAAACTGGGCTGGGAAAATGCAATTGTGACCCCAGCAAAAATTATGTCTCATACAATTATTTGACTTTTCAGGCACGGCCTCCTGGCCCTGCACTGGGACAGGGAGTTGGAGCAGCTCTTGTCCAGCTCTGTGATTTCCCCTGGATGCTGCTGGCTGGAGAATTAGCAGAGTGTTCATGTCCCAGGCCGGGGACACAGGGAGTGTTCCCAGAGCACTCAGGGCATGATGCTGCTTGTGCTGCTGCTGTGCCTTGCACAAAGCACTTGTGCAAGGGCTCTAATCTCCCATCTGCAGCTCCTGCAGAGCACCAGGGCTGGGCTCAGCTGTGCCTCTTTGGATGTACACTCTGAACTTTCACTGGAGCCTCTTCGCTGCCCTAATTAACTGAGGCTCTAATAGGGGATCCTTGAAGGATCCTCAGTGCTTTCATTTCTCAGCCTGCTGTGATTGAAAAGTGTTGAAATCTGGATTTTTTTTCCCCTTCTGTTCCTGTTATTTCTGCTCTGGAGGAGCCCCCACGATGGGGGTGTTGCTTTATTATCTCTCATTAGATCTTCTGAACCCCAAATCCTCCAATAGATTTCTTCTGGGTGGTCAATCAAGGATTTTTGACCCTGGAAAATGTGAGAAATATGAAGAGAGACAGGAGTTTTCTTTTAGGGAGTGAAGTTGAGGCACTGCCTGTCCCTCACCTGTGGCCCCCAAACTGTGACTCTATATCTGTGTGATACATGGGCAGCCAAACCACCTTCCAGACCAAAAAACGGCCTTAAAACCATCAAGAAATCACCTCCTGAACCCTTGAGGTTGTGCTCCACCTCCAGAGCACCTTCCTGAGCCCTTCTGCCCATGCCACCAGTTTTTCCAGAGTCTCTCTTTACCTTTTTTCCCTTTGTTTAGGGTGGTTTTTTTTTGTAGTATTTATTAAATAGTTTGCAGTACCCCACAATCACCTCTCCCTTCACCTCCCCTGCCCTTGCTGGAGCCTGTGCTGGTGTTTCCCCTTTGCCAAATCTGGCTGAGTGTGGGATTTGCATCCCGGCTCTTGGGACCATCTCTGTAATTTCCATTTGCAAGTCATGAACCTCACTCCAAATCGTTGTGTGCCCCTGCTCTTAAATGGTTGTTTCATCCCACACCACCTTTCTGGGGGGGGTTTGAACTACTGAGAGTCTGGAGCACTTTTGCAAATAATAGTTCCCAAAAATTCCTTGGAGACCCATCTTAATTAAAAGGGACTGTAAAAGCATAATATTGTTATCATCACCTTCCAGCCATCACCTGATTTTTATTTTTTTCCCTGTCATTTTCTCAGCAAATCCCTTGAGTTTGGGAGTGTCTACACGGCTGTGAAAGTTCTGGTCTTCCCCAAAAATTCCTTCTAGTCTTTCTCTGTAGGATTTTACTCACATTCCTATGAGGACGTGCTGATTTTTGGGGATGAGGAGAGAAATTAATTAAAACAATTAATGCCACCAGGATGCAGCTCAAGGAAACAACTGGAATTTGGGTGTAATCCCTCCCACTGGTTAATGCAGTGGATGAAAAGGATCTCAGATATTTCCATCTGGTTGCATTTCCCTGCTGTGCAGAGCCCTGATGCACAGGACATCCCCCCACTGCACGTGGGGATGGGAGCCAGCAGGAATCCCTCCAAGCCGCTGTCTTGAAAATGTGAAAATTACGGGATCAAACTCCTCTCTTTTGTTCTTTCCATCAGTAGCAGAGCAGATTTTCTCATCTGGAAGCCAGTGTGGGTTTCCTGGTGGAGGAGCTGTGGCACAAAATCCTTTCCTGTGTGCCCTGAACCCCTGGGGAGGGTGAGAATCAGCCCGTGGCCACCACTGAGGGTGTGTGGATGATGTTTAAAAAGCCAGTGCTCCCCCAACTCCTAAAAACAACGTGAGGATGCACGTTTTGCGGCACTGAGACACCTCTGAGCACGATTCCCTTTTTTCTGCCCACTTTTCCTGTGTTTTATAAGGCAGCAAAGCCACCAATCATTCTCCCTCCATAAACAGAGATTTTCTCAATTGCAGCAGCTGGGGCTGATGGCTCTCGGAGCAGCTGTGCTGGATTCCAGCTCCAGAGGGTGTTCAGACACTTGGCTGGCAGCAGGACAAGAGCTCCTGTCTGGGCTGGCTCACAGCTTCTCCCCTGCTCTTCATTTCGAGTGGAGAAATGAAAACTTTTAGGCTCTGATCAATCAGGACCCAGATTTTCATGTTCCATTTCATGATTTTCATGTCCCATTACGTTCTTGGATGGACAGCTGGAGTGTGAGAGTGGATTTATCCATCCATGCCTCTAATTGTTGGCCTGATTTTAAGTGGTTTGGGTTAATCCAACGATTTCCCAGAGGATCCCACACAAACAGCAGGTTCTCAGCACTCTCCTGACATGACAGAACACAGGGAATTTCTGCCAGCTCTGGAATTCCTCAGCAGCTCTGGGCTGGGTGTCCCACAGCCTGATTGCCTCCAGCCATGGCTGAGACCAACCTGAAATGCAGAAATGCAGCAGCAAAGGCTGGGCAGGATCAGTGGGGTGGGGATGGGGTCCTGGGTCACTGGAGTTAACGGGGCAAGGCTTTGCCAACATCCAGGTCCTGGGCTGATCCAGGGAAAAAATGATCCAGGGAAACAGTGCATGGTCCCCACAGCTCCACTGCCACCAATCCCTGTGCCTGCCTGAGCTCTGAGCCTCTCTGGGAAGCCACTGCACAACGAAATGCAAATGCACCCCAGCGAAGCTGCTGATCTCAGCCAAGCACGTTGACTACACCTCTTCCCTCCTCCTTTTGTGGCTTTTTTTTTTCTTTTTCTTTTTAAATTTTTTTTTCCCAAGCATTCCCCAGCTCCATCGCTACATGAAAGCCTCTCAATTCAGAGCAAATTAATCCACAATCCTGTCTAAACAGAATTCCTGCCGGAGGCATCATCCTCTTGTTGCAACACCCGTCAAACGTCATTCCGTAATTACATGAAAACTGTTATTGCTGCACAGGCACACCCTGGGCTGGGCCCTGCTCTGCACACACAGCTGAATTTTGAAACAGCTCCCTTCCCCTGGAGCTCATGACTCCCGTGTGATTAAGAGCAGCACACTGACAGCCTGGGAGGTGGGTGCTGCAGCTTTGCTGAGGGAGCTGAATCTGCTGGGACGGTGCCCGCGGCGGCCTGGAGCTCCCCGCTGGTGTTCCCAGCACAGCAGAGCAGGGTCTGTGTGAACTGGGCCACCCTCAGCCCCAGCTCAGCTCTCTTTCCTCTCCTCTCCTCCCCGCAGGCCGAGCTGTCCCTGCAGAAGGAGCAGCTGCAGCTGAAGATCATCGAGGTGGAGGATGAGGTGGACAAGTGGCAGAAGGAGAGGGACCGCATCAAGGTGTGTCTGAGTTCAGCTCCTCCTCCTCCTGCAATCACCAGTTTCTGCTCCCCTCTCCCACATCCCTCTCCTTCCTTCACTCCATCCCTTCCCCGGCCTCCATCCCATCCCCAACTCCCAGCCAAATCTTGGAAACAACAACTCCCACTGAAGTCATCTTGCGACATTCCCCGCGGGGAGATCAAGCCCCGATACAAAACCAAGGCACCTCCCTGCTCTGGCTCCTCTTTTTAGGTCCTTTATGGCCCTTCCATCACCAGTAGCCAGGCAGATTTAGAGACAAAATCCAGAAATAACCTGCCAAAGGGCTCTGGGTCACCCAAACTGAGATAAGACAGCAGGAGCAGGTGAATTTACCCCAACAAACATTTTATTTATGGTGGAACAGCTTATTTCCATGCTGAGAGAGGGCTCCTTTATAATTCTTGCACTGTGGTAAAGGTTGGAATAGAGTCATGGTATTTATTTTTTTTTCTTTTATAGCATAACTGAATAAAGCAGTGAAAGCACAAGTTGGAGACACCCCAGGAAATTTGCATGATATTAACAGGCAAAGCCATTCTTCTCCCTTTTATGTGGTGCAAGCACATTGGCTCACCATCTCTGCTTTCATCTGCCTTATTATTGCTACTATTATTATTATTATTATTATTATTATTATTATTATTATTGGAAACCTGACCTAGAAATTTTGACTCTCTATATAGTTCCATCTCCAGCCCTTCTGAGGAATATTTCAGAGACACCTCGAGGTCAGGCTTGTAAAAAGTGTTTCAGCACCTTTCATCCTTTGAAATGGTGGGAATTTGGTCCTGAAATTGTCCAGGAGGCAGAAGGAGCCTGATTGAGGAGGTTACAGAGTGTTTTTAAGCATCACCTGGGAGTGCAGGGATTGAAACAGGAGATAGGGAAGGCAGTGGCTCTTTTGGATTGCATCCATTGCAGGAACAGGTATTGCTTCTCCTGGCACAGCTGACACTTGCATAGCTGGAGTTTCCATACTCTAAATGCTGAATCCTTGGATTTATCTGTGTGTCTCTCTGTTAGCAAGGAACCCTGTGAAATTTTAATATTTTCTTGCTCTTCTTTCCTGCTGCCTCCCCTCCCTGCCCCTTCCCCATGCAGAATTACACCACCAACGAGAAGGCCACGGTGGACCAGCACTTCAAGGAGCTGATCCGTGACCTGGAGAGGCAGAGGGATGAGGTGAAGGCTGCCCTGGACCAGAGGGAGAAAATCGCCTCGGAGAACGTGAAGGAGATCGTGGACGAGCTGGAGGAGAGGGCCAAGCTGCTGCGGGAGGACAAGGAGAACAGGGAGCAGATCCACCAGATCAGCGACTCCGTGCTCTTCCTGCAGGTGACACTGAGCTCATCTCCCTGCCCTTTGTCCCCCCAAGGGCGGGATTGGTCCCAAAGACAATCGCAGAGATGTGGGAACTTCCCCAGTTCACTGCACAACCCACGGCAGGGTTCCCCTGGAGCTGGCTGTGCTCTGGGAGTGAGGAATGGGCTTGGACACCCCACTGGTTTTTATGGATGGCTGCAAACCGTGGACAGAACATTTCTCTGCCCACCTCCACTGCTTTCCTCTGCACTTTTGGGGTCTGACACCCGTCAGTTCCCTCAGATTCAGCCTCCACATCTTTATGCTCCCCATTAACCATGACCCCCTTTTGTTTTTGGCAGGAATTCGGGGCTCTGATGAGGAATTACGTGCCCCCTCCATCCCTCCCGACCTACAGCGTGCTGCTGGAAGGGGAGAGCATGAGCCCCTCCATGGGGCTGCTCAGGGACGACCTCCTCAACGTCTGCATGAGGCACGTGGAGAAGATCTGCAAGGCAGACCTGGGCCGCAACTTCATCGAGAGGAACCACATGGAGAACGGTAAAATATCCCAAATTCTCCCCTCCCCTCCCTCCCTGCATCCCTGGAGGGAAGGGTCAGGGCTGAGGAGGATGAGGAGCACTCCTGGTGAAGAAGAAAGCGAGCAGAGACCTGGGGGGGAAGTGGGAGCAGCAGCTCCTGTAGCTGGAATTAATTCTGGAGTAGGAGAAGTATTAGGATGTGAATTCTGGTATATCAGAGTTATTCTCCCACTCCTGTGTGAGGATGGAATCAGCTGAGCTGCCAGGGATTTAGGGTATTTCATGCAGGACACCAAACTGGCTCCACTTCCCTAATTCTGGGTTTGTTTTAGGGTTTTGTGTTCGGGATTTAATGGGTTCAGCCACCTCCTGTGTGGAGTCAAGAGCAGCCACCCGTCCCTCCTGCCCTGTGCCAGGCTCCAGAAAGCCCCTGGAAGTTTGGCAGGACATTTCCCAGGAGGAAAAACTCCCCAGATCTGCTGAGGCAGCTCAGTAAAGGGCGAAGGCAGTGGCACAAAGGTGAATGTGGGATGGCAAGTCTGAAATCCTATTTGTACACTCAGTTAGCACATGCAGGGTGCTGGTGTCACATCAAATATTCCAAGTGCAGGGTTTCAGCCTCTGCCTGCCTGCCTGGAGCATGAAATACCCTGCGAGCGCCTGCCACTGACAAGGAAATATTTGAAAATTGGATTTTCCAAGTAAAAAGGGGCTTCATTTTGGGTCTTCAGCTACAACTTGAGCTGGAATGACTCTGATCATGTTCCCTGTTCCACCTGGGGCAGTTTTCCTGCCTGCCCTGATCCAGGCTGCACTCCAGTGATGTCGGAGGTGATCTCTAAGGTGAACAGAGAGGTCACAGCCAACACCACAGCCCCAAAAGCAATCTTTAGGGTTTATCACCCACTTCCTCACAATCGGCTGCGAATAAAGGGCTTGTCTTGCATCAGAATCACCCCTGAGATCAGGACGGGGCACCCAACAGGGCTGTGCTGTCTGCACTTCCCACAGGCAGCCTCTGCAGCCCTGGGCCTGTTGCCCAACCCCAGGGAGTGACCTCTGGCCCCAGGGACTGCAGGGATGGGGTGAGTGGTTATCTCACCTGGCTGTGACCTCTCAGCCGTGGAGGAATCCCAGAGAGCAGGGCAGCAGTGGGTGCTGGCAGGATAAACAGCACCCTGCTCCTCCAGGAGGATGTGGGAGCCCAAAAGGTGCAGGGATAACCTCAAGGACAGCTCATACAGCACAGGCAGCTGAGGAGCTCTGCTGCAAATCTCCAAAGTCGCTGATAATTCACTCAAATTCACTGTATTCACTGGACACCCCTCCTGGATTAATAATGGCTCTGTCCAGAGCCATTGTTCTCCATCAGACATGAATTAAATGGACCAGATCCTTCTGGACCAACCCTTCAGAAAGGTCAGGGATCCCAAAGGGCTCAGGATACAGGGTTTAAAACTCTCCCTGCCTTTAAAGTAGCGCCAGAAATTGAACATTACTTATCCTTCAACACTGCAACATTCCCATTTAAATTCTCAACAAGCTCCAGAATTACCGAGAAATTTGACAATAACTCAATATCAGTAGGTGACAGACAGATCCAAAAATCACTTCTGTGCATTTTTCTCTCTTTTTTCACCTGCAGCTGTGCAGAGTTTCCATCTGCTGGGCTGGTTTTGTCAGTCCTGGAGCATTTTCCTTGGACATTTTTAAAACCCAACAAGGTTCTGCAGCTGCTCAGTTCTGGTAGCTCAGGATAAAGCCTGATTGTTTCTTGATTATTTTAATTGGGGTCTCCTCCGTGCTGTTGATGCCAGAAGCCCTCTTTGCTATTTGAAACCCATGGAACTCAAGTGCCAGAATCATTTTTTAACTCCTGCCAGGGACCTGGCTGCTTCACCAGGGACACAGCTTGGATTCTGCCCTAATGAAAAGCTGGGAGCAGGTGGGAAATGTTATTTATGGCCAGTCCCAGGAGCTTCAGAGCTCTCCCTTCCCCAAGCCATGGTTACAGATGAAAGAGGGCAGCACTCTGCATCCAGTGGCTGCGAGGGAATTAAATCCATTAAGGAACTGTGCAGTTATTAACTCGGGCTCCCCCTGAGTCACTGCAACAAATTCATTTGCAGCTGGCTTGATCTCCTACTGTAAAAAAAAAAAAATAACAACTTCCCAGGAAGAAATATTATATTAATGGAATGAAAGCTGCTTAATAGCAGACTCCAAAGGGAATCCACAGCCTTTTAGTTGTCATAACAGGTACCAACGTGGCGAGGAGAGAAGTAATCAGGGAGCTTAAATGGCACCAGAATAAATGGGAGAAATAAAAGTTTGTGCAGTGACTTGAGAATCAAAGAATGGAGTTATTTAAACATAAAAACTGAATTTAGTTCCTTGCAGAGAACAATAGGTTTTATAGAGGCCTTCAAGGAATGTTTTTTTATGAGTGAGTGTAGTGATAAAGGCTTGTTTCCTGTGAATCAGGGTCAGAAATCCAAACCCAGGCTGTGTAGGAGTAAGTTTGATCCATGAAACCTGAGCCAACCACCCTTGTCCAAGAGTTCAGAGCTGTTTGCAGCTCAGCTTTAGCATCTCTCTCTCTAAAAAGTGGAGAAGCAAACCCACTTAACCCTCCCAGGGGTGATTTGTGGAGCTCTGAAGAGTGGCAGCTCTCCATCAGGCAGCCCTGAGCTGAGGCTGAGCACACGAAAGGAGCCAAACTCAAACTCTCAGAGTCATTTTCAGCCACACAACAATATTGTGGTAAGAAAAATGCCTCAACCCTCAGGTCTCCCTGTGGATTTTAGCAGATCCTGTCTTCTAAAAAGAAAAGATCCCGTTTTCTCCTGTGTCTGCTGTGAGGCTGAACACTCCGGCTGGGCTCTGCCTCTGAGGGAACATTTTATTTCAGACTCTGGGCAGCCCCAGAGCTGCTTGAGCTGCCAGGCAAAGATCCCAGAGGGGGATTAAAGACCCCCCAATACAGGCCTGAGCTGATGCCCTGCTCTGCCTCCCCAGGGGACCACCGGTTCATGATGAACAACTACGAGTGGAACCAGCCCGACAACCTGAAGAGGTTCTCCATGTTCCTGTCTCCCAAAGGTACGGCACCCCGAGGTGGGCAGGCTCCCTCCCAGCCCAGGAAAAGGAACTTCACTGATGGTGTGGCCCAAAATTTGCTCTCCCTCACATTTCAGATCCATCCCTCTGCACCTTCTCTCCAGCTTTTACAAGGTTCTTGGCAAGGTTCTGCCTCAAAGCAGGCAGAAAAGGTTCTCAGTTTTATGGGGAAGAGCTGGAGTGATTGAATGCCACACAAGAGTGAATATAGGCGAGTTTTAACGTGAGTTACCAGGATAAAATCCATGTTTTTCTCCACCCAAAGCTTCTCTCTCTGTGCTGTCAAGTGAAAGCTGCACTAAGCATTAAGGTTTCACTTTCACCACCAAACATAATTTTTCCTTAAGGGGAAAGGACAGAAGAAGTGAGGAATGTGTCCTAAAAACCCAAAAAGTCAGGAGTCTGGAGTTCCTCTCTGAGCTCTGACATGAGCTCTGGTGATTTGTTTGTGTCCCACTTGCTGTGTGGCCGCTGCAGGATGAATTTTTGGAGTGAACCAATGTTTGCAGCACATCCAGCTGGCATTCCTAAACTGGCACCCAGAGCAAGGAGCTGAGAGTGCTGAAAGCCCAGGCAAGGCCAGGAACAAAAGAACAGGAAGAGTGGCATGAAAAGTCACCAAATTTCAGCCCTGCCCGGGTGTGCAGGGTGTTTCCAGCTGCTGTCCTGCAGACAGAGGGTGGGCAGGGACAGGGACACTCCCTGAGGGACATTCCTGTGCTGGGGGTTCCTGGGGATAACCCAGAGCCCAACACTGAGCCCTTTGTCTGGGTTCTCACTTTGCCCTTCTCCTCTGCTCTCAGCCCTGGGGATGGTGTTTGGAGCATTCCCATTTCAGTGCCAGCAGGATTTGAGCAGGGCTCTTCCCAATTTCAGGGACAGAGGGGCTTTTTTTTAGGGTTGGGTTTGTTTTGCTGCTCTCCTGCTCAGCTGCCTCCAGGCCCTGTGCTGCTGCCAGGGAAATCCTGCTGAGACCACAGACCAAAACTTTCCAACCCTGAGGGAAGTTTGAAAATCGCTTCTAACATTGCACAAACTGAACTTATCTCTACCCAAAGTGTGGAGCTTTCAGGTGGAAACAGCCCCAAAGGCATTTAAAGAGTGTGGCAGGGAGGAATGCTGGACAATGTGGGTAGATACTGCCCAGCCTGGCAAAAAGAAAGGAAAAAAGAAGGAAAAAGCCATTTTGGCAGTGGCACAGCGTGGTCAGTGCTGTCATGAGCTTCCCTCTGCTGCTCTCTGGAGGTGCTGACACCTGGGAGAAGAGGGGGAATCCACCATTCCAACTCCCTGAAGATCCAGGAGGGATCTCTGATCCCTGTGGTTTGTGTCCAGAGCAGAGGGAGGGCTGCACAGCAATTCCCCTCTTCCTGCTGACTGTCCACGCTCAGGGGGTTCTTCATCCACCTCCACAGCTGTGTTTTCCTGGAAACACAGACAGTGCTGCATTCCCAATTACTCATCCTGTGTTTTCTCTCGGCCAAAACAAGCAGGGCCATGACTGCACACAGAGCCCGGGCTAGGGATGGAGCACACAGGGCTCAGGGGTGACAGGAGGGCTCCAGCTGCTGGGGATTGAACACACAGGGCTCAGGGGTGACAGGAGGGCTCCAGCTGCAGGAGAAGGATCTGGGGACAGGGCTCAGGGGTGACAGGAGGGCTCCAGCTGCTGGAACCACGCTGGGAAGGGATTTGAGGAGCAGGATGGATCAGTAGGCAAAGCAGGAGTGACCCACTTGGCTTGCAGGCCTGGCTGGCCGAGGATTACCCGATGAATAATGCAATATTCCCCATCATCATGTAACTCTCTGGAGCTCTCTATGCCCTGCCCCTGTGGCATCAAAGTCCAGCTGATTGCATCTTTGGGGAGGAAAAAAAACACCCCAAAAACCGAGGACCACCCTTTGCATTGTGTAATCCTTCAATAGCTCATGAGAGCTTTGCTGCACACCCTGTTCCTGGCCGAGGTCACTGCAGATTCTGCCCCAGGCCACAGTGGGAAGTCTGTTTGCTGGATTGAGGAACGCTCAGTGCTAATTACAGCAGCCCCAAACTGAGGAGCTGCCTGGAGTCCAGCTGGACCAATGGGGTTTAAGCCCTGCTTAAATTCGAGGAGACTTCCACTGCTCTTGAGTTTTATAATAAATGGCTTCAAACTGAAAGGGAGGAGGTTTAGAGGGGATATTAGGATGAAATTCTTCCTGTGAGTTTGGTGAGGCCCTGGCACAGATCCCTGGAAGTGTCCAAGGCCAGGCTGGAGCACCCTGGGATGGTGGAAGGTGTCCCTGGAATAAGATGATTTTTAAGGTTCCTTCCAACCCAAACCATTCCATTATCCAATATTTGCTTGCAGGGATGGCAGGAGGAGGCAGAGGGGCCTAAAACATTTCCAGCAGTGCCTCAGAGACAGAGGAACAATCTGTTCAGCTGCCCCATGCTCCTTTCTGTCCTCTCCCACTAAACTTTCTTCTCCTGACATGTCAAACAGTTTGGCCAAAGCCAGGAGGAGGTTGGAAAAACCATCTTGAAAGCCTTTGAATGAAGAGTGGAAGGGACTCAGGCACACGGAGAGAGAAATGTGTAAACAGAAACACACGTTAAACAGAGAAGCAGCCCACAGGATGGCAGCAGAGCAGCTCCAAGAACCCATCTTTTTGCTTTGCTGGGATCCCAGTGCCTCCAGAAAGGCTGCAGCAGCACCACTCTGTGTCCTGATAGAACCTGGGGCACACACCTGGCACAGGGCTGGGAAATGTCCCTGTCCTGGTGCCTTTGCAGCTCTGAGCCCAAAGCTCTGCCTGCAGAGCTCTCCTGTTGGGTCCCCAAAGCTGAGCTGGCAGCTCTGTGGCACTGAGAGCTCTGCTGGGTGCAGGAGAAGCCTGTTCTCCATTCCCACCACCCAGGGATATAAACCCCACGTTTCCTCTGCTGCCTGGGCCCAGGTTTCTGTTTTGGGGCTGCTCACAGCTCAGGGAGACCTTTCCCTAGAGACCTCTACTGCTTGGGTCCAGGTTTCTGTTTTGGGGTTGCTCCCAGCTCAGTGGGACATTTCTCTAGAGCAATGCCAGGCACAGACCCTTGAGGTCTGAGCCCAGATTTCTGTTTTGGGGCTTCTCCCAGCTCAGTGGGGACCTTTCCCTAGAGACCTCTACTGCTTGGGTCCAGATTTCTGTTTTGGGGCTGCTCCCACCTCGGTGAGGACATTTCCCTAGAGCAATGCCAGGTACAGACCTCTGAGGCAGCTGGTCAGGAGCCCACTGCTGAACTGGATGCTCTTGTTTTACAGCCAATTTCAGCCCACGGTCATGGGAATTTTCCTCCTTCCAAGCGACTGAGGAAACACTTGGTACGGGTAATTCCGCCTTCAGTTTGAGAGGATCTAACCCCCCGTGCCACAGCTTCCTTCCTGCCTGACTAACCCTCCTGTCCTGCTGCCCCTCCTGCCTGCCCTGGTGCCTGAGAACCCCCGAGCTCCTGCTGGGCTCCCAGCACTGACTGCACAGCCCAGGGGAGGGAAAGGCACCCCTGCTCCTCCTCCTTCACAGAGAAAACAGGTGGAAAACACAGTTTGCAAGACTCCCCAGGACTTTCAGGAATCCCTGTGGAGGTTGTGGCAGGGCCAGGAGGAGACTCCAAACACTCTCAGGCAGCCTCAGAAGCACGAGGGGCTTCTTTCTATCACACCTTTTGTTAAGAAGTTCTCACAGACACAGCCTGGCCCATGTTAATGCCTTTTCTTCCCAGCTCCCCGTCTTCCTTTCCCAACATTTCCCTCCTTGGCTTCGTTCCTGCGAGGTCCAGCCTTTCCCTTGGCCACCCAGCCTGGGGAGCTCTGGTGACTCACAGCCACACCTCAGCCCCTCCTGCTCTCCAGGCCACGGCCAGGGCTGTGTCCCTCTCATCTCCCCGCTCTCAGATCCCTCCTGGCAGCCCCCGAGGAGCCCAGGAGGGGAACCTTTAATGGATGAAGCCTGTGAGGCGAGGGCGGTGCTGGAGTCATCCCTCCTGCCTGGGGAGGTGCAGGGAGCTGCTGCTGCTCTGCGGCCACACCTGCACTCTGGGGCTCTCAGGAGAAAAGGCTCTTCCCTGCCTGGAGCATCACCTCACACCCACACACAGCTCTCATCTGCCTCCTCTCCCCCAGAGGAAAGGGCCAGGGCTGGCCCTGCCAGTGCCTCCAGAAAGGCTGCAGCAGCACCACTCTGTGTCCTGATAGAACCTGGGGCACACACCTGGCACAGGGCTGGGAAATGTCCCTGTCCTGGTGCCTTTGCAGCTCTGAGCCCAAAGCTCTGCCTGCAGAGCTCTCCTGTTGGGTCCCCAAAGCTGAGCTGGCAGCTCTGTGGCACTGAGAGCTCTGCTGGGTGCGGGAGAAGCCTGTTCTCCATTCCCACCACCCAGGGATATAAACCCCACGTTTCCTCTGCTGCCTGGGCCCATATTTCTGTTTTGGGGCTGCTGCCTCCCGAGCCTGAAGTGAGCCCCTTCACCCCTGCGGGGGAGGCAGAGTCACAGGTGTGTCTGGAAATGCCCCCCTGGAATAACAAACCCTCTTCTCTTCCAGTAGGCAATGGCACTAAGCTGCCTTTTCAGTTCTCCTCGGTGGGACAGAATCCGCCCGGTGACTTCAGCAAACAGTCTGATGGGAGCCTCTTCACTAAAACCGGTACTGGGAGCTGAGTGTTCCCTCCTCCTGCCCCCTCTGAGTGACAAACCCCAAATCCTGCTCTGGCTCCCTGGGGCAGCCCCACCCTGCCCAGGACACCTGCCCAGAGCAGCCCTGCACCTACACCTGGGGCCTGGCTGCACCCGCCCAGGAGCGACTCTGCCAGGAGTGTGCAAAAATATTAAAGTTTTATCTAAGGAAAGATTTTTCTTTATCTAAAAACTTTTATCTAAGGTGGAGGGGTCTAAAATTTTGTTTGTGACGGGTAGGGTGAATAAATTTTAGATGATTTTTGAGGAAGACGCCGTGGCCATTTGCCCCTCTAGTTTCATCACTGAAAAATAACACAAACAGCACAACCTTAAAAAATAAAAATAAAAGAAATGCAGGAGCTGGCTGTCCTGAAAAATAACACAAACTGCACCTTAAAAAATAAAAATTAAAAAATGCAGGAGCTGCCTGTCCTGGAAAATAACGCAAATAGCACCTTAAAAAATAAAAATTTAAAAAACGCAGGAGCTGCACGTCCTGAAAAATAACGCAAACTGCACAACCTTAAAAAAAAAAACAAAATTAAAAAAAAAAAATCTAAAAAAAAATGCTGGAGCCGGCTGTCCTAAAAAATAACGCAAACAGCACAACCTTAAAAAATAAAAATAAACATAAGCAGGAGCTGCCTGTCCTCCTTCAGCAGAGCCAAACCCCATTCACCACCTCACCTCCCTCCTGTCACTGCCCACCAGCGGTGGGATCCAGGAGCACCAGGAGCTGCCCAGCAGAGCTGGGTGTGATGGGTGGGGGATGCTGTGCTGCACCCCTGGGTGCTGCACCCCTGGGTGCTGCAGAGGCTCAGGCCTTGCCCAGCTGCCAGAGGAGCTGCAGGAAGGCCCAGCTCAGCTCTTGGCACTAATTAAACAGCCCGCAGGGCTCTCTGCGACAGGCACAAGGCTGAATTTAATTGGTGTGATGGCATTCCACCTCTCTGCGTTCCTTCAGATGGGTTAATTAGCCAGGCCTTCTCTGCTGCCTTTTCCTGCCTGGTTGGGTGGTGGGAGAGGCATCTGTCTGTCTGTCTGCTGGCTGTCTGTCCTGTCCCAGCCCGGGGACTGCTGCGTTTCCATGTTGAGCAATGCAACGTTAATGAGGTGGCACTTCCAGTCCTGCTGCTCAGTCGGGGAGGGGACACCGCGAGGGGGGTGACGGTGACAGGGGCTGATGTGTGACTGGCTGTGTTTTGTGTTGGCACAGCCTACCCTTCCATAGTGAGGCACCAGTCTGCAAAGGTGACGCCACAGACGTGGAAATCCTCCTCCAAGCAGTCTGTATTGGTAAGAAAAATTACCATTTTTCCTTGGGAGAGTCCATATTGGTTAAAAAAATGACATATTTTTCCTTGGTAGAGTCTGTACTGGTAAGAAAAATGACAGTTTTTTTCCTTGGGGGAGTCTGTATTGGTAAGAAAAATGAGTTTTTTTCCTTGGTAAAGTCTGTATTGGTAAGAAAAATGCCGAGCAGTTGTTACTGATAAGATAATACAACCAGACTGTATTGGTAAGAAAAATTACCATTTTTCCTTAGTGGAGTCTTTATCGGTAAAAAAAAAAAAAAAAAAACTTTTTTTTCCTTGGGGAGGCCTG
>VWZU01001239.1:5152-61240 GCA_013397095.1 Sterrhoptilus dennistouni
TTTTATTTTCTGTCTTTTTGGTCAAATAACTTTTTCTCTTTTTAATATTAAGTTTTTTTTCTGTGTATGGAGGAATTAGTTTAAGAGTCTGCCTTGGTACAGAGAATCTGCAGACTGCGTGACCTGGGAGCTCCATGGAGGGCTCCAATGCATAGCTGGGATTTCCTTTGGGTTCTTTCAATAACCAGATCTTCCCTATGGTTTGAATTTTATATCTAAATGTAACTAGAAAATGAATATTCAAAATAAAATATGCTCAGACTGCTCCATTAGTCCAGTAATGTGATGCTGCATAGCCAGGACTGTCCGTGAAGCAGGGAAAAGCACAGAATGCCAGTAACTGGCCTTCAAATCTTTAAACATTGATAGTAATTTAAATGTTCTTGGAAAGAGCTTGCCTAATTTTGAGTAGACTTTTATTTTTTTAACCAGTTACTTATACTGATAGCTGGTTTAATGCTTTGTGGCTGTATGTGTGAGGAACATTGCTAGGAGGAAGAAGCAGTGCTTCCAGTATTAATCCAAGCACTAAACATTTTTAAATGTCATGTTCATAAGTTATGAAGCTGTCTTTAAGATATCCACATTCCTCTGATTTCCATCAGCTGAAGTCTCTGGGTATGTTTTCAGTTAGTTGGAACTGCAATGAGAGTTGCATTTCCAACCTAAAGAGATAAATCTGCAGCTATTAATATCAAATCATATCTCATTATATTTGCAGGGATAATAAGACACGGATGGCTGGCTGGTGCAGCCTGCAAAGTGCCTTAGCTTTTAGTGTGTTTGGCAGGAGTTAAATGGGAATGAACAGCATCAGAAGGGGAATTTTGCACAACTTGGGAAATTTTCTTGACATGAAGAAAAAAGTTAATTCCAGCTCTGCCTCATTAATCAGATCTGCCTACAGTCAAGGAACTGTCACCTAAGTATGTTTTGCTTTCTGCTGTGTGCTGCTGCTGAAGATCCTGATTTGCAAAACAGAAGTAATTGAATTTGTGCTCGAGGGCAAAGCAATGAGTTGGAATGTGCTTTATGAATGACCTTTGTGGGGACTGCCCTGGGCACCTCCATGTGGTGCCTGTCACCACTAATGGTGGCTGCAAACTCAAGGTTTTCTCACCAGGCACACCCAGGAATTGCTTTTTGTGTGTCTTATATGCCATGGATCATGCACACAATCTTTGCATTGTAACAGGGAGCAATAGCCTGGAATTAGGGAATTATCCAGGAGGACCTGTGGCATCTCTGCACTGGTCAGTGCAGTTGTATCCTCTGAAGGTCCAAATTCAAATCTGTAGCAATGGTGGAACAAAAACAAATGGAGCCCCTTGTGCATGCAAAGGAAATCACTTTATTATAGAAAACGCTCCCCTTTTATACTTTTAGTTTCCACTGGACATAATCAAAACTCAACAGAAGAAGGGCACCCATTGGCTGGATCAGGTGGACCCTACTGTCCACATGTCTTATAACCCAATCAGCTTCCCACTCACATGCCGTTCATGCGCCCCTCCTCATAACTGCCTCTCACCGCCCAACTAACCTTCAATTGTCAAGCCTGCAGCTGCGCCCTCCTACAGGGCTTTCTGGTAAACATAATCTTTAATAACTTTATCAATTACAACCCAATATCCCAGAAAAATCATGCAGCCCCAAATAAAGCAGATTAGGATCATCATAACCTTTTGTAAGGTCTGTGAACACAAACACCTAAATTCTTAAATTTAGCTCCTGCTTACCCTTCACTGAAAGCTCCAGGAGTCCTTGGGCTTGGACTTGCTCTTGTCAAGTCCTTGTTACTATACTTGAAAAACTATTTGTCTTTCTGTTGAGATGAAGGGGGTCTTCATAGAAGACTAAAGAAGCTGTGTAATTGTAAAAGTCATTTATTGCATAGCTAAATCAGTCTCATGAAGGCAAAGTTGTTACAATTCGTGCCATTATACAGAAAGCCTTCTAGCATAGAGTCCCCAAGGCCCAAGCAGAAGTGGCAGCAGTGTATCATCGTCAGCAACAGCAGCAACAGCAGTGTCCATCTGTGATCTGTATGTTCTCTCGCATTCTCAAAGTGGTGCATTTTTATTCTATTTTTACCCAATCAGGTACAAACATGATTCTACTACTGTCTTGCTGGACCTATCCAAACCTAACGCTGATGTGCGAAAGTGGTCATAATTTCTTACACAAATTCTATGTACGTAGTTCTACCTGTTCCATCTAGGACTGCTAACCATGCTACATTATGTTTTTGTTATAGAACATAGTTAACTTTGCAAAGGTAATGCTACTGAACTTTAAACTAGGCTTTAGGGCTTTTTCTTACTAACTAATACAGGCTCTTATCTGCTTAAGGCACATTAAATACTCTCTACTTATTTAAAACTAAACTTACATTTCTGCCTCTTGTCTGAGTGGATTTATATATTTTAGTTTCTCTGAAGGTTTTAATTCAGCCCTCACATTTCTGAGTGCTTCTGAGCCTCTGTGAATGAGGCCCAGAGGGATTTCTGTCACAACATCTTTCACTTAAGAAATCTAGATGTTTTATGTAAAATCCTGACAAGGCCATTGATTTTTTCCACAGAAAATTGTGATAGTATTGTATAAGCATACAAAACTCAGGAGTTAAAAATGGAATAGCAAATTCCAGGAAACTGGAATGCCAAAGAAATGGAGACTATTGATATAATATTGGTACAAGGATTTCTGATGAAAATCAAAAAGAAAATAAGAAAACAGCTGCAGTCTGTGACAATTATAGCTGGTCTGTAGCTGCACAGATAATCTGGCTTAACAGATATCAACCTGACCAGCCTAGTTCATTAGTAGCTAAAGGTAAACAAGTACCCAGGTATGAAAGTGATTGGCTGGATTCAAGCTCAAACAAGGACACCTCAGCCAATCCCTATGAATCATGGATGCATGCAGACACTGGTCAAGTGAGCTTGGCAAGATCACAGCCAACTGTGTTTGTAAGCATGGGAATTTCAAAACCCCTCTATAAGGGGCTGCCCCTCAATAAACATTGGCTTTGCTGCATGACCTCGGTGTGTGCTTGTTGGATTTCGGTCTCCATCATCAGGGCAACAGCAGTCTGTGGTCTTTCCATTTTGCAAAAACTAAAATGGATGAGGATTAAATGACAATTAGGGCAGGGAGGCTTGTCTGCTGTCAAGTTGGAAAAAAAAAATGAATGGAGGTCACTAATATATATGACCAGAACTTTTGGCAGTGGTTTACGTTCAAACATTTAGTGTCATGCTTTGAACTCACTGGAAATGTGTCTCTAAAGAAGATCTCAGTACTTAAAAGTATGTGTAATGTGTCTGGTGTAGGTAGTTTGTGTTTACATCCAGTTTCCTTAGAAATCCAAAGAAACATTTATACCATAGAATTCCCACTGGGCTTTTGTGGTTCAGGAAAAGAATAGTAATGTTTAAGTGAATTTCATCCCTGATACCATTTTTTTTTTTGACAAATACAGAAGTAGTGATTCCTGAAGGCAGCACCTTCTCTTACTTTTCCTGGCTTCTCTTCCTTGAGAATCAAACATTGTTGAAGAACTGGAATACTCTACTGCTATAGATATGGTTTGGTCAAATCCCAGTGGGATAAGAAAGCTTTGTAGCAAATAGAGGATAAATGAGACAGAAATTACTATGTACTGCTAAAAGCAGTGCTTAGTGGTTTGGATGAGCAAAAGTTACAGCTGTTTATAGCCTAGGGGGCGCCTGTAATTTAGGCTTTGAAAAGATGATAAAACAGAGGAAATTATTTGGAAGCAAACAAATCTGGTAACAGAATATCTGAGAAGTATTTTAAACTGCTTATCATTCAGATGTGCAGAATAGATGTCTAATCTCTCCCATTGCCATGGCTAAAGATTTAGAGGATTTTGCACAAACCTTTAATGAGTCTTTTAAGACATCCAGTTTAGTGAATGGCAAAGGATTTGTGGCAGGAGGAAAAGAAATTGTTTCAGCCAAGTTTCCCAAATCAGGGCTATTTGTGGACAGATATGAAGACAAGACTGTTGGTACAGATGTTGCTTGTCCCCTTCACTCCAACCCTTTCATTCAAGGCCTCAGGAAGTTTAACAAAGACAAACTTGCTTTTGGGATAAATCATAGGATGGTTTGGGTTGGGAGGAACCTTAGAGCTCATCTTGTTCCACCTGCTGCCATGGGCAGCACCTTCCACTATCCCAGACTGCTCTGAGCTCCATCCAACTTGGCCTTGGACACTTCCAGGGATCCAGGGTCAGCCACAGCAAAGAAAATTCCAGTTGGACACTGAAGAAAACTTATCACCATGAGAACTGCTTGGAGCAGGACCCAGAGAGCTCAGGCAAATCTCTATCCACAGAGCTTTTCAAAACTTGTCTGGGCAATGCCCTGGATAACACCATCCTGCTTTGAAGCTGCCTCTGCTTTGAGTGGGAGGTTGGACTGCATGATTTCTGGAACTTCCTTCCAGCATAATTTTTCCTCTTGTTCTAAGTGAGCAACATCAGTGACTCCATGGGCTTCAATTTCAAAAGGGGTCAGTATTTAGAGGCTGCTGAAGGCTGGTTTGATCTCTCTCTCAGCAGACACACAAAAAAGTTTAAGGCAAATCTTCTCATTTAAATTATGAGTTGCATCTATCCCAGCATAATCAATGTTGTTAAATCTAATTACTGAATTTTACTGGATAGTTTTAAGAGACTATGGCAAATGATTTTTTTTTTCTAATGCCCTCTAGAAATCTCATGTTTATTTCCATCATGGTGCAGGTTATAAAAAGTGACAGGTAGTGAAAAGCAAATCAGCCTTTCACTTATTTTTCAGTGCATCAGCTTATTCAGGCTATGAACTCATTTGTACGATAGTTTTGTTATCATTGTCCACATTTTTGAAATCTTCCCATAAGCTTTTATCCAGGACTGCTGTTTCTATTCCCTTTGACTTTAAAATTGTCTTTGCCTCAGTCAGTGTTGTATTGCTCGTGTTTTGGCAGCTTCAAGCATGCCTAATCTTTTCCCCATTTTTTTCACAAATGTCAGCACTGATTTATTTATTTTGAAGATATTGGGAATATGTGTCTTCCCTTAAATTCTTCATTTGACTTCTCCATAGATGGATTTTCCTCTTGTATGCCAGCTTGTAATACTGCTAATGTGCTGTTCAGTTTCCTCCAAGGTTCCCTTATTATTATGTCTTTGCTTCTGTGTTTTGCTATGATAGAACTCCAGGCAAGCCCAGTAGTGCTTTTTTTAGGTAGCTTGTTTTTTTCTTTTTTATACTGACAATCTTAAAATTTGTAATCAATAGACCAGTAGGTGCAATGCCTCATGGATGCTCACATGAGTTATTCCACAGTAAGAGAGTAATTCCTTCTTTTTTGTCTTGTCACAGCTTGCATTTCTCATTAATGTTCTACTATGAAACCTGTAAATTAATATAGTTCAGTGTTCAAATGCCAGTCATTTCTTGTAGTTAATTTTGAATAATTATATATAACTTAACTTGGGGCGAAAAAAGAGAGTTCTGTCTATAAATCAGACCAGACAGAGTGGCCTAAAAATACCACCAGTAAATTGTGACTTTCTCCAGTCAATGTGCAGTGCTCACATTGCTGTTCAGAAGTGTAACCATTTCTGTTGATATTGCATGAAATATATTTGTTTTCTGTCTCCTCAATCTGAAGATGATTTTTCTCTTGCTGTGTCTGCATATTTTAGATACAGATCTTCCAAGAAAAGTAGAATAATACAATTGCAAAAGAAGATATTTGCTTAGTGCATTAAATAATTTTTTTAAAAGTGCCAAATGATATCCAAGTTCAGAACTTGTGACTAGAATCAAACTTAACTTACATTACTGTGATGTCTATCAAAATAAATATTTATAAGCAAAGCTAAGTTGAGCATTTCTAAATATGCCTTTGGGCTTTTTATTTCCTCTGGGAAAAGAGAAGTGTTTGGCAAGAGTTCTCAAATGGATAACTAAGCAGTGTCTTATTTTAGTGCCAAGTGCACCCTAAGGGGCTTGGTCAAAAGTATTGAAACAGATCCTGGGAGAGCAGGAGGACAGGGCAGTCCTTCTTGGTGCCTGCTTGAAGGGGGAGCTTTCCTTAGTAACTGGGGAGAAAACAAACTAATGTTGATTTGGTTGTTGGGTTTGGATTTTTTAGTTCCTCTTCATATTATTTGAAACTTGCTGGAATCCACAGAGTCCCTGTGAATCTCAAATTGTCTGGGGCAGGGGGAGATAAAGAGAGGAAATGTGGGAAGAGTTTGAAACATTTATTTTAAACTCTCTTACTCCTTATCAAAATGAATCCCCCAAATTTTTCTTTATATGTTTCATGTTTGATTCCAGTATGATGATGAGGGTGGAGAGGAATTTATAATGTGTCAATTGATAGGAATGATGGCAGTAAATGGGTCTTAATTGCCTTGTCTTGGATGATGCCACTTGTGCATGAGGTTGTTGCCTCCTGCCATCATCCACGGTAAAAGGTAGATACTTTATAGCAACTTTACAAAGTTAACTACAAAAACTCTTTCAAAAAATCACACTATTCTATATAGCGAAATGATTTCTACTTCTTTCCTGTAAGTATTTAATCTAAAGGATGGTCACTATTTACAAATCAATGGTAACAGAAAGCTTTTTTGTGATGCTTTTGAATAAAGGTGGAGGACAAATTGAGAAATGCTCTCACTTATGAAGAATTGTTTTATTTGGGTTTCAAATTCTGCCTCTGCTACGGGAATAGTCTGAGACATCCTGTGGAAGTAGATCTGTTAAAACACTGGCAAATCAGGACAACATCGAATGGAGCTGCTATTTTTTGGCAGGATACCAGAAATTTTCTATTGTTCCCTTCCTGCTAGTATTAAACAGAGGAAAAAAAACCCACCAAAACCTTTAGGAGTGACAAGACTGCATGGAAATTAGGATTAATATAGTTGATTTACATAATGTTAACATTTTAAAACAAACATGGACTGTGTATTCTCTGCTAGAAAGCACCCAGAAAACACAGGCCTTTCTATTTACCGTTCTACATTTATTATGTGGCTACTCTGACATGAACTGCTTCCCTCAGTACTTCATATATCAAGGAGTATTTATGTCTGAAACCCCCCACTGTGGCTTTGCAGCTGAGAAGTCTGTATTAAAAAAAAAAAAAGAAAAAAGAAAAAAAATTTGCAGTTTTATTAATTGACTTTTATTTGGGATCTTTACTGTGCTGTTCACAACACTGTAGATTCTTACTGTCTAGACTTAGGTGGAAAGAGAAACTTGGAGTAGTTTAGATGTAAAAGGAGCTTTTCTTGGGCCATACTCTGTGCTCCGGTGATGCTCATCCCTTTTCTTTGGATTGGCTTGCACTTGGAGGAGTTGTTCCTTGTCCTCTGGAGAAATCAGGAATACAGCAGGACTGCAGCAGTTGTCTCTTCCCCCTCTAGCATCAAAGTTCATCCCTGCTGTTTCCCTAAAGGCTGATCTGCTGGCACAAGGAAAATGCAGAACTTCAAGGTTAAAGTAGGAAGAAGTCCTTTGGTTTAAATTTTAATATTCATCTAAGAGAAGAACTAATGACACTGAAGACATCTATAATGCAGGGAGAAATTGGAAAAGCTTCCTTGCACATGCCCATTAATGCTCTGCTTCATGACTGAGGAAGAAATTTGTCACAGAAACAGAGATGAAACCTTCACCACATTTTAGCCTTGTTTCAAAGGCTCCTTATCTCAACAGAGGATAATCTTTGGTAATATTTGTATGGCGAATCAACATGTTTAACAAATGAATGATCTTCAAATTATTCCAAATATTACAGAATTAATATAGCTTGATTTTTAAAAACATATCTATTCAGAGTTGTCCAAATCATTTATTTGGCTGGTTTAAAAATTCATTTGTGTTGGATTTATGTAGAATTCTGAGCAGGTGAGGACACAAGCCAAGAATGTTTGCAGGAACAGCAATTTTAGATAAAAACTGAGAATGGAAGTGGAATATGAATTTTAAATTGTAGCAAGCAGAGGGGAAAATTAGATACCCTCAGCAGAAACAAGATTCTAATTGATTTAGAGACAGAAATATAATATGAACAAATGCTTAATCAAATTAGCTCACATTTATAACAGAAAAGAAATAATAAAAAGGACTCTTTAAATAACACTGGCTTAAGGACCACAAATTTGCTGCAGAAAGAAGGCAGATTAAGAGAATAAATTAGAGAACACTGTGATCTAATCTTGTATTCTACAAGTTTGGGGAAATTCGTCACCTAAACTTCCTTTAAAACTAATTCAAATGTATATAGCTGCAATAAGGCATCAGGGAACAGTAAGAAAAATATAAATAGGTTGGTTTGCCTTCATTTAAGGTAATTAAGGAATTTTTTTTTTTTATCATTCATACTTGTAGAAAACAGCATAAGGGATGGAAGGATTGATTTGAGTTGGCTCAAATCAAAAACAGGAAGATGACTTGGGTAGGGCTTTTAAATTATGCTTTTAATTTGGACTTGAAGCCAAGTTTCATGGAATTTTAGCTTGGGGGTTTTCTTGTCAGAAAATAAAATCATTGTGAGCATGAAGAGAATAAAAAAGCAATAATTTTATTGTCAGTGGTGAATGAGTTAATTTTTAATGAATTTTATGAAATTATTCTAATTTTCAATTTTGCTGCAGAATTGAGCATCATCTAAACAATTTATTCATCTGAAGGGACAGGAAAGCTCTTTCTGTCCAAGCTCACAATGCCTAAGTTCTCGCTGCTAGTGGCAGAGAACAGAAAGAAAGAAACAATTCCATGTTTTTTTAAGACTACTTGTAATATTGCATTTTATCTTACAAGTCAGATTTGAAAGCAAACCATTTATGCAACCCTAACTTTTACATATAAAGTCTATAGGGTCTTACTGCCTCCATGTATGTGTCTGATGATTGTTATTGCTTTTATGAATAAATATCAGTATATAAGGTGACAGATTCCCTTGGAGTACATTAAGTTTATAACGTTTCTCACTGTCATTACAATAACTGTCAAAATAATATCTTCGCATTTCTGTTCTGTTCTCATTACCACCTTCAGTGAGATTTGTAATTTTAGAGCCTCATATATTCAAAGAATTAGGGGAATACACTATACACTGTGACCTTTTCAATAATCTATAACTGCATTGCTGAAAATTTTACTTATCTTTCTTGTTTACTGCTCTTCTCTTTCCTGCATTTTGTGGGGAAGAGTTGAAATAGGTGACTTTTCCAGGGTTTTGTATTTCTGGACAAAAGATACATGAAACTTACATAGCACAGTATACTTAACAATACCATGTTCTCTTTGATTAGAACGGGTAATACAGAAAATTTTTGTGGTTCTGTGAAAATGAAGGGCATGCAAAGAACAGCATTTGTTTCAAAAACGCTCTCATTGATGGAAGAAAGAAGAATATCTGTGATACATCATTTTCAGAAGGTCCAACTTCCTGTATCATAGGCATTTAAAGACATTCCTGACACTTCATTTGTGTGATAGCTTTGGCTGGTCTGAAGCTGCACAGATAATTTGGCCATAACAGACACCAACTCGACCAGCCTGGCTCCTTAGGTAACAAAAGTAAATAAATCTCTGGGTACGTTAATGATAGGTTGGATTCAAACTCAAACAGGGGACGCCAGCCAAGCCCTTTGAACCATGAATGTGCCCATATCATTGGCCACTGAGCTGGGTGGAGTAAAGACCCTTAACTAATCACTATGTAAGCATGGGAAATTTGAAACCCCTAAAAAAGGAAGCACCCAATAATAAAACCTTGGCTGTTGCTAAATGATCTTGGTGTGTTCTTGTTGCATTCCTGTCTCCAACATCAGTGACAAATTTGGGAGATTTTTGACTCCAAACCTCCTTTGAATTCATGTATATTTTGCTGCCTGGGTACTACTTGTAGTAATCTCTCTCTTTTTGTTTTAATATTGAAATGAGAATGGAGAACCATCCTCAGTGCACATTTCTTATTCAGCAGTACTGAGAGCAGCAGGGTCATATTTTCCATCCCAGTAATCCTTTAGGGTTAGTGACTTGGAAGCATTCTGTAAATGCTAAAGGTCTGTTAGCCTTAAATATGGCAAAGAATTGCATTTTATCTGCTTATTTTCCTTGTGCTATGCATTTTGATGATACTGAGTATGTAGAACCTCAGCCCAGGCTGATGGGGGTTGTGCTCATTCTTTTACTGTAATTTTTCAGTGTTAAAAGGAGTGGGAAGGGTATCTAGAGAAAAAAAAAATCCTTTCAGAAAAGGAGTGAAAGGAGGACTTATACTGTCTGCATAATCTAGAAAAGGAGCAGGGGGAGTTTACGTCTTGTTTTTCATGGAGGATGGCAAACTGAGCACACTCCTCTGAACGACCCTCTTGGCAACCCTGCATGGTGAGAGTATCTATAGTGGTAAAAAGAAATAATATATTTATGATTAATTGTTGTCATCATGGGACCCCACCTGGAGCACCATGGACACTTCTGGTGCCCTCAACATAAGAAGGATGTGTAACTGTTGGAGCAAGCCCAGAGGAGGCCATGGAGGTGCTGATGGGACTGGAGCACCTCCTCTATGGAGCCAGGCTGGGAGAGCTGAGGCTGCTGAGCCTGGAGAGGAGAACATTGTGTGGAGACCCCAGAGCTTCTTTCAGGGTAGGAGGGGCTGCAGGGGCTTTCCTTATCCATTCTCTGAGCAGCACTTGCAGCCCTTGTGTGGGTAAAGACAATAAAGAGGGCATTTAGGATGGGCAGCTGCTGTGGGAATCCATCAAGAGGAGACATTTCCGTCTGTTGCAATGATGCAAATTGTTTTTAAACTCGTGAAAGTCTTTTGTTAGAGCCAGACTGGAGCAGTCCCTTTTGTTAGAACATGGATACTTTCATTTCCAGGCATCACCTGAGATACTCATGTATATACTACAAAAACTTACACAGGTTCGCTATTTTAATACTGTTTTTAAAGGACTATTATTTAATGTAACTTCTTTGTGATATTTTGAGGGCTTAATTGTTATGTCATGGCAATGCTTATGAGCAAGCACTGAAAACTTTAATTACTTTATACTTTGGTTAGTTATGTATGCATGCAAAATTTAACTATTTCCCTGGAACCAAATAAAGTCCACATTTATTATGTTACATAAAAGTTATGGAATGATTTAGATTAATTAAGCTAAAGGCTGTCTTACTTGGGATTTAGCTCATCTAAAATGATGCATAAAATTAATCTCAGAAAAATATTTCATATGGAAGTGCTTCATGAGAAAGAAGAGTTAGGATCTTCTCAGGAGGGTTCTTTAATAGGAAATATATCTTATGGTAGTGAGATACAGGTATATTATGTAAACCAACAGCATTGTAGTGGGGGCTTAACTTCTCAAATTAAACTAATCAAACAAAATTTTCATCAAGAAGAATGAGAAATTCAGAAGTGTAAAAGAAGTAAGAATTTAAAGCAGCAGAAGAGAGTGTGATGAAAATACTAGGAAATTTGAATAGCAATTTGGGAAATTGGGGAAAGATGCAGGTAATAAGAAAAGGCAAGAGGAAAAATCAAAAAGAACTGAGTTCTCAAAATTATCTTTGATAATTTAAGCAATCAAGTTTTACTATTGCAATTTTATTTACAGTCTGTTGCTTGTTCAAAGCAGCTTAAGCTCCTTCTGCCCAGGATTAATGTTGTAGCACTGACTGTCAGAGGATCAAAAACTGCCAACTATTTTCCATGAAAATTTATTGATAACTAACACTGAGAATTGCTTACATCAGTGATATGAGGACAGAAGAATTGTTCTGTATGCAAGAGCTACATTAGGAATCCCACAGGTTAATAGTTAAAGCCACATGTTAAACACTTTGGTTGGTTTGATGAACAAAATCATGAAAGTGGATGAGTGAAGAATACAGGAAATGAAGGGGATCAAAGTAGTTTCAGGATAATGTGGGAGGAGTGAATGAGTAGATGAGTGGATGAATGAATGAATGAATGACTGGTAAGGTTGAGGACTACAGTGTCTTAGTGATTTTGTCTCCATTTCAGCTTTTTATATATGGAAAGGATAATCATGGAATCATAGGATAGTTTGGTTTGGAAGGACACCTTCCACTGTCCCAGGCTGCTCCAAGCCCCAATGTCCAACCTGCCCTTGGACACTGCCAGGGATCCAGGAGCAGCCACAGCTTCTCTGGGCACCCTGTGCCAGGGCCTACCCACCCTCCCAGGGAACAATTCCTTCCCAATATCCCATCTAGCCCTGCCCTCTGGCACTGGGATCCATTCCCCCTTATCCTGTCACTCCAGTAAACTTTCTCTCTCCATCTTTCTTGTCATCTTCCTTCAGGATATAAGATAATGTTATAATTCAGGACACCTTACTGCAGTAGTTTTCCAGGAGTGGGCTGAGAAGCTCAGGTGGCAATGACAGACACACTGAAACTCTCAAAGTTGCTAATATTTCATAGAGCCCCAGGTGTGTGACTGTGCTGTGGAATAGATGGAGTTTCAATACATAAGGAATAGATTTTTATTCCAAGACTTTGTAAAGATAGGCTTAGTAACCACTGCATTGAGAGGGATGAAGTTCTATGAAATTTCACAAACAGCTGATGATTTAATAAACTACATAAAGCAGAAGGATTCTTGTTGTATGCAGTTCCAATGCCATAAGAGAGCACTTGCCATCTTTTCTCATGCTCATAAAAGGGTTCCTGGGAAACCCAGTTAACCCTGTGAGGAGGCTGAAGCTTTCTTTGGGATGACTTTGAGGCTGGAACACAGCTCCTCAATCCAGTGTCTCATCAGCTTCACAAACTCTTTGTTCCAAAGGCAGTGGAATGTGAGAGGACTCAAATTCTACCACACCCTAGAAAGGAAAACTTTCCAGTGGTCATTTCTACATTAAGAAAAATGATTCCCTGAGTCCCAAAACTTCCCAGTGTAGGAAGTAGAAATTATTTACAGCTTTCTCACTCCTGGAGGTATCACATCTTTGTCTCTGTTGAAATGCAAACTGCACATCTTGAAGTCCAGGCCTCATGGATAAATCTGACTTTCATGGCAAATGGAGAAGAATTGGACTGTAAGAAAATTCTGAGTTTCAGAATTCTGCCTGAAATTTGGATAGTGTTCTCAGAAATACTTTCTTATATCCTACCATCACAGACTTTGAGGGCTTGGAAAAAATCACACACTTTTTATTTAAAACTTACATGGCAAGTGGCCAACTCTGAAAATTTGCTCTGTCAGGTGGTATGAAAATTAATTTCAGAAAGTTCAGAGAATGTCATGGAGGAAATCTTTAGTAACGCAGTGTGTGCTCTTACTTGATATAAACAACAATGCTGTGAGAAAAACAAGGAAATATTAGTGTACTCACTCATTTTGATTTTATCTCAGCTTTATTACTATCTTCAAAAAGGCAATATTAAATGATAATATTATTTAGGTAATGAAAACTCCATGAAGAAACTGCAATCCTCTGTCGTAACATGGATATATTGGCAGTGACGAAACCTCTGCTTTCTCAGCTGAATGTCTCTAATTAATATCTTGCTGTCTTATTAGCTTCTTTCCTTCTCATTGGAATATTGATTTCTGAAACAAATGTCCATGTTGCCAGCATGTGCTGTTTTCCAGTAGAACACAACATCTGGCTGCCCACCAATTAATATAAAACAGGGAGAAACTGCTGAGTTTATTACAAACAGCTGAAACTCTAGGAGGTACAAGCATTAAATAGATGTTGGGTTATCATTGTCTTTAATATGAAAAGAGATCAAAGTTGACATCTCTGAAATTTATATGGATGTCACTGGGACAATGGGTTTATTTTAACATTTTTTAAATTGAATATTATAAAATTTATATTTTCTAGGAAACTTTGAAGTAAAAATATTGTCATCTGAGAAATTGGGCTGAATCTACAATCAAAAGGAAATTTTAAGGAATACATAACAAAAATAACAATAATTGAGTTTTAGAAGACCTTTTTCTTATGGGGCAGATGTTACCCAAAAACATCTTCAAAGAGGCTGGTGTACATTTGAACAAAGGGAATATGGAGTTCATGTAAATACTACAGTTCTTCAGACATTTCAAGTGTCTCTTCTTACTCTTTTCCCCTCCCAGGCCTCCAGGCAGCTCTGCCTCAGGGGACATCTCTGTCCCTGTGTCCTGCCTCCTTGGTCCATGCAGAGCAGAGATGGTCAGGGCAGCACCAGCTCTGTGTGTGTGCCAATCAGCTTTATCAGATTTCCGTGTTGGTTTTCCCTTTTTTATCACAGACATGCTGAATGGCAGTAGCTGAAGGTGACCAGCTAATCCATGGAAGTTATTTCCAGTTGCCATGAATACAGGCATGAGTGCACTTTCTGGCTCTGGAGGTTTTCAAGGGGTTGTGAGTATTGCTCACCCCAGGACTAGGGAAATGGTAACAATGCTGGGATGGGAAACCTTTTTGATTAATGAAAAAAATAATAGGCCCCTTATAAACGCTGAAATCCCTTGTTTCGCTAATACCAAGGTCTTTTTAGATTTTAAGATCCTGTCCTAAGTTCAGTTCTGTTCAGTGTAAGGCAGCAATGGCAACATTCTTTGACCTGAAGATGAAGGGTTGGTCTGTGAGAATCATGAAACCAATTGGGCTGGGAGGGACCTTAAATCCCATCCAGTGATACCCTTGCCATGGGCAGGGACTCCCACTGTCCCAGGCTGCTCCAAGCCCCAGTGTCCAACCTGGCCTTGGACACTGTCAGGGATTCAGGGCCAGCCAGGGCTTCTCTGGGCACCCTCCCAGGAAACAATTCCTTCCCAATATCCCATCCATCTATCCATCCCTGCCCTCTGGCACTGGGATCCATTCCCCCTTGTCCTGTCACTTCATGCTCTGATAAATCATCTCTCTAAGGAAGTTTCATCTTCAAATCTGAGGAGCTGGTCTTCGATGACTCTTCCAGTGCTTTTGGGGATATTGGGATGTGCAGGACACAAAAGTTCAGTGGGTACTAAAAGTTATTAAAGCGCCTTTTTTTTTTTTTTTTTTCTGGAAAATTTCCTGGATCTCCACATGCTGTTGTAAATATAATTTTACATAATCACATTAATGATCAAATATTAGATTACCCTTTTGTGATATTTTCTCAGCTTTAATTTTTATTTAATTGAAACTATTAGTAGGGCTGTAACATTTAGAAAAATGTCTTCTGTAAGGTCAGGTCCTGTTTATCCAAAAGTACATATTTGTCCAGCAAGCTAATATTTTTAAGACATTGCAATATTAGCCACTCTTTATATATTTTGTCAGAGATTGTGCTGGGGTGAGGCTTTTAAAGCTTTTAAAAAATATTGCAAAAAATTATTACAAAGAGCTTTTTAATAACAGAATTTGCAGGGCCATAATGTTGGCTGATATAATTTTGTCAGCTTTCCAGCTAAAAGACAAGTTTGAGTAACATTTAATATTAAGTTAGTACTTTTTTTTTTGTAAATACTTTGTTCCTCAGGTTTCCTTTTATCATCAAATGTGCAGTTCTTATGTAGCTATTAGTTCTCTTTGATTGCTTTTCTGAATATAGATTTTTTTATTAGAGTCCCAAGTTAATTTCAAGATATTTAAAGCACTCATTCTAAAAAGTATCACCTTTAATTATATAGGATACCTTGCTGTTAAAACATCTTGCTCTAGTCTTTCACATGTAAAAAAAAAAAAATGTAAACTGTAAATTTTGAGTTGTTTACCTTGAAATTTTCTACAGATTATAGATGTGTCTTTTTTTTTTTCTTTTTGCCAATACACATAGGATCAGGCCACGTTCTGTGTTCTATAAGACAGATAAGCATCCTTAGCTTAGAAAGTCTGCCAGATCAGAAGAATTCATCAGAAATCCTGTTTACCCAGCTAGTTATGTGAAGCTCCTTGTTGAAGTCCTATAGGATGACACTTCTGCCACACTAAGAACTCTGTGAACAATATATTTTTTCAGAAATACTTTTCTACTACTATATCATAGCTGGGAAAGGATTTATTAAGTTATTTTGACTCTATCCTGACATTAGAGAATTATTGTCTAAAATTTATCGTCCAGTATAGACCATTAATCTGGTCACTTTTCTAACTTCTTTTTCTTTTAAATATCAGATCTTTCAAATCCTGTTAATTTTCCTATTTTTCATAAACCATTTTCCTCAGAGGTTTATAGAGAGTACATGAGATGATATTGAGAGGGAAACTATTCCTTATGAATGGGTGTATAAGTTCATGTAAGTCTGAAAGCTGTTCCTGGGATTCTTTCCATTGTTTGGAATAGGTGAATGGGAATTCTATATTCCATTTTTTCACCTGGTGTGGGAATGTCTTTATGCTGATATAGACACATTTATAACTTTAACTGCTGGTATTATAGTAGAAAAACCCTGTTATCCCAAAAAGTAACAGGCTTGAGAAACAATATAAATTCAGTTAAAACACATAGAATAGATTAGACATTAAAAAGTTACTTCAAAACACTTTTTATTACTTTTTTGCCTTTTCAATTATTCAGGAAATCTTGTAGGTACAACTTTTCTGGAGCTCCATGAGCTATAACTTTTTTTTTTGATGCCTCCTCCTTGAGGGATATTTTGCTCTGGAATTCCAAATGAAAAGTGTAGCTTTTAGGAGAACTGTCTTACATATATTTTTCCTTAATTTAAATAATTCCTAGCATAAGAAGATTGCTCTCTTGAGGAAAGTCTTCCTACTTCCAGCTGGAGGTATTTCTGCTTCCTGATGAAATGAATGGTTTTCTTTGCTTTTAAGCATGTACCAATAATTTGAGTAGAATCAGCTCCTACAGGCACATATTTGAAATATCATGATAATGTTTCTTTTGCCTCTTCATTCATTTTTGCAAAACGAGAGAGAATTTTTTTTTCTTTTTTCTGTCTACTAGGTTACTTATCCCAAGATAAAAGTCTGGGAAAAAACATGGAATTACCATTCATTTATCTTATTTTTAAAGCTCCCCTAAAGCATTTATTTTCTCTTTTTAGTTGGAGTGCTCTGAATTGAAGCAGCTACTGAGATTTATGTGGAGCTTTGATATTGTAATCAGAATTCTTTTCTGAAGGCTGATTTTCATGATTATAAAATTTTCTCAATTGTGTTTCCCCTTGTAAACCCACAAAAATCTTGAACTACAAGATGTGCTGCCTTCATGTTGAATTGTACTTGTTATGTTGTAAGCAATTGTTGAAGATATATGTTCATAATGCTGAAACTGAAGAAAATTGGCCAGAATTTCTTTTTCCCCAAAGTGGAGGTTTAAAATTTCTTTTTTTTCTACAAGAGAAATTGATAAGCAGCAATAATGAGCAATATTACCTACAAATCATTGGAAAGATCATGGATAGAGTCAGGTTAACTAAGAATAATAGGAAACCAAGAAGGAATTGTATTTTTGGGTTTGAGGGATGCAGGAGAGTGGTAGGAAATTCAGGACCTTAACTGATGTCCTAAGCAAGAAAACACTGAACACTGGGTTCAAAATTCTTTCATCTGACCCTATAGGCCCTGGTGAATTCATGGAAGGGCTTTTATTCACTTATAGGTCTTCTCACACTCTCACAAAAGCCTAGGCCTACTGAAAGTTTTCTTGTCGCGGTGCGCTTCTCTCCCGGCCAGCCCCAGCACACCTGACAGCACGCCAAGTGGAGCCTTTTCTCCGTGTCCCACCAACCCGACTCGCTACGGCGGTGAACAGACGAGAGGGGGGTCTCTTGAGGGTGAAACAGGGTAGGAGTTAATTGCTCCAGACCCGGTGCCTCAGGAGAGACACTGAGAAAGGAGAGTAGGGGTTTTTAAACAGTTGGTCTCTCTGAGGGTGGAACACATGACAACCAATGGGAAAGAACTGGGGAGTGGCTGTACGCATAACATAACAAATCACAAACCAGCAAGGAGGGGGGAGTGCAGGGGCCCAGCCAATCACCCATCGCAGGCCTCAGGGTGACTGACAGGGGGGAGGTAATGTAACTTGGAGTGATGGACAACCGGGGAAGCGGGAAAAAGCAGCCAATGGAGCTCTGTCTCCAAGGCAGTGCAGGAGAAAACATATAACTTGTAACAAACATAGGCTAAGAATAACTTCATGAGGGGTAGGAACAAAATAGCGGACAAGAACCTCTTAACATCAGAACAAGGAAGCCATTTTGAACACAACCATTAAACTTGTAAAACCAAACACCCACACCCACATTTTCTTATATTGATTTCTTTGAAAGCCTCTGATTTTTTTAGCTGAGTTAACACTGTAGGCAGCAGCAGATTGGGTTTGATTTTTTTTCCTTTGATTTGCAGTTCTTCTGATTTAATTAGAAGCAAAACAGAAATATGTAGATACATGTGAGCACTTTACAGGTGATTTTTTTTAACTTCAATAAACCAGTTCCACATTTGTGTTCTCACATGTGCTGTCAGCCCTCAGCACACTGGGCTGTGCCTCTGACCCTTCTTATTTATGGAAGTCTGAACCTCATTTCTGTACTCAGCAGCCTCTAGCTCAGCCAGCCCCACGGGAGTGAGGAGATGCCAGAAGAGGCAGCAAAAAGGGGTTGTGATAAATGGTTGTTCAGGCAGGTGCATGTTTAATTGAGAGAAAATGAGAGTGGCTGATATTGTCAGGTAAGTTGCTTAATTACCTGAGAAATGAAGGGTGGCAACCGTGATCGGAATTTTTTAAAAAATGAGATCTGAATATCTTTGAACTTTTAAATGTGATATTTCTACCAGGCAAATTAATACAAGGACAGGAGTAGTGGACACATCCATAGGTATGATATAACTTTGGGAAAAAATGGTATAAATCTGTAAAGAAAGTTTCTTCTGTATTTTCTGAAGAGAAATGCAGCCAAAATTTTAATGCAAAGCGTGTTGATACTTGCAGTAGCTTTATGTTTACTAATAAACCCAATCATTTAAAATTTTTGAAGTTGGTTATTAATTGCCAAACAAGCAACACAGAAATTGCCAGGTACCAAATTGGTGAGTGTTGTTTTGATGCAAGAAGTGGAAAATGGGAGGATTCCAGCTGTTTCCACTGCTTTTTATTTATGATTTCAGTAATTTCCTAGCACTAATTGTAATTTATGCAATTTGGAAATTTTTAAGAATTTGCAGTGGTAAATCTGTTGATAAAAGTAACACCCAGTAGTGTAAGTCACTTTTACAGGGACAGATTTTGAGCCCATTAATCCCTATAAACCTGTGGTACTTGTTACATGCTCCTTAATGATTATTGACATGAAAGGAATTCAAATGTAGATTTGTATATTGGACTTGTCAACTGGGGGGAAAACAGGGATTGGTAATATCCAGATAGATATGCCAAAACAACATCAAATTCCCTAATCTGCAGTGTACTGGTTCAATTTTTGCCAGTTGCTATGCTCTGAGGTTTTGTTCAGTTAACAGGGTAAATTGATACAAACCCCATGAAAGCTATAGAGCAGCCATGCTCTCTTCCAGTGACCGTGGCAGCCAGACTGCTCATGGTTTTGCTAAATCTGCTTTATTTTGACCAGTCTTGATGTCTTTCTGTGGCAATCTGTGGGATTGCTCCTAATTTATAAGAGCAGTGGTGAGAAGGCTAGATGGATGGACAGCAGTGTTCCAGTTTTCACAGAATCCCAGAATCATTTAGGTTGGAGAAGCCCTCCCAGCCCATCCAGTCCCAGCTGTGCCCCCATCCCCACCTTATTCCCAGCCCAGAGCACTGAGTGCCACCTCCAGGCCTTCCTTGGACACCTCTAGGGATCGGCACTCCAAACCTTCCTGCACAGGCCCTGCCAAGGCCTGACCACCCTTTCCATGCAGAAATTCCTCCTGATTCCCACCTGAGGCTCCCCTGGCCCAGCCTGAGCCTGTTCCCTCTCATCCTGTCCCTGTTCCCTGGGAGCAGAATCTGACCCGCCCTGGCTGTCCCCTCCTGTCAGGGAGTTGTGCAGAGCCACAGGGTCCCCCCTGAGCCTCCTTTTCTCCAGGCTGAGCCCCTTTCCCAGCCCCCTCAGCCCCTCCTGAGGATCCAGCCCCTTCCCAGCTCCATTCCCTGTCATAGACATGCTCCAGCCTTTCCAGGTCTCTCTGGCCAGGAGGGCTCAGAAATGGACACAGCCCTTGAGAGGCCTCAGCAGTGCCAGCACAGGGGATAATCACTGCCCTGATCAGGATGTCACTGGCCAAATTGGATGCCATTGTTTTTGTTTGATCATTTATTATTTATGTGGTTTTCTTATGTAATGCATTATGTATTAGTTTATTATTTATGTGTTACAAGAAGGAACATGCTCATTTTCCTTTAAAAGGGTCTTGCTGAGAAGCACGGAAGAACCTATTCCCTTCACAGGAAGTCTATCCTTCGTTTTCACCTTGTAGTCATTTTAAGAAGTGTTATTTTCTCATTGGCTTTTACAAGATTAAGGGGAATGGATTCATCTTGCAGATATCTGTGCAAGGTGCTGGGTCTGTTCTGTGGCTTTGCACAGTGTGAGTTCCGGAGTGAACTGGGAAGAGAACTCATACCACATCAGTTGCTTGGCAAGGCAACTCCCTACTTTTCCCTGCAGTCAGTCTTAAGTAATTTATGACAATTTATCTCCCTGGCAAGAGCAGGTGATGTCGCAATAGGACACAAAATAAAGATGCTTGACTCCAGTCAGAAGGCAGTAGAAATTAGAAGGTTTATTTAGAATTCATTCAGCCCTTTTATAACATGCTGCACTAGACATGTTATTGGTCCATAGGACTGACACCTCTCCGATTGGCTCAGTAACAGAAATAGCAAACAACACCTGTTGTTATGAGAAAAGAATATTGTTTACACAAGGTTGTTTTGGGAAAAACTGTTGAAAAGTTTCCCTTGGGAAGAGCTCAGTCATTCTCAGGCTCAGAAAATATTGAGCCCACAGGATGGCCCATCTCAGGTATTTGCTCTCATGTCCCAGGAAGGTGTTTTCAGATTTGGGATGTGTTGGGTTCCTGATGGAGCTCAAGAACATCCTCTGGCTGCTGCTGCTTCTTGACCCTTTAAATCAGTTCTGCTTCCATGTACATTGGTGTTTATCCATTGATCTTCCCTTCAGCTTCCTGCTGCACTACACAAAACACCTTTTGGAGTTCTTACAGGTAGTTAATTATCATGTGTTTTCCTCCAGGCTGGTAAATTTAAGATGCTTTAGGCAAAAAATGAAGTACAGTTTATGTGCTCAAGACTTATAAAATTTTATCAGTTTTTGGTTTACTATGGATGCTTCATAATGCAGAGGGCAGTGAACTTTGCCATATTAATTCTGTGACTGCAGTGATCCAAAAAGAGGGAATTTGTTTGTTTTAATTATCACAGTTACCTACCTGTGGGAGTTAATATATGGATCTATATCTAAACCACAAATATCAAAGCATATAAAAGTTACTATCTCTTTTGTGTTTGTTTGGGTTTTTTTGTTTTGGTTTTGTGGGTATTTTGGGTTTGTTTTTTTTTTAGTTGATTTTATCTCACTGTTCTTAAAATTATTTTAGCGGAACTTCATAGAATCATAGAATTATTTGTGTTGGGAGGGATCTTAAAGATGAAAATCTCACAGTGACAAAATTAGAAGAAATGAGAAATCCTGAAGGACATTTTTGGTGTCTGGAAATTTGGTAGGCAGTTAAAACATGTGCATTATTTTAAGAGCTGACTCATTCCTATGTGATATGGAGCAAAACTAACCTGGAATTTATTATCTTGGACATCCAATTTAATAAAAAATAATAATTAAAAATTCTGTTATGTTCTCCAAGCATCCTAATTCTGAAATAAAAAAGATAAATTTCCTAATTTTTATTTAAGATTAATGCATGTGTAGGATAACACAATAGTGCAAGAATACACTATGACATTGTTGATGAAAGTATTTACATGAGTATTGATACTATTTCATATGGATTTTAAGAGAAAATTTTTTTACTTGATTAAAAAGCCAAGAAATGTAAATGTGTTAATCTATTCCCTGCCCCTTGTGAAAGTGCATCATTAATTTCCCCTTTGTCCTTCTCTACCTCGTATTTCTAATAGAAACTGGTCATTGTGTCTTAGCAGAATTTAATAGCATGAGGCAGAGAGCTGAATGTGCTTATTGGATTTGGCATGTGCGGTGGCTTACAAAGAAGTTTAAGCAATCTAACTCAGGATTGCCATGGTCCCACCCTCTGGATAGTCCTGTCTGTTTTCTTTCACCTTTGAAGCAGTCTGAAGGCCTTGGCTGCTGGGCTGGTTCAAGGTCCTGGCGAAAACCCATCACTCATTTTGCTGGATTGGTTTTTAAAGGGTTCAACTTCCAGAGTCAGCTCAGACAGAGCATTCCCAGCAAGTCAGGGAGAAATCCTGCCCCTGTGGCCAGCCCTGGAGGCACCTCTGGAGTGCTGTGTCCAGCTCTGGATCCTCAGCACAGCAGGGACAGGAGCTCCTGGAGCTGAGGAAGGGCCTGGAGCATCTCCGTGCCCAGGAGAGGCTGAGGGAGCTGGGGCTGCTCAGCCTGGAGAGGAGCCTCAGCTGAGAGGGGCCTTCAGCCCTGGATGTCCCTATGTGTCCCTGTCTGTCCCTGGGTGTCCTCAGGTGTCCCTGAGTGTCCCTGGGTGTCCCCATGTGTCCCTGGGTGTCCCCGTGTGTCCCTGAGTATCTCTGAGTGTCCCTTGAGTGCCCGTGTGTCACTGAGTGTCCATGTCCGTCCCTGTCTGTCCCTGGGTGTCCCTGTCTCTCCCTGTGTGCCCCTGTCTGTCCCTGGGTGTCCCTGGGTGTCCCTGGGTGCAGGGAGGGGCAGAGCAGGCCCAGACTCTGCTCCAGGCCCAGCAATGGCACCAGAGCCATGGGCAGGAACTGAGCCCAGGAGCTGCCCCTGCACAGGAGGCACAACTTCTGCCCTGGGCAGTGCCTGGCCCAGAGCAGATTGTGCACAGAGGCTGTGGAGTCTCCTCCCTGGGGATATTGCAGAGCCCTGTGCACACACTGCTGTGCCCTGTGCTCTGGGATGGCCCTGCTGGAGCAGCGAGGTGGCACCAGAGGAGCCCCTGTGGGCCCCTCCAGCCTCACCCAAACTGGGATTCTGTGCCCCTCAGCTCTCCTGAGATGACAATAAGCTGGAGTGTGGGGAGATGCAGCACAGTGGGGTGCCCTGAGCCCTTACTGATGACATCCTGCAGCCCATGGTCTGGCCAATATTTCTGTGATGGGGAACAGTCTGTAAATACCACTGTTAGGCTCCAAAGCCATCAAATCTTGCTATAAGGTCCTCGTCCTCTGACTCAGACCCAGTTGACACATTTCTGCAAGAGATATAGAACTTGAAATGCTACAACCAGTGTAAGGCCAAAGCAATGGTGTATTGTTGTATTTCTCTGGGGAATGTTTTTTCCCCTCCTGGCCCCCTGGAACCTCATACCTTATAGTTTAACCCTTCCTTTCTTTCTCTCCCTAATTAGCTGAGGTCCAGCTATCTTCTTGCTGAGCAGGAGGCTACATAATGCCTCACTTTTCCTTGTTCTTTCTCTTTTCCCCTGGATTTCTTGAAGAATAAATGCCTTGGACAAAGGTCCCAGGAGGAGAGCCTCTTTTGATATCTTTTGTCTTGTCCCTGGTGTATTTCCCTCCAAAGCCTCTCAAGGACTGAGCCAATCAAAGCCCACCAGGAGGCGGGCAGAGGGTTATATCAGTGTATCTCTGTTTGTTCAATGACAAGTGAACTTAAGATTGATTAGATTTATCTCTCCAAATTTCTGAGTATGATATACCATAAAAGCAAATTAGTGGAGAATTCTACCATGAAAATGCTGTCTAGATTTCTCAAATATTTATTTGGTTTTCATCTTCTATTGTATTCTTTTTTCCTCCCTTGTTCTTTTAAAAATATTTTTTCTCCATATTTAACATCCAGAATATTAACTACAGTTCACAAAGGTATTGATAGAGCTGTATAATTAAATTCCACTTTCCTCTATAATGCAGAGTTACATTTTATTTTGCCTTTCATTTATCCAAAACATGTCATGTAACATGGGGTATGCATATGCTTTCCATCCTTTTATTTAAATTATAAAGCTCTTCTGGAATTCTCCCAGAAATAAAGCATTATAAACCTTATAATGCAGGTAAACTGCATATCTTTTATTTATATATATCTGTGCAATGTATGTGTGTATTAATTCAGAAGTTTACTTCAGCTTCACATATTATCTGGGATGGCAGTAGGTGAGTTTTTAAGGAGGTGTTTTTATGGGAAGATGGAATGATGGAATGAGAGGTTTCCTGTCTGAGGTGGTGTGATATGAGTGTGCAGCAGGGCCAAAGCCATCAGGTCACACTGCCCTCAGTAATTCCAAGATTGTTTTCTCTCCTGGATGTGTATTTAAATGACTTGGCTCTTCCTGTACTGATCCAGTTTTGCTGCAGTGTAGCTGTGAGCACTGGGAGCTGCACACCTTGTGAACTTGAACTGGTTCAGGTGTCTGCCTATGGGAGACAAATATTCCCAGTAGGAGTGGTTCAATACACCCCAACCACATTGAACTGGCCTTTATGTCCCTGCAAGATGCACTGTGGTACTCCAGGCTGTGCATGCCTAAGCTCTTCTTACATCTTAGATGTGGAAAATAGAGCAAATTTTATACTGAATAAGTCACACCTACACTGTTTCTCTCTCCTGCTATACAGAACCTCTTGTTCTCTCAATTTTTTTTCTAGATATTTTTAGTCAACATTCCAGCAGAGCGATTGTTCAGTAAATAACAGTGTTTGTCAGTTTATGCTGACATTCTTTTACTTGCACACACCCATAAAGATCCCTTGCTAGATTATCTCCTATTTTCCAAATGTCCAGCAAGGTTGATTGATCAACCCTGATAAACCCATCTGAGTAAAAGTCTAAAATTTTAATACAGTAGTTCATAATGTTCTCAGAATGAAACCAAGAAATAGAAAACAGTGCTCATGGCGTAAATATTCAGAAGGTTTTTCATCTTTTTAACCATCTTTTTAAACTTTTCCATGGTCTCCTACTGCATTCTTCTCAGCTTCCCAGCATTTAGACCCCTGCTGAACGGAATATTCAGCCATTTTAGACAGTGCAAAGTTCCATCAGCCAACAATGTCTATGACTGGAATGTCTGATTATTTTTTATTCTTATCCTTGACTTCCCATAAATCCAACCTTGATCACCTTCTTGTCACTCAGCCCAGAGCTCTGAGTGCCATCTCCAGGTATTCCTTGAACACCTCCAGGGATGGGGACAACACCTCCCTTAGAGGTTTCAATTTACCTTTCAATGTTCCCTCTGTGACAATAAATATTGATAATAATGAAAACTGCATCTATACTGCAAGAAATAATGTTTATTTTCTTCATAGATGTGCTTCTGTCCATACTTCATGTGATGTGCTGCAGCTCTCATGGGGCAAACTGGGGTTTGTTCTTACCCTGTATTAGTTTAAATATGCTGCTGCTTTGCAGTCTTGAAGGTTAAGGATTCAGTCTCCCTTCACCTTCTGGGTTTTTTAAAGTTAGTGTTGGGCTGAGATCTGGTATGCCAAGTTTCAGCCTGAAGCAAAATTTTACGTCTGAGTTAAAAATACACAGATAAATCCAATTGTAATTGTCTCACATATAATATGCTAAAAAGGAACTCTGCCAGAGAGAAAGAGAGAGAGACTGTTCTTAAGGTGAGCTTAATGTCAGCCAGCTTTTACTTTTTTATTTTTGTGTTGCTATCTACTCTCCCCTGAAGAAGTGGGAGTTATGCCTTAAGGTCAAACAGGTGCAGCACAGATCTATATTCCTTTAGGTTTCCATTTATCTTTCTGCCTCTCTTCAGTTGAAAGTTTCAGTTCTATTGTTCAGATTTTTGGGACTTGTAACAGGAGTTGTTTGCTATATTTATAGTTTAGGCAAGGCCTTTTAATAATTCTGATATTTATGAGAAATTTTAAGGATGCTTGCTGATTGCACATAAATATTTTCAGTCTCTGGCTTATTCAGGAGAAACACTTCCTTTTTCCGGTCTGTTATTATTACCCTCAATTCATTGTGTAACTTTATGGATACATGGCACAAGTCATGACACCAAATTACTTTGAAATATTGTGGAGTGCTGTCGTCTTCTTTTTTTTTTGTCTCATTTTTAAAATTTTTCCTTCTTTTCCCCTCCCTCATTCAGAATTTGCAGACAGATGGTGTCCCCATTGAAATCAACCGCAGAGATATTAATGTTCCAAGCATTGCAGCAAGGAGTGTCCAGCTTTCTACATTGTGCTTGACATGTCCTGAAACAGGAACAAGACAAAGGTAAAAAGAATTAAAATTCAATATTATTTATATTAAAAACCATGAAATATATATAGAAATAAATAAAATAAAAGGTTTATGTCAATAGCTGTCAATAAAGCAGTGAGACTGTGGTAAATCAGAGCTTCTAGAAGAACTCTTCATTAATTACTGATGGTATTTCTGAGCTGATGATGCAAAGCTGTTGGTCAGCTGTTGTCCTAACAAGGGGCAGGCCTTGCACTGAGCTACTGGAGTCAACCGCAACAAAAAAGAATCTAATTCTTTGAGAGTTATAAGCCTTGCACACATGGAGACACTGGATCTGCTTCCCTCAAGCCCAGCACTATTGCACACCTGATGGGGAGTTATGAACTAAGGAGTGAAGTTTCCTTGTGCCCCAGAAACACAGATCTCCACCTAAAACCATTACATTTGCCCCTAGTTTTAGGTACTGGAGGAGGACACTTTAGATATCTGACCAGCCTGCTCTGCCTTTCAGCAGTTGCGCAGTCAGGCATGAAATTATCTCAGCTATGAATCTGAGTGCCTTGAAAACGTTTAGCCTGATATAAAAATTGTTTTTCACTGTGTCAGAATGGATTGGTCTGTTCACAGCATAGTGGCAGGGTCTCTGAAGAATTCTGCTGTTCCTCTCATGGAGCAAAGAGGGTGAAATCCCTATGGATGATAGCGGGAGTAGGTGCAGTCCATGGTCTCTGCCTAAAATTAACTTTATAGAATCCCAGAATGGTTTGGGTTAGAGGGGACCTTACCCAGTTCCATCTGGGCAGGGAGACCTTCCACTGTCCCAGGCTGCTCCAAGCCACTAATGTCCAACCTGCCCTTGGACACTGCCAGGGATCCAGGGGCAGCCACAGCTTCTCTGGGCACCCTATACCAGGGCCTCCCCACCCTCCTAGGAACAATTCCTTCCCAGTATCCCATCTAATCACACTCTGCCAGTTTGATATGGGCCTTGGAAAACCATGAATGAACTGGTTTCTGTGGTTTCAAAATACCTACAGAACTGATTACAGAAAATTATTTTGCTAATGAATTCCCTTTGTGCAGTACTTCTAATGATTTCCTGTTAATTGAAGTCCATTATCTGATCAAAACCCATGTAGTTTTGTGGTCAAATATTTCTAATTAGCCCACGAGAAATGAGACTGGAGGAATAATATGTTTTCATAATTCTGCACAAGACTTGCTATTTCTAGAATGCCAGTGGGCTTGATGGTCCATGTGATTGGCAAGGGAGAAGGGGGAGGGGGGGAAAGACCTTTTCTTACTGACAATGCTTGAGATGTGGCTCCAAATAACCTTCTTACTGGTCCAAAGGCTCTCACTGTCATTAGGCCCTGCTTGATGGATTATCAGCACAGAAAGGCAACAGTTTCACTTCTCTTTCTCCTAAGTCAGCGTTTGCATCACAAAATGTGCGGCTTGGAGGCACCTTGGCACTACTTCTGTTTGTTTATTTAGGGCAGTGGGGAGCAAAGCACTCTGAGCTGGCTCCCCTCTCACCACAAGGGATTTGGGCACATCTGACCAGGCTGGCACCCCTCCCGCCTCGGGGCACTCTGGGCATTCAAATTGCACTTCTGTAGCTCTTCCCACCTAATGAATTCAAGATATTTTGGAGATGGGAATAAACTACAGTGCCTTGCAGCCTGCCTTAGAGAAAGAATGGATGGTGTTTATCTCCAACTCAAAAGATAAGAGAGAAGCAGCAGAGTAGTTCAGATACTCCAAAACGCTGAGTACCTGAATTTAATTTAATTAATTAAAGTTTGGCAGCTGAATATCACTGGTTAGATAATTGGGGAAAAAAAAAAAAAAAAAAAAAAGGTTCCTTAAGAGCTTTGTGAGGCTTTCTTGGGCTTTCTTAATACAAACCCATTCCATATTAGCTCAAAACCTGTGAAGCTGGAACTGTTTGTAAAAGATAGCAATAATCTAAACTAGTTTTATATATAGAGAAATATTTCAAGTATTTCAGTTCAGATATAGTGGAAATGGAGAGAATCAAGAAGAAGTATAATTCGCAGATAAGAATGCTGCATTCAAATCAATGCAAAATTGCAATTAATAAGCCAAGATATTGGAGTATGTCCCACATTTGTGAATAGGATCTGGCATGTGGCATTGCACAGAAATCCATGTGTAAAAATAAACAGGAAAATAGGAGAGTTTGTCCATTGCTGTCAAGTCATATTTTGTATTTAAAATATATTTTGAATGTAAAAATTTTGCTACTCACACAAACCATAAAAGCCTATGCTTGCACTGAGAATTAATTGCTCAGAATATTATCTTCTGGTAATTAATTAAAAATCCAAATTCCACTGGATTTTGGCGACGTTGGTCAGTGTAATTTTTCTGGAGGTCAATGGGTACTTAGGACACAATACACCTCGAGTATCTCAGGTCTGAGGACACTCACCAAGAGTGAATTCATCCTGATCATTTTCTCAGGTGTAAGAGATACTTTTCTGTGTTTCTCTATTTCATCAGATTGATGTAAGTTCAACACACCATAAATAGCTCTGAAGAATGTAGACATTTTTAATCCAAAAAATGAGACTGGAGGGGAAAAAATAATTTAAAAGAGTAAAAAGGTTAGTGATGATGCTGGTGATTGTTGCCCCTGACTTTCGAGTGTTTGAAACTTTGCAGCAGCTTTCTCATGCTGCTTCATGTAAACAATATGTATTCTTAGAATTTATCAGTATGTTTTGCATAGTTGTTCTCTGAGAGAGAACTTGATTGAAAGTAAGAGTGACCAATCAGGTCAGGAGGTTGTAACCTCCTTGGGCCAATCTTGGCCCACTGTACAAAATGCATATTAGCTATTTGAGTCAGATAATAAAGAGCCTTCCATGTTTGACCCTGCTGTTGTCTGCTGTCCTCTGTGAGGGTCCGCACCCACGTCCCAACGTGTTGCCCCTCTAAGGGCAGGGGTAACAGGTGATTAGTCATTACATCTTCAAAATATTGGGGAAATATTTTCTTCCCATCTCTTCTGCATCCTGGTGAAGTAAAGAGTGTCTTGTCTCCTTTAAGGTTTTCTGTGCTATTAGAAGGACCTTTAAGCCTATAGCTAGGCTTAATTATTTTACATCTCTGCTCCTTCACATAAGCTGCTTCCTTATAAAAATCTTTGATTGTTTGCTATACATTTTTATGAACTCTGCCTTTTGCCAAACACTGTAATGTTGATTAATGGAGTAAACTTCTAATCCATTAAGTTCAAAATGTATTGGAAACAGAAGGTGAAAAGGGCAGATTTACACAAATGATTTCCAGAATGATTATGGATTATAAATGTTCTTCACTATTTGCTTTATTATTTTATATTCATAAGAAGATGGTTATTCTTTCTGTTGTGAAAGAATAAATATTCATGTTCACAGTTTTGCTAAATGTAACATAGCTTTTAACTGCCTTAATACAATGTTTTTACAGTCATTTCATTAGCTATGTAAATCTTCCATATTTAAAACTAATAATACTTATTTACATTATAAATGAGTCAATAATTTGATAATGCTGGATAACAAAAGTTACACTGTATGATAATAATGTTTATCTTATGTTAGCAGATATAGAACACCATTAGGAAAATCCAAATGCCTATTAAAATTCTTTCTTGTATTTCCTGTACTGACTGGGAGATCTCCCACTAAAAATGGATCTTTGTGTCATTATAAAGAGGGGATTTTCCCTTTTGTTACCTTCAATTTCAATTATTTCCAGTAGTTTTCTGATGTGTTAGAGCTGGGATGTTCCTGTTTGTGATAGATAAAGGAGCTCTCTCTCTGACTGCTTCATGAATTCTACTCCCTTTCTTGGAGTGAAAGGCAATAATATTGTAGTCACTGAGGTGTTTGGATTTGACTTCGAATGCACTCAGGGAGTAGTTTTATTTTAAATAAACAAATATGATACTTTTAAAATAGGCACTGTTCAGAGGAGCATTGGTGTGTTATAGCCCCTACAATGACTTCCATGAGGTGATCTCTAAAACCAGACACCAATAAGTCTACTAAAAAAATTAGTCTTACTGGTTTTAGGACATTTGAATCCAGAAACCACACTGGTTTATGAACTCTCTTCTTTCTATAAATGGGGGGTATCACAATATAAATAATGTTATTTCACCCAAAATTTGTAGTTTAAAATAATGACTTGCAGAGCATGAAATGCCTCAGTGTATTATTCACAGATGCTGTTTTTCCAGGCATCTTCCTGGCTTCTTAGGGGAAGATGCAGTTGTTGAGCTCTGGCAAACCGGACATTTTCAGCTCTCCTGATCTCAGTGACTGCTTCCCCAGTCCTGTTAGTGTGTAACAGGCTTGCAGTGTGTCCCAGAGCACTTCTGGACCCCAGGTAATTCATTGTCTTCTGCTCCTTGAAATTTTGGTGATTTCCATTTCTTTTCACTTTTCATCAGGGCAAATTTTCTTTTCATTATTCTGTTTTCTAAGCAAGAGGAAGGTTTAAATTTGATCTGTGCCAGATTGAGCTCAGCATATTAAGAAATGGGAGACCTCTCCAAACCTGCAGTACCAGGGACTTTATTGGCTCTTGGCATAGCTCCTTTTGCTTCCCCTTCCCTTTCCTTATTGCACCATAATCATTTAAATCCTAAGTTTCTGAAGTCTTTTCCTAAAAACAAGTTTTATTCTCTCCCCTTTTATTTTATTTTTCCATTTTATTTTCCAAAACAATAGGAAATTCAATTTGAATCAAAAGAAGGATAAAATAAATATTCGACAAGTGTTCTGGGACTTTTTAACTAAATTGCATATATCAAGCATGTTCAGGTTTTAACGTGTTCTCCTGTTGTCTACATATATTTTTAATGACAAGTCGTGTTTAACCTCATGTATTTTGAGAGTTCCTTAACTGGAAGACTCTTTACTACACCAGGCTGCCACAAAAGACTTTCTTTTAATTTTCTTCCTCAACTGACAAAATCAGAAGGGCCTTTACATTTTTAATGACAAAGAGGGTTTCTGTATTCAGGGGGAAAAAAGGGAAAAACCACCTTTTTGAGAAATGATGCTGCAGCACACATTTGTACACTCATTCTATCAGAACTCAAAGAAAAAAATGTACAGACAAGACATCATTGTAGCCTCTTAAAGCTTTGTTACCTATCACAGAGTTTTGAAAACCTTGTTACAATAAACTTGCATGCACTTGACATTAACGGTTGATCCTCCATGAGAGAAATAGCCATCTGCATGAAAGGGATTATTCAAAGAACAAATTAAAAATATATGTTCTGAGGAGGAGGTGAGGATCAGGTGTGAACCTGCTTTGCTTGTTGACTTCTGCCAAGGGAGTGAGCACTGACTGTGCAACACTTTTGGATTATTAACAAAAAATTAACAACGGAAGGCTGGAAAAGGTCTTAAATCTAGAAAACTTTCATTTTTTCCCCAATGGTTCTTTCTAACTACAGCTCCTTATCTTCTCTCTCTTAATAAGAAACCACACAAATTTAAGCCTGTGGTTAAATATGTTTCAATTTTGCTTTCTTTTTGCAAAGTGTAACAGCTTGCATGGAAAATAATTCAAAAATAGATTGTAGCTATGAACACAAACTGCTTATTTTAAATATAACGTTTATTAAGTAAAAATGCATTGTAAAATGTTTTGTGAATAAATGAAACTATTTTATCTTCTGAAAATGAACCCTATCACAGATCTTCTGCTTCAAAATGCATTACAGTGACACATTTTTCTTTCTTTTCCTTTAAAAAATTCTTTGCTATGTATTTGTTTCATAGCAAACAAGTAATTTTGAATTTAGATTTGCAGAATGATTCAAGGAAATAGACCTCTGCATTTCTTTAACATTTTGTAAAGAAACCATGAGAAAACAAGCGAAATAATTTTATTCTTTCGACCTTGCCTCCATGTGTCTATGCTGCTGAAATATTTACTAGCATTTACAAGAGCTCTCACTCTCCCTTCCAAAACATTTCGGCATTTGAAAAAAAAGCCCTCTAACCTGGTATAGAACCTTGTATGTGACAGTCATAATGTGTAGCCATGCAGATGAACATGCAGGTATCACCCAAAATGCTTTCTGCAGATGCACTGACAGTTATTTTCCTGCAGCAAGTTCCTTTCCCCACTGCTCAGCCAGACTTGAACTCAGACTCAGAGTCTAATTGAACACTCCAAGTATGAATGATTTTGGAATCTGCTCCAGTCCCTTCTGTGTTTGACAAGAGTCTCTCCCAGCTGTGCACCCAATAATGACTTTTTCTTTAATTAGTCCCACATTACATAGGATACACCTTAAAACATTCTACCTTCGCAGCTGCTACCCAGGCCTTTTTTAGGACCTTATAAATTTCTGGTTATGTCACTGGGAAAAAGTGCTGGATCTGCTTCCACAGGTGTCTGATAAATCTAAAGTAGAATAAAGAAGGGATTCTGTCCCTCTGCCCCACTCAGGTGAGACCCCACCTGCAGAGCTGCTCCAGCCCTGGGCCAGCACAGCAAGGAGCTGAAGCTGCTGGAGAGAGCCCAGAGGAGGCACCAGCATGAGCAGAGGGATGGAGCAGCATTGCTGCGAGGAAACACTGGGAGACCTGGGATTGTTCACCTGGAGAGGAGAAGCTTTAGGGTGATCTCAGTGTGGCCTTGCAGGGCCTGAGGGAGCTGCAGGAAAGATGGAGAGAGACAATTGGCAAGGGCTGGAGGGACAGGACACAGGGAATGGCTCTCAGTGCCAGAGGGCAGGGCTGGATGGGATATTGGGCAGGAATTGTTCCCTGGGAGGTTGGGAAGGCCCTGGCACAGGGTGCCCAGAGAAGCCCTGGCTGGCCCTGGCCGTGTCCAAGGCCAGGTTGGACACTGGGGCTTGGAGCAGCGTGGGACAGTGGAAGGTGTTCCTGTCCATGGCAAGGAGGCAGAACAAGATGGTCCTCGAGATCCTTTCCAACCCATTCTGGGATTCTGGGATTCTCTGGATTGACAATTTAGCCATGCTATCTGGAACGACAGAAATTAGATAGCAATTGTCATAAGCATTGTGTAGATGTTAAAACAAGTAATTCACTATTAATATTCAAGATGTTGTTCAGATGACTCCTTTTCCACATGTAATGACATACTGTCTTCTGTCCCAGTACATCCAGGAGCAGTGAAATCCTGAAATCCCTTTTTCTTGTAATATAAATCCTGTCCAAATGCACATTTTGGCTGTCAAAGAGTACAAAAAGGGTGCTGGATGTGCATGACTGGCTTTCTGCGCCAGCTCAGAACCTCTACTTTCTCAACATCTCAAGGGGAATCATCTGCTTTCCCAGAGAAAAATACAAAATTTTGTCCTTGCATTCAAGGTCCTGTTTTTAAACTTGTATTTTTTCCCTGGGACAATGGATAAAAATCAAGATTACAGATTTCATCTATCCTTACTATAGGTGACTGTGCCCAATAGCTGATGGTCCTGTTTGTCTGCAGCTTTTTTCTTTGTTATTATCTACCCTCCAACAGAATACCAACAGGTTTCATTCCTCTCTCTGCAGAGTGATTTTCTAATCCTGTCATATTGCCTCCTCTACCATTCAGTATCCAAAGCTGGTGCAGATTGCACATTGATCTCAGAATGGGTCAGGCTGGAGATGGCTCCTCTAGTGCCACCTCCCTGCTCCAGCAGGGCCATCCCAGAGCACAGGGCACAGCAGTGTGTGCACAGGGCTCTGCAATATCCCCAGGGAGGAGACTCCACGGCCTCTGTGCACAATCTGCTCAGGGCCAGGCACTGCCCAGGGCAGAAGCTGTGCCTCCTGTGCAGGGGCAGCTCCTGGGCTCAGTCCCTGCCCGTAGCGCTGGTGCCATTGCTGGGCCTGGAGCAGAGTCTGGGCCTGCTCTGCCCCTCCCTGCACCCAGGGACACCCAGGGCTGAGGGCCTCTCTCAGCCATCTCTTCCTGAGGCTGAACATAACTCAAATTGATGATGAACTGTCTTTTCCATAAGTGCCAGTCTGAAATCCCTATTTAGGCTCCAGAGGGTTTTCTTCAGGTGTTTGATTACCTGTCATCCCACTGTCTCTATATTCATGAAGAGTAGTGTTGAAGAAATCTAATCATATTTTAGCATGTCTGTTATGGAACCAAAGACTGAAATATAAAAGAAGGAACAGCATTTATTTCCAATCCAAGCAAATATCTATTTGTGTTACTGTAGCTAACATGAAGTCCAAACCCAAACAAGCCAGTCTGTGTCCTTCAGTTTTGGACAGAGCTTTCAGCTCCAGCAGCTTTTCTTAGTCCCTTTTCCCTGGTATCCTTAGTTCCATATAATACCTGTGTATATATTATAAGTGTACTTTGTCTTGAATCTCCTGCTGCTGTTGGTGTTCCCTATCAGTTCTGATCACTCCTATCAGTGTGCCTTGGCATTTAACTCCAGCAGTCAATGCCATTAGCCAGCTATCCAGGTGGGAATGTCCACATCACCTTCTGCCTCACCTTCAGCTGAGTGTCATTATTGTTATTATAAACTCTCTATATAGTCACATTTCATTGTTTCAGCTCATATTAATCTCAACTTCCCTTCTATATCACGTTTCTCTGCAGTCACAATATTCCTTGTCTCCACTAAATTAGTTTCTTCTCTGAATGCTGAATTCATTGTTTTGAAAATAACTGAAATTAGACTCCTTTTATTTTTTGATCTTCTGAAAGCTCAGCTCAAAGATAAAATGCCCGTTTTTCAAGACAAAGAGATTGCAGGAAGGAGAACTGTGGATTTTAAAAATCTAGCTTGTAGTTCTCATCCTCTTTTCAGACAGGAAAATAAAGAGAATTAAAATGTGGCATTTGTTACATCAGAATGCAATTACTAATTTTACAGTGATACAAGTAAATGAAGCTACCAAAATGTCTGTTTCTTTAGCACTGTAATCTACTTTGACTCATGTCCTAGGAAATTAACGGCACAGAAAATTGCACTTAAATCAGAATGCCTTGTACATAGGTGGAGCAGCACATATACAGGTTTAATCTAAAGTAGCACTGCACATCTACTCTTAAAATGCAGCCCTGACGGTTTGCTGCTCTGATCATGACAACAGCCCATTTTCCAAGAAGCTTCTAGATTCAGGTTTTAGTGAAGACATTGTGTTAATTACATACACAAAAATCAATACTTTAGTCAAGCTATACTTTTCTTTTCTTTTTTTTTTTCCCTTCAAAGACTAGAGTTTTAAAAAAATATTATGTTTTTGTTTTGGATTTTTCCTCCTATTCCTTTTGGGGCCTGGGGGTGGGGGGGAAAGCAATGTTTAAATTTTCCAGCTGTTGCTTTATACTGTGATATTTTATGTTAGGTTGCCTCAGCTATATCAAATGATATAAAGTTACATGATGTAATTATGTAAGTTGCATTGAGTTATCTCAATATGACGTAGCAGGCAAGTGACCTGCTGGAAAATACAACTTTCCTGGAAACTGCAGATAAATTTTCTGCAAGTAGAAAGCAGTTAGTAGTGGCTGCCCTGGGTAACAACATCAGGCCTGACATTCTGCAGTATATTTATTATTGATTTGGTGGATGGCTTGGTGAATGTTGCTGATAACAGGAAATTCCTTAGACTAAAGAAAACCTTACAGAATTGTTAGATTTCCCAAAGGATCAAGTCAAACTGGGTGACTGAATAATATGGTGATAACATGGTGCTGATAATATGTTGATAAAATAGAATGTATAACCTTAATACTTTAATGTAGAAGGTAAATAATCTCTTCCAACATGGATTAACTTTTTAATACATCTCTGACTTCAGAATTGAATAATAGTCCTGAGATCTTACTGAAGGTGCATCTAAATTTCCCTATGGATCATGCTTCTGTTTCCACTGGCGTTGATGAACCTCAATGATGGCTCAAAATTAACAAAAAGTGAAAATACAGTAAAACAAAAATCTTAAGGCACCCTCTAGGAAGCTTCTTGATTTTTTTCTCATGTCTCTGATTTTGCTGTGCTGTTCCATGTCACTTGTTCCCATGTCATCAGTATTATCACCAGAAAAGCTTTATACTCTGCTGACACTTCATCACAATTCCAGAAAACAAAAAGAACAGACTCTGAGAAGAGGACTACTAGCAAAAATCAATCAAGATTTGCAACCTACAGTCTGTTAACCATGTTGTCACCTTCAACATCTGTTGGAATGCAGAATTATTTATTTTTTGATAAACGCTGTCCTCTGAATATGTTCTTCTGTATTTTCTACATCATTCTGATGAGAAATGTATTCTCCCCATTTGGGTTGTTTGGTGTGTCTAATCTGGATGGGGGTGGATGGGTTGATTTGTGTTGTCATCAAGAGCTGCCCACAAGACATTTTTTTCTATTTACTCCCAGTAGTAGAATAGAGCTGAAAAACAAGTGATGGGTTTTAGTAGGGCTGCAGTGGCCTCCTTAAAAACTCCTGAACACTGGCAAAGTTTTGCACATTGTCTTACATGCGATCTTTTAATAGCTCATGTTCAGTCTTCCTTCTGGCCCTGGTTTGCTGTCGAGCACCTATTTCAGCTGATTGTTTCTTTTATTTAATTCTTGTTCCAGGTACCTCCACTCACACAGCCTCAGTTGCTGCTGTTTCTCTCTTAGTTACCAAGAGTTGCTGAAAAAACCCATTGGTCTCATTCCATTACATTGTTTCATTGCTCCCAGTACATTTCAAGACTGGAACTGGGAGTGGCCAATTCCCCAATCAGAGGGGCTTTGAAAGCTGGGAGAGCTGGGCAGGGAAAAAACATCTGAAGCTCAACCGAGGCACATGCAGAAATGCAGGTCCTGCTTCTTGGCAGGAACAACCCCAGTGCAAGCTGAGGTTGGGGGGACCTGCTGGAGCAGCTCTCCAGGGAAGGACCTGGGGGTCCTGGGGGACACAGAGCTCTCCCTGAGCCAGCAGTGTCCTGGGGGTGCTGAGGGACACAGAGCTGTCCCTGAGCCAGCAGAGTGTCCTTGGGGGTGCTGGGGGACACGGAGCTCTCCATGAGCCAGCAAAGTGTCCTGGGGCCAAGGAAGCCAAGGCTGCCCTGGGGGCATGGGGAAGAGCCTTGGCAGCAAGTCAGGGAGAAATCCTGCCCCTGTGGCCAGCCCTGGAGGCACCTCTGGAGTGCTGTGTCCAGCTCTGGATCCTCAGCACAGCAGGGACAGGAGCTCCTGGAGCTGAGGAAGAGCCTGGAGCATCTCTGTGGCCAGGAGAGGCTGAGGGAGCTGGGGCTGCTCAGCCTGGAGAGGAGCCTCAGCTGAGAGGGGCCTTCAGCCCTGGATGTCCCTATGTGTCCCTGTCTGTCCCTGGGTGTCCCTGTGTGTCCCTGGGTGTCCCTGTCTGTCCCTGTGTGTCCCTGTCTGTAGCAGTGGGTTGATGACTGCTAATGGTTATCCTTTGCTGATATGTTATGTGTTAATGTTGCATAGTTCATGACCTATTACCCCTTATTCTCCCTATTCTTAGGACCATAAAGCAGTTACCTGTCAATCTTGTTGTTTACATGGCACGTGGCCTTGCCATTCAACCTGAGACCTCTCCCAGTGTCTAGAATCTTCTGGGAAGTGTCTTGGGTGATTGGTTAGAGTCAGAGTTTCCCCCTCCTACAAGTTATATTATGCACCCTGAGTCCCTGTCATTGGTCCCCATGCTCTGCCGTCCCATGTGTTCCTTCCCCCCTTTAAAAACTGTAATGCTCAGGTGCTTGAGGTCTCTCCATCTCTCTGTCTCCCCGTTACTCGGAGCCTCGGCCCTGAGGTGGAATAAACCACAGTTGCTGCCTCAAAGGAGGGTCCTGTCTCTCAATTTATCCGTGCCTTAGTAGTGACTCTGCTTCACTGGCTCAAAGACCCCTGTGTTGCAGTGGTGCCAGGGCTGGCTGGAGCCAGCAACACCTGGGAGGAACCACTGTACCTGTCTGTCCCTGGGTGTTCCCAGGTGTCCCTGAGTGTCCCTCGTTGTCCCTTGAGTGTCCCTGGGTCCCCTGGGTGTCCCCGTGTCCCCTGGATGTCCCTGGATGTCCCCGGGTGTCCCTGTGTGCCTCTGGGTGTCCCTGGGTGTCCCTGGATGTCCCCGGGTGTCCCTGTGTGCCTCTGGGTGTCCCTGGGCGCAGGGAGGGGCAGAGCAGGCCCAGACTCTGCTCCAGGCCCAGCACTGGCCCCAGAGCCACGGGCAGGGCCTGAGCCCAGGAGCTGCCCCTGCACAGGACGCACAATTTCTGCCCTGGGCAGCGCCCGGCCCAGAGCAGATTGTGCACAGAGGCTGTGGAGTCTCCTCCCCGGGGATATTGCAGAGCCCTGTGCACGCACTGCTGTGCCCTGTGCTCTGGGATGGCCCTGCTGGAGCAGCGAGGTGGCACCAGAGGACCCCTGTGGGCCCCTCCAGCCTCACCCATCGTGGGACTCTGTGATTAAAGGAGGAAGGTCTATGTGTGGATACAAGGATTTCAACATGGGGAGCAGAATTACCTCAGAAATTATTCCTTGGGTTATCAAAACACAACTTTTAAATATTTTTTTCCCACAGTTAGTATGTGTTTGATCCAGAAGTCTTTAAAAAGAAACTTGCCTTCCAGAAGTCTTGTCCAAACTTCCAGAAACTTTATTCAAAATTGTCTTTCAGATTTTTTATTTAGTCTTTTACCTACCTGTTAGTGACTCTCAGGGCTCTGCAAATCACAAATGCAAACATAGCTTGTTCTGTCCTTAACACTATCAATACTTTTTGTTGATCATTAATACAAGTAATTTTCTACACAAGAATAAAGATTTATTATACTTTGTCTCTTTAATCTAGGAATAAAAAAAATCAAAATGCTGCTCTCCATACCCTGTTACCAATGAAAATAAAGTTCAGAATTTAATTCCCATAGCTGTGCTAAGTTTGCATTTGGACTCAAAGGAGACAAAATAGAAGAAAAGGTTGATGGAGTATCAGCTGATCTTCTCTTAGAAGAAGGTGAGAAAAATCAATGCAAGGAAGACATAGAAAGGAAATGGAAAGTGTTGAAAGATAAATGAAGGTCATTCATCTAGCAATGAATATACTAAGACAAAAAATATGATCCAATGGAGATGAAAAATAAAGTGTTGGAAAGAGAAATCTATAAGGTGTAAAATATCTGGACCAAAGATGAAGTAGTAAGATTAAGGAGTAAAGTCAGGCAAGTGTAAAAATTCCTGATAAAGAAGTTTAAAGGTGGACGATAAAAAGAAGTGTGCTGGAGGTTAGGATAAATAAAATACGTTGCATTGCCAAAAAGAACAAGATGATGTTGAAGGGGACCCTGAGACACCATAAAAATCATACAGAAGTGTCTTTAATAAAAAACATGTACTGTGAAAATAATACATAAATCAAATATATACAGTTTAAAATTCAAGCCTGAGTGAACATGTGCAAATATGAAAATTCCAATTTTGCTTTGTGAATGTCTGAATTCTCCCAGCTGCTCAGGGAGTTGGCATGAAATCTATTCAAATAAACTTTGACAATTCTTTACTTCACGCATCCAGAGGATGATATTCCCAAACAGAACTGGAATGTAGCAGGAATGATGGAGGGGATGCAATTGGTAAGTCAATTCCTTTGCCTCATCATCTACAACACTTCCTTCGAATCATGTGTAAGCCAACATAATTGCTGAATTTAATCAGGGCCCTATTTTTGCAACCATTTGCAGTAGTTAAAGGAGGTTTCCACTTTTCATCTGACTGGGTTTTAAAGTTCAGCTTATTTTAGAACTTTTAAAGTTCCGTTTATTTTACTCTGAAATGGATTAGAGGCAGTTGTACCTGCACTTACCTTGTGGCAACCAGGGGCTGGTTAAGTCTTTCTAAGCACTTCTCTCATAATTGAGACATTAAAACACATGAGGATAGATAAATAGGTAACTAAATCAAAATTAAGAGAGCCATAAAGGGGTCAGATGCATGCAGAAAAAATGTGTTTTCCCTTTTTTTTCTCTCACCATTTTGAAATTCCAATCTTTTAGTAAAGTGTTTAAAAGTATTTGTAAAATTAATCAACAATGTGTTGTTGTTCACATTTCTTTTTATTGGTTTCAATAATCCAGGGCAAAATATAGTATTTAAATCATGTTATAAATAGCCAGCATGGTTTATTTTTTCCCCAGAGTGACATAGTTATATGCCAAAGGTCCAATGCACTTAGTGAAGTTGGACAGGGATAAAAGAGAGAACAGAAATACAAGTAGAATATGGGAATAGGGGGAGAGAGAAATATGAAGGTTTATAGCATATAGTGTCCTTTATGCTGCATTTGTTGTTGAAATACATAATTTACCACATTTTCTGCACAAAATGCAGGTTGGCAGAATTCTTCCACCTTTTTTTTACAGTGACCAGTATGAATTGTTTAGAATAAAAAAGAAGAAAGGCTATGAAGGATGGTAATAATTGATAATATTTTGCAATAATGAGATAGTAAAATTGTGGTTTCTAGAGGCTGCACAGAAAGCAACTCAAAGATATGATTTCTGCAGGGGAAATTAGCAAGAGATACATCTTGTATTATTTTTATTACCAAAAAAGTTTTGTTGTTTAAAATTTTACATAAAGTGTTTAGCCACTTTTAATGGCTTAAATAGAATAATACCAGGAAGAGCTCGTAAAATGACAAGGATCTCCCATTTATGACTGTGAATAAAAATATTGTATTAATGTAGTTTTTAGGAAAGGTGAGGAGGTGGTTGGTTTGTTTTAAGCAAAGTAGTTTAAATCAGATTTGCTACTGTAAAATGTTTGACCTTCTATAAGAGAGAGTAATTTAAAGGCAGCTTTCATTTAAATGAAGGGTTTGAGTGTCATTGGCTCTGCTCCTGTTATTTTTTTATTAAGGAAATTTCACCAGCTGGCACTGAATATGACTTCCCCATGGATTGAGCAGATTCATCCAAGTTCATTTCCTGGCCCTGAAACATTTCAGGATACAGCTCTGTTTAGACTCCCCTAAATGTTTTAGCTCAGAAGAATACAATTCTGTTGTGAGCAATTGGTTGATGTTTGTAAGGCAGACAAAAGCACATCTGCCCAGATGGACAACTTGTCCAAAACTTCTCTCACCTATTCCACCCACGAACACAAATTTGAAATTCCAGTAGCTGTCTCAGTGGGATGCCTGGGAGCTGTATGTACAGCACTGTGAAATAGCTACTCACTCTGGTGTTCTTCTTTTCACCTTTCCTTTCTTATTTTCTGCTTCTTAAATCAGATTGTCACAGACCAATCCTTGGGCTTTTCCTGTGAGTTTTCCATTACATTTCAGAAGGCAAGTTAGTTGCTACAAATTGTGGGTGGAAAATGTGAGAAGTTTGAATACAGACCTGTGTTACTGTGTGTGGGATTTGCTGTGTCACTCAGCAGACTGGATACAGCACATTTAATTTACTCTTTCCTAGGACATAACAACTCCACTGTTATATCTGCATTCATCTTCAGTACATTTACAGGTGGTGGGAAAGGTCCTTACTCAGAACTGGGCTCACTCCTTACAGTAATATGGATTAGCCCTGAAATGTCCAAGGAAGGACTGAATGAGATGTCCAAGGAAAGACTGAAGGCAGCACTCAGTGCTCTGGGCTGGGTAGCAAGGTGGGGCTGGGCACAGGTTGGACTCAATGATCTTGGTGTTTTCTGTGATCACTAGATCCAGGGATTTGGGTTGTGCCCATATCTCTTCCCTTTTTGTCTAAGATACCAAAGATAAGACAAAGAATCTTTGTGAGCTATATCACCAAAATCATATTTAATGGTAAATTATCTTGCATTAAAAATACTCATTGATGCTAAACACATTTATAATAGTAATAATCTGCAAAGCAGTGTAAGGTAATTAACTCAATTATTTCTCTCTATTTGTCCTTGATGATGGGTGAAGATTTCTCTGATGAGGGACTTCTGAACTAGGTAAGTTGCTTGAAATTTAGAGCAGCAGCTCTATCAACTGTTGTGACCCTTGATGGTATGACCATAATCAAAGGAACTTGTCCTACTCTTCCTCAGATTAGAGCAGCTGTAACTGAGAAGCAGCATCTGGAAATGTTTTGAAACAATGAGGAAAGACATTGCTTATTTGTGTTCCTCAAGGCAATTTTTTTTTTTTTTGAAATTTCTTCTCTTTTTTGGTAAAAAAGAATTGATCTCTGGATTTGAGAGGTAGATCTTCCACAAACTCCAATTGCAAAGATCAAGGAATTAATGGATGAAGGAAAACACTATCAGTCTTCTAGTTTTCTATCAGTCTGCCCTAACTGAAATAGGCTTGTTAGCAGTTTCAGTTAAACTGTGTCTGTTCAGAGAAAGGAAGAGGAGTTCAATCTTCTCACTCAGTCATGTTTCATTAACAGAGAAATCCGAACCTTGTTTACATAGAAATCTGCATGAATTATAATATTGGATTGAGTGTAAGAATTTTTATATAACTTGCAGAAGGACTGAATTGAGTTAAATTCAAGCTCAGAGGTAAAAGAACAAGTATCACTTCATGCTGTAATTAAGGTAATAATAAAAACCGGGCACATTGTTTGGGTATGCACTGGAAGCTTGTTTTGCTTTCAAATCCTCAGTTATACCTGTTATGTGATCACTTAATGAGTTGGTTTGTTTTGATTACACTCTGAAAGTTATTGAAAGATAATCACTGTGTCACAAACACAAGCCCACAATCCAGTCAAGAAAGAAGCAGAAGAACACACTGAATGACATCTTTACACTTTTATAACAGCGACTTCCAGAGTCCTGCACTCACCCCAAAATTATTTTAGAACTCCTAAGCTCTTTTGGGCTCCTTAATGCAATGGTGTCTGCTGTAGAAAATCAGAGTGTTTCCAGTGCTCTACAGCTCTGAGCTTCTCTGCTCAGGTGAGACCCCACCTGCAAAGCTGTTCCAGCCCTGGGCCAGCACAGCAAGGAGCTGGAGCTGCCGGAGAAAGCCCAGAGGAGGCACCAGCATAAGCAGAGGGATGGAGCAGCCTTGCTGGGAGGAAACACTGGGAGACCTGGGATTGTTCACCTGGAGAGGAGAAGCTTTAGGGTGATCTCAGTGTGGCCTTGCAGGGCCTGAGGGAGCTGCAGGAAAGATGGAGAGAGACAATTGGCAAGGGCTGGAGGAACAGGACACAGGGAATGGCTCTCAGTGCCAGAGGGCAGGGCTGGATGGGATATTGGGAAGGAATTGTTCCCTGGGAGGTTGGAGAGGCCCTGGCACAGGGTGCCCAGAGAAACTGTGGCTGCCCCTGGATCCCTGGCCATGTCCAAGGCCAGGTTGGACACTGGGGCTTGGAGCAGCGTGGGACAGTGGAAGGTGTCCCTGCCCATGGCAGGGGTGGCACTGGATGGGCCTTTACGTCCCTTCCAACCCAACCCAAACCATTCAATGATTGCATGATCTTATGACTCCCTATTAATTTTAAAGGGTTTTAGATGTGGCTCTTAATCAAAAGGGCTCTAAAAATCTGTACAGTGGATACCTTCCTACTTAGCAAGTACAGTTCATTAACAACTAATTAGTGAAGAAGAAATGAATGATAGAAAATGTTAAGAGCTTGTTCGAGCTGTCCACTACAATGCTTTTACAAGTGACTAAAACATAAACACCAATAGGCCCAGGTTGTTCTTACAGGCCAAGATTAATATGGTGATCTGAAAGAAACAGAATTACTGTGTAAAATACAAGTACGTAAAGCAGTAAAGCCATATAGTGTAGGAAATTGTCCTTAATGGACTGGGAAACTGTAGGAGAATATCTTTCTCCTTTTATGTGAAGGATGATGTCCCTGAGAGAGTTGAAGAGCCAAAGATTAATCATGGAGCTTTGGGTAAATAGTCAAATAGGAATGTCACTGCTACTAGAAATTACTAATTCCACCTCAGCCTCAATGAACATTCATTCAACATTATTGAACACTGAAATTTTTAGAGATAAATAGTAAATCATTCAAAAAGAGCTCTTTAAATTTATCTGAAGGCTGGGAGGCAACAAAGCATCACCAGGTGCCTGAATTTCCCTGTTGAAATGATTTTATTGAAATTATTCATGTTGTAATATTGATAGTGCATCATCCCAGATATCCTTGCGTGCTTGCAAATATGCAGATGATCACAAAGCCTATTGTGTTTGTTCGCTTGAAAAATATTACATGCTTTAACTTAACTCTCAATACTTAAGATTTAATGAAGGAACTACATCCCCTTTTTTTGCTCCTGGACCACTGTTTGTGTTACTGGTGTCCTCTGCTATGTGTATTCTTTCTGTTCTTGTACTTCATTAAGCAGAGAGAGAAAATCTCATGGAATTTTAAAACATATTTGAAATACTTCAGAAACTTTTGGCTGTCTGTGTAGTTCTCTTATGCGAGTTCATGGTCGAGGAAAAATTAATTCCCAAACCCTAATTCTCCCAAAAAGTGAAACAGTCTGTTAGTCACCACCTCAGTACAAGATTCCAAATCTTTGCTAATAATTTTTTACCTTGGGCAACGGCCAAGTAACCCACTGAGACATTTTAGAGAAATTAAAAACTCTGCTTTCCAATAGCTCTGTGCATTTAGACCCCATGACATCCACAGGAGTACCAGGACCAAGTGTTATTGATGTTTCTGTTTCATGGGAGAGCAATGCTGGTACAGATGTAATATTTTCCCTAAAGATATTTAATCCAGAGTAAGATTATTCCTATCTGGTTTATTCCCAAATAAATCTTTCAGCACAGATCATCATCCCGGTGCAGCTTTTCTAAAATGGATTAAGCTACACATCAGAAATGCTCCTGCCAGGTTCAAAGTACTCCTTGTTCTTGCTCTGCTGACCAATCCCATTAAACAAAAGGTAAAATCTTTGCCCCTGGATCTGCCATTCCCTGTTTCTGATTGCAGAACTACAGGTCCTCCATGGGAGTCAAGAGGCAGGGCTGTGTTATGCCATGGAGTGTTACCCACTTGCCAGCTGGGATCACCAGCCAAACTGGGGAAGCTCCAAAAATCACAAGAAACTCTAATTTCATTGGAAAAGAACACAACCTGGCAGAGCTGCTTTGCTAATTAGTGGTCCATAATTTTGTTGTTCTTACAGGTTCACAAGGTGCCAGCACTGGAGGCTTCACTCTAGGAAAGACCTTCAGTGGAGAAATTGAACTTGAAAACAGGCTCTTATGGATAAATAATAGGTAAATATTTGCTTCTACTTGCTCAAATGTATTGATGTGTAATGTGGACTTAATTTTATTCATGTAGGAAAATTGATAAATAGCTTTTTCGCTCCATTTGCATACCTGTGACTTTGAGGATGTAAAATTTTGTCCTTTATGAACTCTAGATACAGATTAATGTAATAAATTTTCATTTGATTTCAATGGAACTAGGATTTATACCCCAGTAACTTTGCACTTTTTAATTAAACAGTGCTGTTGTGGAGTCACATGTATTATCTATAAAAGATGAACATAAACTAATTCCAGAGCTATGGGTTAATGGATGCATTTTCATGTAGGAAGGATATATAAGAGAATCCAGCTATGCCCATACTACTTGAGTCTTACAAGATTCTTGACCCAGACTCCCATGGCTAAAGGAATTAAATTTTTGTGGTTTTTTTATACTTGCAAGGTAGCATGAAGGAGAACTCTTTCCAAGGGCTGCAGTCGCCCAGAGTTTCCTGGTTCTGAACCTAACTTTGAATCCAGTTCAGAGAGTGCTCCAAGATAGACTCTTTTATAAACAGTATTTCCACAAGGAGCAGCATGTACCTGGGCAGTGCTGAAGGCAGGGAAAGGGGCTACTGCTCTTTGAGTGAAAATGAGCACAGTCCTGTTCGTATCTTCTGCCTCAAACACAGCGTGAACAGCAGAGGAGGGAGGGGATCCTATCCCTCTGCTTTGCTCTGGTGAGACCCGGATTTGCTGCATTCAGTTCTGGTGACCCCAACACAAGGAGGACATAGAAGCAACTTGCTCTGTTAGAGCAAGTCCAGAGGAGGCCTCAGATATGCTGAGGGGACTTGGAGCACCTCTCCTGTGGAGCCAGGCTGGGAGGGCTGAGGCTGCTCAGCCTGGAGAGGGGAAGCTTGTTTGGAGACCTCAGAGCTCCTTCCAGGGTCTGAGGGGCTGCAGGGAAACCAGAGAGGGACAATTCCTCAGGAACTGCAGTGACAGGACACAGGGAATGGCTTCCACTGCCCGAGGGCAGGGATAGATGGGATACTGGGAAGGAATTGTTCCCTGGGAGGGTGGAGAGGCCCTGGTACAGGGTGCCCAGAGAAGCTGTGGCTGCCCCTGGATCCCTGGCAGTGTCCAAGGGCAGGTTGGACACTGGGGCTAGGAGCAGCCTGGAACAGTGGAAGGTGTCCATGCCCATGGCTGGGGTGGCACTGGGTGGGCTTTTTGGTCCAAATCATTCTGGGATTCTGTGTGAGTATTTTCCTGAGATTAAAAAAACAATGTGAAGGACACTGAGAACGTCCATTCTTCCTCTCTGTCTGACTCTCCCCTTTTTCATTATCTTTTGGTCTTCTCTACTAAAATAGATTTATTCTTAGGTTCTGAGATGTTTGTAGATTTTGAAAAGCAAGTGAAAAGCTGTGACTGTCTTGAGGATGTTTGCACCTGTGGTTTTGCAGAATTCTGTTGCTAGCTGAGTATCAGGCTTAATGACTCTGTGCAGTCTCATCATCCCTTAGACCGTTTACTACAGGCCTTGGTTTTCTTTCCTCCTTTTTCCCCACCCCAGTTTGCAAAGCTTGTTTTTGTTTTTGGTTTTTTTTTTTTATTGCAAGGACATTTCTAGATTGTCTTCACATCCCTTTCTGGAGCAGTTGGCAGTAAAGGAAAAAGAAGTTTTCTGAGGAGACATAAACCAAAGGAATATTGCAACTATGTATCCATTAATTACTAATATTCATTAATTACTAATATCCTTCTCAGTGCATTGCAAGATAGAAAAACAGTGACTGGTGCAGGTGCATTACTGGCATCAGTGCAAAACTTGCTCATTGTCAGTGCAACAGTAATAAAAGAACCATTCTGATTTTGACACAAAATTTACTCCTGTAAAATTCCCCAAGTTCTAAATTCTGGAATTGAATTTAATCCTTCATATGGACACAGGAACAAACTCTCCTTGCAGCTTGGAAATTACAAAAGACTAACAGTGCAGTAAACAACCTTGATTCTCTCTCTCTGTACAACCTTTTAATGACTGTCATTGCTTTAGCTCCAAGAGGTTGGTGATCTAATTAGGGCAAATTGAATAAGAGTGCTTTTATGCTAAAGTGTGAGAAAGTTAATTGAAATCAATCCATGTTCAGTGAAAATGCTGGAGACATCACTGATAATTTAAAGCAATTAAAAGATGTTGTCCTGAAGCAAGGCAGAAACATTAAGTCTGAGAGTCTGTTAAAGAAAACTACCTAAAATATTTAAATGATATTATACAGCCAAGATGAACTAGGGATAGCTGAAGCAATTAGAAACCCTGAAGCATAAACTCAGTTATGTGTAATCTTCTTTGAGTTATTTCAAGCCATTTGTTTCTTGTAAAGTCATGGATATTTTTTTAAATCCCATTTGTGACGTTTTGTGAACAATGGTGTGCTTCACTTTCAAGCCTCCAATTCTTACTGATGGGCCATTGTGCTCAAAGAAAATTTAAATTGAAATCTATTTTCCAGGCTCATTTAAAGTTTTTTGTTCATAGCATGCAAAACATTGATTTGGTAGGTCTGAAGGTTAAAATCCAGTCCTTTGTTTTTTAACAAATTTGTAAACATGGCAGGGTAAACATGATGGTTTTCTCTCTGAAATCCCCAAATCTATCTTAAAATCATTAAGACCTCCAAGATCATCAAATCCAACCTGTGGAACTTGCTGAGGAGATGAGAATTCAGAGCTGCACCGTTCTCATTTAGAAGTTCCTTCTTGGATAAGTAATAAGACATAAGATAAAGAACAGAATAATAATAATAATAAATTGAAATAATATCTGCAAAATTTATGTTGTTGCTGTCTGCATTTAGGCTCTGGACAGACATGATCGACCTGACCACATTTGGCAGGGCTCGTGCAGTTCATTGAAGAGGCTTAACTGCAATGACAGATGCTAGGAATGCTGGACAAACATGAAACTGTATTAAAATTAATTCCATAAAATACACCATAGGCACAGGCTGAAGACAGCTAAAATTAATCTGCCAAATAGTAGTAGTTATCTTTTATGATCTGACACGACCTGTACTTGCAGATTTGTAGAAATCTTGGTCTTGCCAGTTCCACTTTCCTGCTTAGCCAGAGTTTAACATGGAGGTGTAAAAGGACTGATTTGGAGTCAAGAGCACAATGCAGGTGTCCTGCGAAGAGTTCTCAAAACAAGTATTTGAGCTCATTTTGTGGTGTGGTATGTCCCAGTCCCAAAGTCTGATTGTCCTGCTTCAGCTCCAGCCCTGGCTTCTGTAACACAGGGGATTTATACACACATCCAACAGTCCTGACCTTCAGCACATCACAGTCTCCCTCCTGTGGTGCATATTAGGCTGTCATGCACACCCCAAAATCACATGGACATTAGGGATGGCCATCACCTGCTGGAGGCCAGGATAGGTGCTGCAAACCCTTCCTCCCCAGCACACACCTGTGGGAGATGGAGGAAGAGGTGAACTTTAAATCACACAGAAAAGGAAGGGAACAAAACACTTGGAAGACTTCACAGCCTTGGCATAGATATCAGTTAATTTTCATTAATTGCATTACTAACTGTGTTTGTTCCTTGTTTTTATGTGTACAAGTGCCCCCCTGCAACAGCAAAGGTTTTCAATCACTTTTGGATTGAATACTACTCAGGTTAATAGTGGAATTTGTCTTTTTCCTTCAACTTCTAGTCCTGTGCCAGGTAAGAACCTTGGACTGATGCATCATTTTTGCTTCTTTTCCTCCTCTTAAAATTATGTTTTAGGAGAAATTATGCCCATGTTCTTACATCGGCAGGGGGAAAAAAGCATTAGACACCTCAAGACTCTAAAACCAGAGCACAATTTATTACATTTGAACCAATTTAACATTTTTTCTTGTGTGGTTTTTTTTTTTTTTTGTTTTTGTTTTTGTTTTTGTTTTTGTTTTTGTTTTTGTTTCTTGAATTGTAAATGCTTTGACTATGCAATACTGAAATATACTTTTCATCCCTTTGTTTATCTGCATTCAACACAAGGTGGAAGGAATAATGTTCTTAGTCAAGAATTTGAAGCAAGTTATTTTATTATCATTTGTTGATCTTCCATGCCCTGGATTACTGCAGAAACTGTGCCAGCCTTCTGGTCACCCTTTATTGATCTTAAATGCTGAAGTTTCTGTGTTATCAGACAAAAACCCCTCACATTATTCTCCTTTATATTTTGAATATTGTGCTACCTCAAAGGATATGTCTGCTATGGGTGTGTACTATGTTGCCTACTGGGATTAACATTTTGTGTGCAAAAAGTGATGATCAGAGACAACATATTTGCTGGACAGGGTAGAGAGAACATAGAAGTAAATAAAGATTTTATGCCAAGTAATGTATTGATTTGTTTGGGTTATTCAGGAATTATGAATAATGTCAGGAAATGAGGCTGGGAAGCACCTGGTATTTGGTGCCTTAGTAATGAAATCTTTCTTTCTCTCAAAATATTTCTGTGAAAAAAGTCTAGAAAGGTAAAGAACCAGCTCTGCCCGCAAAACATCCTCATGACTTCTGTGCATATAGCAGCTAGAAATCTTTAAAATTCCTGCATTTTTAAATGTGCACCTTATAGTAGCTCCAGAAATAATTAAAAGTTTGTGGTTTTTTTCTCTTTTTAGACCTAAACTGCACATGGAAACTTAATTTAAACTAGCATTTTAAAGGAGGCTTAGTTCAACATTCTGGATGAAATGTCCTTTCTGAATTTTGAAGAGCAGTCTGAGTTAAGTCTCATTTTGGTTGAGTTTTTCCCCTGTCACTTCTTCTTAACTCTGTAGATCATCTCTAACAAGTTTAGCTTTTATGCACTTTCATATTGCACTAGAAATTCACTGAGAGGATGCCATGCCTTATTTCCTGTGCAAGATATTTAATCAAAAATGACCAACAATTTCAAGCATGAATGACCAACATCTCATTATTAACCGCTCCCTGGGACTCTTTAGAGTGCTCTAACCTCGCCTGGGATGTGGTGACAGGATTCAGGAGACCACTGGTGTTTTACAGTTTAGGTCATCTTTTAACTCTCTCTGCTTTTTGGTAGGGAAAATAAGGGAGAAAGTATCCTGGTAGGTTTTTGTATCAGCAGTGAAATTGTTGATCTGTGTGACTTTGGTTTAATTTGGGACCTCAAGAATTCAAGTAAAAGGCAGTCCGAAGAATGGACCCTTGAGTTAATTTGCTTTCCCTGCTCCTTGACTTCTCAAGGATTTTGCTAATAAGGACACTTTCCAGGGAGTTCATGAATTTTTCAGACACCTATCATCACTGACCTTTCACTTCAATTTGAAGAGAATGGCAAGGTCTGGGCAGAATGACATTGTTACCATTGCCTTTTAATTTGTCTTATGTCAACCAAACACAACTACCCAGCCTTTGTAATCATGTTGATCTAGTCTGCCTAGACCTCACTGGTCTGGGTAGAACATTTCTCCCCGTCTTAATCTTTACAAATGTGTTGTTACTTGGGAAATGAAGCTTGAAAGAGAGTCAAGAAAAATTATCCCTACAGCCATCATTTTCTTGAAGTCAGTCAGGAATTCTTTGTTTTTCTTTTTTGAAAGAATAAAGTTTGAGTCCCATTCACTTTTTGGAGGAATGCAGATAGCTGGGTGTTTTGTTCCTAATAAAATCAGAGATAATCCTTCCACATAATGGCAGCATGGGCTGAACTGATAAAATGGTGGGAATGAGGAATATTGCCCAGATAAAACGTAAAACAAGAGATGTGTGGCCATTCCTGTGAGCTGCTATTTTTTTAACATATCATTTAGTCCTAGGTCTTTGTAATACTGCTGCTAATTAAGTGAGGCTCCAGTTTACGTCAGGGTGCTACAGCAATTATCATGTCCAGCTAAAGGTCACATTAAATGATTCAGCTCTCAGCTCCATAATGGCTGATTCCAACAACACTATTTCAAGACAGTGATATTGTTTAAAATTTGCAATGCACTCATATTCTGGCAAGGAAGCTTTTGTGTCTCTATGGTGAGCAGTTTTCTTTTACGAAGATAATTATTATTTTTCTACAAATCCCCTCTTTTTCTGCTTTTACATTTGCAGAAAAACTGCAGTGAGCTGTTGTAAACTCTGAGTCATCATTTACAGGTTGCAAAGTGGGGTGGTTTGGTGATATCCACAGAGAAACGTGAAGTGAACAAATTAAATTAAATTAAAAAGGGGGGGGGAAACACAAAAGGAATCTGATTATGTTGTTGTACATGATGCCCTCAGAGTGTTTTGTTGGTACATGTGATGTATTCATAGAACTTTGACATGTAAATTAAAGCTGCTGAATCTCAGCTGAAGTTTATTAGATATTTTTATCAGTTCTGGGTTTTCAGATTTGCCCCATTATTCTTAAGAACTACAAAAAAATCCACCTGCTGGCATCAAAATCTGCTTTTTGTTACCTTTATGTTTCTTTAACAATATTTTATGTGCATTAGAACATTTTGCATTTCTTACTGTGTTTTAAAGGGTGCAGAAGTTCTCTTTGACTCACTGTCAGTCAAGCATATATCACCTCATTATTTTATCCTAATTTAGCATAGATTTAGAATGTTCTGGGCCATACTATTAAAATAATAGTGAAATAAGAGTTTCTGCACACAACCCTTGGGATTAAAACCACCTCTGCAGCCATCAGTACAAATCCTGAGAGAACAAACTTGCCACCTGGTGACCCAGCTCTGTCCTGTCCTGTGGGGTTGCCTCAGGGAATTCCGAGGTCATCCTTCCCTTAGGAGCATATGTAGGAAATAACATGTCTATATTCAGGTTGAGGAAAATATTAAACAGAATGTCTTTGTCCATTGTAATCTCATGCCTTCAACTTTGCAAAGCAAAATCCCCAATTCTGTTACACCACAGATTGAATTATTTTTTTTCGTCCTGCTGAAAAGCAAATCAATTTTCCCCATTCATAAATACAGTAATTTGAGATTTGCTGTGAGTTTCAAACACTGTTAAATAGACAAAAAAGTAGATTGTAAGTATTTCCAGATTGGACAAAGTTTAGGTTTTGAGTCTGGGTTTGATGCTAAATTGGCACTTCTCTGGCTGATGGGAGCCCTGGGAGCTGGGGGTGATGGGAGCTGCTCTTAAATCTGCAGGCAGAGAATCAGAGCTGCTACCATTCACTTTCCATGCATGTTTTTTGTTTTGTTTTTTTTAATGTAGACCAGGAAAATAATTTTTTTCTTCCAAACTGTATAATGCCAGGAGTGGAAGAAAATTATGTATGTATATTTTTTTCTTTCTAAAGCAGGATCATGAAAGTTTAAAAGTTTATAAAACACTTAAACTGAATGGTTCATTACTTTAAAAATTACCAGTAAGTAGAAAAAGCATCTTTGCTTACTACCTGCTATTTTTGCAATGGCATTTTGTTTTGCTTTAAATATTGCTTTTCGTTTGGATTATACTGCTTGCCCACCTAGTGAATTTTCGTGGCATTTCTATCTTTCAGCACCTAATTTTTTGCCTATTAGGTTAAAACAAGCTAAAACCATTCTCTGTGTAAGTCCTGTGGGGAAAAGCTGCATGTAAGTGATAATGGCAATTATGGTAAATGCCGAACCCAGCATTTCTAAGTACTTGCTGCAAAAATTCTCTGTAAAATATTTCATGTTAATGTTAATCACATGGTCTGTGTTGTTTACCTGGAGCTCTTTCCATGACAACAGCCACAGAGAACTAAAAAATTAAGTAACCAGAGTCTTTGCACTTTAAATGTCTGACTTCTGTTATACCAAGAATTACATTGATATAACAATGTTTAAAGAAACAACAAGATGCTGTTTGATAATAGAAAAATACCTATGGGAGAAAAATAATTTTGATCAGTTTAAGGCTGATTTTAAGATTTAGGTTTTTTTCAATCAGCACAAATTCCAGTTGTGCTGGTTTGCATACCAGGCTGTGCAAGAGCATTCTGAGGTATAATTAATTGATGATACATGTTTGACATCACTGCACAGTCATTCAGTCCCTCCAGACTGACACAATTATGTCCATTTTATAGATATAATCAGTCTGCTCTTTTCTCCTGGGATCATTGTTCTGGTGACATTGAGATTTCGTTTACCTCTCTTAGGAAGTGACCTCTTTCCAAGCAATAGTTATCTGTTGCTGGTAGTTTAGCAGTGGAGTATAAACTATATTTTATTTAGAGAGTCTTTCCACAGTGTCTCAGTGATCATGCAGAGATGAAAATGAAGCAGGCTCTGATTTATCCTACAACTTATTAATGAAAAAAACAATTGCTTGTGTGTTCTTGTGGAGTCTTTAACTTACACATTCAAAAGTGCTCCACACTGGCCAAGCTGCCAAAGCCTGAAAGGCAGACAGATCCTTTAATATGAAAAGTTCAAGCAGCTTATTCATGCTTTCTAATGGAGAAAAAATCTTAACTCCCACTTCTCTAGATTAGATAAAAGCCTTTTGCTATCAGTTTGTATTGCTTTAGAGTTCATTCCTAACAAACCTTTCTCCTTGCAGTGTGTAGCTCCCAGCTGTCAGAATCCATTTCTGCAGCTTGTGAATTTAATCAATTTGGTGTGTCTGCTGAAAGTAATAAAATATCATTGAAATTCTGGTTTAAGAAAGTAATGCACTAACTGCTCCCTATGTGACTGCAGACAGCTAAACTGTAAGATATGGACTTTCTATTGTAAAGCTCTTTAAAAAATTACACTGATATCCTTGGTTGCACTTTAACTTGTGGATTAAGAGCCCTTTAAATTTGAAAGCAGCTCATCACCTTGCATTAAATGAAACAAGGATATTTTGGACAGTTTTTAACACAGGGTTAAAATGATATTAAAGGTAGATAAACATAGAAAATTTCAAAACTTACCTGCATGGGCAGCCCAAGGCCTCCATCTCTAGGATTCTAACCCCCTGTTCATCTCTTGGGCATCCAAGTCTTTGTGCAGGTTTTCTGTAGAAGTTCTGGACTATATCTTCTGCTTTTTTTAGTCTGTGTGTGGTGTTAACTTGAACCCTGCAGGGTGTCTCAGCTGGTAGATCACTGCAGTGTATTCTTATGGCATGTTATGTTTGCTTTTCTGTTGTTACTCTGATTTTGTTTTAATTCCATGGTACAGCTCAAATAATGAGATATATTGGCCAATTTGGTGACCTAAAGAGGGGTTACACAATTTTTTTGTGAGGTGATAAATAGGAGTGGTTTCACTTATCAGCATTAATCATGCAGGTGGGAAGTCCCACATGGGGAAATCTGGTAAACTCTAAGGCAAAAGAAAATTCTAAGCTCATGCCAAAAGTCAGAAGAATATCTCAGAAAGTAATGATCGTTAACAAGCACTTGATTCTGAAAACCAGCAGTGAAACAAATGGGTGAATTTTGAGAGAATGTACTCACCAAACAGCAACAACACAACAACAAAGCTGGCAGGAATTGGGGATGGTAGTTTGCTGGCAATTGGTTGAAAACACTCTTCACTGTGAGGATTTAGTTAAGGAGATGTGAAAATAAATCACTGAGGCACTGTCCAGCAAAGTGTATTGACCTTCACATCAGTACACACATTGAAAATTACAATGGTATCAGTAGGAAGGGAAGAAATAGAGGCTAGAATACAGAAGGAATGCAAATGTGAGCAGTGGAAAGCCATTCATTACAGTGTGTGAGTGGCAATCAATAACCTCTTAACTAGGCACGGGAGAGAAAATAACTCCGCATGGTGTTTTGTCAGAGGGTGCAAGACGTCAGGCCCTTTCAGACAGTGAGAACAGTTGCAGTGTGGTATAGATTTGCTAATAGTGAGGCAGGGCATTTAAAATGTCTGTGAGATGAATTTCTGAGGGAGCACAGAGATTAAGGAACACGGGAGATAGAACTCAGAGCTCAGATTCCATCTGACTTCATATCTGGCTGCCTGGAGTGCCAGGTCAGGATAAGGGGCAGAACACCTCAGTCTCATTGCAAACCTCTGAGACAAACTCCTGAGAGAGAACCCAGCATGCAAAAGGCAACCATGCAGAGTGAGCTAGGAAGGAGCACTGGGAAACTGCACTTGCCACAGGCAGGTCTCTCACTTGTCGGTGGATTTTAGTTGGTTTTCCCCACCTTTTTCTAAGTATGATGGGAAAAAGATGTGATAACACAACTTCATGTTCTTGTGAGAAACTACGTTCACGTTTAAAATGTCAAAGTCTCGGGTTTAATTGGTTCTTTCTCACCAGAGATTCCAAAGGTGGTGGTTCGTGTGGGCTTGAGGGAGCGATCTTCCCTCTTGACCTCTGAAAGATTTAGGGTCTGCTGTCTGACTCTGTGTCTCTGTGTTCTGTGGTGAGCTTGGTGCGGTGCAAGAATGATGAGAAGTCTCAAGGTCTTGGTTTTCTTGGTTTCTCATGTTGTTTATTAGTTCTTATCTTACAATTCTCTGTGTCTGGCCAAGATGTTCACAGCAGCTCGGACATGATGTGACTCCCCTGTGT
>VWZU01001239.1:62527-91008 GCA_013397095.1 Sterrhoptilus dennistouni
AAATAAAAAAAAAAAAAAAACAAAAAAAAAAAAAAAAAAAAAAAACCAAAAAAAACAAACAAACAAAAAAAAAAAACCAAAACAAAAATGACAACAAAAAAACCCACTCCACTGACAGAATTAGACTATAACCTGTTGGTTAGGGTGTTGGTAGTGATAGCATAGGGTTAAAATGTTTCTAAAATCATGGGAATGGTATACAATAGACTCAGAGGAGGTGGAAAGAAAGGTTGGGTCTGGATAGGCCTGGGAAAGGGAACCAGGGCTGGGTAGTCCCTGGAAACGAAGGTTAGGCTTTGTCTTTACTAGATCATGTGAAAGTGCACCTGCACAGTCATCATATGATAAATGATAAGATTGTTAAATGTAATGATTGTTTGGTAATTGAATATGATTATTTTTTAATAATCATGAGAAACGATGTTTGGGGGTGACCTCATAAAAACTACAAGAATTCCTGCTGGCATAAGATCAATGTATACAATAGAACAATATGAGTTTAATAATTAATAGATATAGTTATATAATGGAAGGATATAAAACCATGTCCATCTTGAATCCATGTCAGAGTCAGATTTGGGTCCATACTTTGTACCCCTGATTCCCAGAGCTCTTCAATAAAAGCACCTGTGTATAATAATTCTGTGATTATGTTTTTCAACGCTAACAGTAGTAGTCTAATTAAATGGTGGTTGCAGTACTGCTGGAGTGACAGACGTGGTTCTGTTGATCCAGTGATTCTGTAGAAGGGTGTAGTTTTCCTCTGAAAGTCCAGTGGTAGTCCAGTCTTCTTCTGGGAATCCAAGGGAAGCAAGCTGCTCTGGTGTTCTGAATCTTAGATTTTTATCCATGTAGGAATGCTTGGCTCCTCCCCCTGGGTGGAGCATCTCACAATGGGATGATGTATTTTCATCAGTCATGCAGTGAGACTTAATGATCCATTAACAGAGGGTATCTCCCCCCGGAGAAGAGATAAAGAACTGCTCCACCTGATTTCAACAGATGGTGATAGAATACATACTTCTGGTTACATCTTGTATTGCAACTTAAGACACTGTTCCACCTTTTATATCTTTGGTGTTGCATCAGNCTGGTGTTCTGAATCTTAGATTTTTATCCATGTAGGAATGCTTGGCTCCTCCCCCTGGGTGGAGCATCTCACAATGGGATGATGTATTTTCATCAGTCATGCAGTGAGACTTAATGATCCATTAACAGAGGGTATCTCCCCCCGGAGAAGAGATAAAGAACTGCTCCACCTGATTTCAACAGATGGTGATAGAATACATACTTCTGGTTACATCTTGTATTGCAACTTAAGACACTGTTCCACCTTTTATATCTTTGGTGTTGCATCAGGTAACCCTAGCCCCTCCCAAAGTCTGACAGTTCTTTGTTGTCCTTTGGTGGAGACTGCTTTCTTGCAACTTGGTTGGAGGTCAGGTGTTGCCATGTCGTGCCTCCTGGTAACAAACCTGCCCTCCCCCCAAATGCTCCAACTCTACCAAGGCTGTCCAGTGACAACAATACAAGGAGAGGGGAAAGAGGACTATGGGGAGAACATATCACAATAACATATTTATACATGTATAATGTATACATAATATTCATCCCTTAATTGCGAGACCAAACCATTGCATTACCCATCTATAACATACTGAAACTGCAGTAGACCCTGGCTCTGCTCATCTGCACCAACCCCCTGCCATGGCAGGGACACCCGAGCAGTTTATACAAGAACATGTTCAGGTGGGGTGGAATATCTTCAGAGAAGGAGCCTCTACAGCTTTGTAAGCCTTTGTGCTACCTCTGCCTCTGAGACTAAAATGTTTCAAAATATTGAGGCTGTCAGTTATGGGAGTTGAGCTGCCTGAGGGCATTGGTTTGAAACTGTGGGAACACAGTCTGTAGTTAACCTAACCGATACTCAACTTAGGGCAAACATGATTCAAGCAGCTTTGACTCCTGGGAAATATTATGGTAATAGTTCCGTTCATACAAAGTTGTGGTTCTAGAAGGTTCCTCAGTTCTTCCTTCATGATTGTTTGTCAGTTGGTGCAGAGTTTTACATATTCTGAATTATTGTTTCTGCTTGGACCCTTGCCCTCAGCTCTGCCCCTCAATCAACCCTATATGTATATCCTGCCTACCCTATCCCAGGTCTTTGGAATTAGTCCCATACTGTTGTTCGGCTTCTCCTGTTTGTTGTTTTTGTCATTAAACCCTTTTACTTTCTGGATAATTCCATTGTACCCATCCTTTTAGTTATTGCCACCTTGGTCCTGACCGACGTGGTCCTGGGGTTGCAGAGCCAGAGCCACGTGTTGTGATTTGTTCTGTTACCCCTCTGTTGCAATGGTTTTTCCCTGGTTGACTCCTCCCCATTGAATTATCAGTCTTGCCTGACTCCACCCCTTGTTCTCAACTGTTCTGGGTCGATCCTGTAATTGTACCTCCTACCTCCCTGTCAATCCCCGATGTACTTACTACCCCTTTCCCCAGAATGTTCCATGGTCTTTGATGGGTGATTGGTAGTGACAAATTGTGCCCTCCCCAGGTGTCTCCCCATAGGCCCCTATAATGGCTATCAAAGTCTTGTATCCTCCCCTACTTTTTCCTTATTGGTTATGTATTTGTCCCTGCCTGCAGGACCACCCCTGTTTAAAAGTCTGTGTATGTCTCAACCTGGGGTCTTCAGTTGCTGTGTCTTCCCTTGTTCACCTCCCCTCCTGAGGAGTAAAAGCCTTTTGGATTTACAGCACTGAAGGCCGTCCTCTCATCCTTTATCTCCACCTTGTGCCTTAACAGCCTTCCGTGCTAGAGCTTTTGCTCTAACCCGCCCACTGGCTCATCCTCCTCCTGGGGAGTGTCCGTCGCTGTGCACAGTGTCAATGACTGAGCTGAACTGAGCTGGATTGGAAGGCACTGCATCTTCTTAGTGCCCAATGTAGGACCCCCTTCAGTCACCAGATCCCACAGAAGGATTGTGCTCCTTGGATTTGTGGAGTCAGAAGTCTTGGCCATCAGCTGCCTTGGTAGTAGGAGACCAACTTCTGTCCAGTTGCACTCCCAAAAGTGGAAGCAACAACCCTTCGCAGCACAGGAGGACTGCTTCCAGGCAGAGGACCTCTGATGTGGCTTGTCCAAGACCAGATTGGTGAGTGGCTGTGAGGCACTCAGAGGATTTTGTGTTGTGTGTGCAAGGCGTGTGATTCTCCCTAGAGTGAGGGAAAGAGTTGTGGCTGCCTGTTGTGCAGTGTCTGTGTGTTAGCCCTGTCTGGAGTTGCTGGTTCCTGGACCCTTATATTCTGTTTATTTGTTTTGCCTTTGACCATGTCGGGGGAAGGGGGGGGTGGTGTGGATTTTTTCTGTGTTGTTCGTGCTGGTTAATCAGCTATGGGTGCTAAACTGACTGCACAGCAGAGGGGATTATTACCCAGTTGTGGGCCTCCTAGAGGGTGGGGGGGAAAGTGCTCTCAAAAGGTTTGTTAAAGAGATTGATTCATTGGCTGTTCTTTCATTTTCCTCAAGTATCCCTGGGTGAGGTGCTGACCATCCCCTTTTGGGATCAGGTTGGTTGTAAATTTAATGAATTGGCTGGTAAAGGGGACACTCCATAAATTGATTAGTCTAAGCCTTGTGATTCAGAATTCACTGATTGAGAGGAAGGGCATGAAAGAAGGGCCAAAGCAATCTTCTCTAGTTTCCTCTTCCCTCAGCCCCAAGCCATTATCCCCTAAGCCAGGAGGTCTGCGGGGAGCAAGCTGCAAGAGAGCACAGGAGAACTACTGATTTTCTGGCTCTCCTCAGCCTTCTCAGCACCCTTGCCTGGGTGGCCAGGCGCTGGTTGCTCAGGACCCTTCCCAGAACCCGGTTTCCCTCATTTTGAAGCCCTCAGTTTGGTTCTTAGACCCCCGGGAAAGTTCTCAAAATGGCCCCCAGAAGACTCAAAATGGGGGAGGCCACATGTCAGGGTCTCTCTCTTGGGCTTCTTCATCCCAGAATCCTTTTTGACCCCTTCCTGTCCCCTAAAGGCTTCTTCATCCCAGAATCTCTTTTGACCCCTTCTTGTCCCTTAACTCCTTCCTCAGTTCCTCCTCTTCCTCTGCAGTGGCTCCACCTCTGATTCCCATACCTTTTCCCATTATTTCATCCTCAAACTCCACCTCCTCTGATTGTTACAGTGTCCCCGATTTCTCCCAGGCCTCCAGTGTCCATCCCCCTCTTCCTACTTCTGGTTCCTACGCCCCTCTTTCCAGTTCCTATGGTCTGGAAACTGGAAGTGACAAGGTTGGGGATCAGAACCAGGAACAGAGGGCCCTTCTCATTGCTGCCCCAGTTGTGTTACAGCATGGTAGAGGGGACACCAACACACCCGATGGGAGCCTTTCTCCTGTCAGAATAAAAAGGAACTCTCCAAAGCTGAGAAAGAGTTCAGGCGAGAAAAATATTTTAAAGGCCTCTTAAGGGCTGCCTTCTCTTCAAATGTGTTGGTCCTGCATGATCTTTGGGATTTGTTTTCATGCCTCTTGGTTCCCATTGAGTATCTCCTATGGGAAAGAGCATGGAAAAGACTGCTGCGTGACGTCCTTCCTCAGCTTTGGCAGAATCCACAGTGTGCAGTTGATACGCACAATCAGGCCATCACCTTTAAACACTTTGGCGATGAGGGAGAATGGGCTGAGGCTAGCAAGCAGGCAGAAGGGATTCCTATGCTTCTTCTGGAGGAGATCAAACAAGCTGCTGAGAAAGCTTTTATTACCCTGCCCTTTGCAGATCCAACACTTAGTTTTGTCTCCATAAAGCAGGCTCCTTCCGAGTGTTTTGTAGGTTCATGGAATGCCGCCGCATGGCAGTTGAGAGTCAGGTGGAGAACAGGATAGCTCAGTTGGATGTCATAACTGCAGTTGTCCAGACAAATGCAAATGAGGACTGCTGGAAGATAATTCAGAGTCTCCTGCTCGACCCACCGCCAACTCTAGACTTAATGGTAGAGGCCTGCATGAAGCGTACCAATGTTCAAACACCTGCAGACTCCAACAAAGGACTTTGAAAAGTTGCAGTCGCAGTAGTGCCTGACACACAGCCACGGAGCCCAATGATATGTTTTAACTGTGGGGGGAGGAGATGCATGGCAAAGAACTGTTCATCCCAAAAAAGAAACCCAGGTACTAAGGGGCACAGCTCTGCCCCCAAAGGACAGGAGCAGTGGGATGCTGCCAAGGAATGAAAAAAACTAGGAGGGGAGTGTGGATCTTCGTCATGTGCTGATAAAAATGGGACAGACAGAGATGGGAAGAAAGGACAGAGACCCAGAGTTGATGAAAAGGTCACAGGCCTGCAAAGGCCACTGGAATTAGTAACCACCAAAGACTTTTATGAATCTTTCAGGCTAGAACACACAGAGAGTCTAATGTTAAAGGATCAAGACCGGCTCTGAGTCTCTGCAGACCCGACTCGTCTTGGGAACTTCCACTGGAAGCTGGGGAAACAAAACACACCCTGTTTGAGGTTGAGGTTCTCCAAGGACTCATTTTGTTGGATCCAGAGCAATTCTTCCTCACGGTGCATTGTGTCCTGCCCAAAGGGCAAATAATTACCCAGGCCATTCCAATGCCAGAACAAGAGAGAAAGACCTGGGAGATCTCACCAAGTGTATATTGGGCAGAAGTAATGGGTGAGAACAAGCCCATGATAGGGTGCGGGGTCCATTGGAATGGTGAATACCAGTACCCTGAGGGCCTGTTAGACACGGGCAGACATGACAATCATTCCCTCTCGGAAATGGCTGTCACATGGGGAGCTGCAAAATGTGACTGGGACAGTTCAGGTTAAAAGGGGCGTTCAATTGGCCAAACAGTCGAAGAGCATTGTACAGATTGAGGAGCCAAATGGGCAATTGGCAAGCTTGCACCTGTTTATTTTAGATTATAAGGAAACCCGCTGGGGAAGAGACCTCATGTCACAATGTGGGGTGAAGATTGACATCCCAAAAAACCCCCAGGATTTTTCGTAGTGGCCTCTGAGAAGCACCCTACCCAAAAGTTGAATTGGAAAACGGATTTGCCAGTATGGGTAGAGCAGTGGCCACTGAGTCAAGAAAAATTACAGGTGCTTGAGGAGCTCATAGAGCAGCAAGTAGCTAAAGGTAATGTTGTTGAGACCACCAGCCCTTGGAATTCCACAGTTTTTGTTATCAAGAAGCTGAGGAAGGACAAGTGGTGGCTCCTTCACAACCTCTGCCAAATTAACTGCATGATCAAAGACATGGGATCTCTTCAGCCAGGCATGCCTTCCCCATAATGCTCCCCCAAAGCTGGAATTTGGTTGTAATTGATATCAAAGATTGCTTTTTTCAGATTTCCTTAGACCTGGCTGATGCTCCATGTTTCGCCTTCTCGATTCCTGTCATCAATCAAGGAGCTCCCAGGAGACATCCCAGGGGGGGATGAAGAACTCTCCCACTGTCTTCCAGTGGTATGTAGCCTCCCTGTTTTCCCCAGTGCATGCCCAAGTGGGGAATGCCATCATCCTGCATTATATGGATGATGTCCTCGTTTGTGTGCCCAAAGACAACTTGCTTTCTCAAGTGCTTGGACTGACAGTTCATGCTTTGGTTGCTGCAGTATTTGAGCTCCAGAGGGAGAAGATTCAAGAGATGTCCCCTTGGAGGTATCTGGGTATCTGATCAACCACAGGACCACTGTTCCACAAAAATTGGCTATAAGGGACAACCCAAAGATCTTGGTGGATTTCCACTAGATGCGTGGGTCTTTGAATTGGGTCAGACCTTGGCTGAGTATCACCACTGAAGACCTACTTCAATTTGTTGAAGGAGGGAGAGGAGCTGAGTTCTCCCAGGACGTTGACCCAAGAAGCAAAACTAGCCTTGGAGAAAGTTCAGGCAATGCTGACATCAAGGCAGGCACATTGGTGTCTGCCAGACCTGCCATTTAAGTTCATTGTGCTCGGGAGACTGCCACACCTCCATGGGATGATATTCCAGTGGGATGAGGGTACTAGGAAGGACAAGGACCAGAGGGACCCCATCTTGATTGTAGAATGGGTGTTCCTAAGTCACTGCCGGACCAAGACTCTAACAAAGCCACAAGAGCTGGTGGTGCAGCTAGTCAGGAAGGCCAGGGCCAGGATAAGGGAACTGGCAGGATGCAACTTTGTGTGCATCCACCTGCTGATCAAACTCAGTACAGGTCTGTTAACAAAGGAGGCATTGGAGCTTTTGCTTCAGGAGAATGAGGCACTCCAATTCGCCCTGGATAGCTACACAGGCCAAATTCGGATTCATAGTCCAGCCCACAAATTTTTCAATGTGGAATTGAAGTTAGTGCTAAAAGAAAACCAAAGTCAGAAGCCTTTGGAAGCCCTGACCGTGTTCACAGATGTGTCCGGAGCATCTCACAAGTCAGTGGTGACTTGGAGAGATCCTGACTCAGCAGTGGGAGGCTGACGTTGAAGAGGTGGAAGGTTCCCCTCAAGTTGCTGAGTTGGCCACAGTCATCAGAGCTTTTGAAAGGTTTCCTGAACCCTTTAATTTGGTGACTGATTCGGCTTATGTAGCAGGAGTAGTAGCCAGGGCAGAGAACACGATCTTTAAGGAATTCTTAACACATGCCTCTTTGAGTTGCTCTCAAAATTAGTGTATCTAGTCTCCCACTGAGAGCAACTCTTTTACATGATGCACATCTGGTCACACACAGACCTGCCTGAGTTCATAGCTGAAGATAACAGGAAGGCAGATGCCCCTTGTGGCTCTGGCTGAAAGAGCCAACCTTCCAAACACCTTCCAACAAGCCAAGTTAAATCACTGCTGATTTCACCAAAACCTGCTCAGGATGATCTGTCAGTTCCATCTGAGGTGGGATTAAGCCAAAGCAATTGTGACTACATGTCCAAACTGCCAAAGGCATGCCATCCCATCCCTAGGTTCTGGAGTAAATCCTAGGGGTCTCAATAGCTGTGAGGTGTGGCAAACAGTTGTTACTCACATCCCGTTCTTTGGCAGGCTCAGATATGTCCATGTATCGGTGGACACTTTCTCCAGGGCAGTATATGCTTCTGCCACCCATGCAGGGGAGAAGTAGACTGATGCCCAAGAACACCTTGTGCAGGCCTTCTCCATGCTGGGGATCCCCAAGGTCATCAAAACAGACAACGGGCCCACCTATGCCTCCAAGGCCTTTGGGGAGTTCCTGCAGCAATGGGGGGTAGAACATAAATAGGGCATCCCCTACTCCCCAACAGGCCAAGCCGTGATCGAAAGGACCCACCAGACATTAAAAAGGGTCCTGGAACAACAGAGGGAAGAGTCTTTGTTTTGTATATTGTGACAGATAAAAATAAGGGTCCTTCGTGTAGAATGAAAATATAAAACTACATAAGGACCTCCTTCATCAGACAATGAGAGATTAAACCATTTTGGGATATTGTTTAATGCACAGAGCACAGTCAGACATGAAAGTGAGGAAATGAAAGTGTTCTCAAATACAGTCTTACTCTTTCCTTTCTTTGTGTTTCAAATTTTCCTGACAGAAAACAGTTGAAAGGGGATCAAGGAACTTTGCACTTTTCCGAAATGGTATCAACCTAAGGCTACCTAAAACTGTGGGGAAGTTTGCAGACTGGACAAGTCTTGGCTATGTTGAAATTCATGCTGAAAATGTAGTGGCGCTCTTGGGAGTTATTAAGGCTGCAGTTCTCTGGAGTTCTCAGCTTGAAGCTTTTCACTAAAACATTTAGAAAATAACATAAAACAGGTAAACAGGAGGAATTGATTTATTTTTTTTTGATGCACAAATATAAGGTTTAAGGTAAGTTTTACTACGGTAACTTCTGAGCATTGTGCCTGTAACTCAGCCCATTGGCTTGATCTCTTGTCCTCCTCTGTGATGTACATGATATGTAGATGCTTCATACAGGAGGGTTCTATGTTTGCTGCTCTTTTAGCTCTAAGCCACATTAAATTATACATAGCTTTTTTTTCCAGCTATGTATTTGGCTGGCTTACAGATCCATACAGAGCTGAAAATTAATTAAACATTTAAGATGCTTTGTTTATCTTTACGCTGTGATCACTCCCAGTGAAACACCCAATATCTAGGAGAATTCCAGCTAGATTCCTGATGAACTTTTCTTGATCTCCTGTGCAGTGTCGGAGTACAGCTAGTGTGTAGTTGGCCAGATAAATCTGGCTATGATGGGAAACCCAGTTTGGCTCTCCTGGTTTGATGGGCAGGTCCATGGGTGAACAGTGGTAGGACTCAAGCAGAGACTCTCAGCCAGCCCTGTTCAAGCTTAGATGCAGACACACCAATGGCCAGAGATCTGGATGGAGAGAGAGATCCCAACCAATCAACTATCTAAACCAGGGAGATTCAAACTCCCTATAAAAGGAGCAACCATATTAAATTCATAGCTGTTTGTAGAGGCCCTTCGATAAACTTGTTTCATTTCTGTCTCCTACCAATGACATCTAACATAATATGTCATCTTTTCCCTGTGGCTGGATTATATATGGCTGGGTTAGCATCCATCACACATTGTGATCATCTTGGTCTAGTCTTTGCTCTCAGATAGAATGGCAGTGAAATCACAGAATCCCAGACTGGTTTGGGTTAGAAGAACCTTAAAAATCATTTCATTTCAACCATTTCCACTATCCCAGATTGCTCCAAGCCCTGTCCAACCTAGCCTGGAACACTTCCAGGGATACATGGGCAGCCACAGCTTCTCTGGACAATGTGGAAGTGCCTCACCATCCTCACAGGAAACTCTTTTATCCATGAAATAATTAATATGTTTTTTCGAGTTGGGCTGTTGGTGTGTGTTTGCACCTCTCCCATAGAAAGTGCTTAATCAAAGCAGCTTTAATTTTGTTTCTTTCAAAAGGATCTCACTAGATAAAGTAGTCAGTTCTGAAGACTGAGGAATAAATTAAGAATCCTCCCCAGATAGAAATAAAGTTTATTAAACCAAGCTAAACATAATTAGACTAATTTCTAGAATAAAGGTAAGAGAGAAGGTGATATAAATGAAGCCATTCAGCTCAGGCTGTGATATTGTTGCTGTAAGTTTGAAGATCCTCAAAGTCATTGTTTCCAGTCCCTGGGAATATCATCCTTTTTGAGAGGCCTTGATGTAGGAAGCCTAAAAATCAATTGTCCTGAGCCAGTAATTTTGGAAGAGAGGGAAAGTTTTTCTCCATCCCAGTCTTTAGGCTCTGCAGAATCTTTCTCTTTGATGTCTGATTTATTATTTTCAGGAGTCATTACTGCCAATGACTTTCTAATGTAGGTAAATGAACAGCTCCAAATGATTTATGGGAAGGTTTCATGGCAAGTGTTGGGAAAGATCTTGTCATAGGTTAGCACAGTTTGGTTTTTGGTTAAAGAGGAATATGGAATATTTCTCTGTCAAGGACGCTGGGGTTGTTTGGAAAGGACAGAGACCTATCAGGGGCTGGTTCTTGGCTACTGGCATGTGGTTTGACCACTGAGAAAATGGAATGTGACTTTTGGTAATACCCAAATAAAGCTGAGTTTGAGTGTTTGAGTCTCTCTCCCAGCTGGCTACCAGGTAACATTTTGGGCAGTCGAGGAGGGCCTAGAGGCTTAGGCCCCACTGTGCCAGGGTGGCCAGGCCTGGTTGGGCCTCTAGGAGCTGCTGCCTGCAGAGGAGCGGTCCGGGCCGGCTGAGCCCCTTTTCCCCTGGCTGCTGGCAGCAGTGCTGCAGTTCGGCAGTGCTGGCTGTGTGTAAGGGGCTGAGGCGGAGATTGGGGCCAGGACTTGGCTGGCCCAGGGGAGGATGGGATCCTTCCCCTCTCTGCTCTGGGCCCCAGGGGGGAACTCAAAGTGGGCCCATGCCTTGAGATCAAGAGGTACAAAAGAAGGCATCCACCAGCCTCCCCTTATAGGTAGGGCTTTGAGTTTCAGCTGGCAGAGATCATGTGACCACTGCAGGCCTGAGTAGATTTAATCTTTTCCTGGCTATATGAAGCTTTCAAAACATAACTGTTCCCAGAGAGAGAGAGAAAAAAGAGAGACAGAGTGAACATACAGAAGACCCAGCATAACATTCAGATGGAGAGTGTGAAGACTAATTAGAGGAAGAATGAAGGAGTTGCCTCCTGGCTGGATTTCTTATTGAGCCATGGAAGTGAACTCTGTAGGTAGATTATCCTTTAAATCATGGAAAAAATATATGCATTTGGGGAGATGACTGTTTATTTATGAATTTTTGAGCAAAGGTGTTTGTGATGGACTGAGTAATATTGCCTTAGAATCTGTGATTCTTGTGGTCCCATGAGATGCCTGAACAGAGACAGATGAGAAGCCCTCTGCACCAAGTGAAGAAGTGAGAAGATCTCTCTGTTCCTTGAGGTGAAGAATTCTTTGCCTTTGAAGTTGCTCATTTTTAAAAGGTGACACCCCAGATGCCTGAGTTCCCATGACCCATAGGTAGCTTGGGAAGCTGCTAATGGGAGGAGACTACATGGAAGCAGGTTTCCCCGGGTGGCTGTTCCTGTGAGAGTTCAGACACACAAGAGAACTGTTCTACGTTGTCAGTGGGGGAAGATTCCATGGTAAACTAAGAGAAACGCCTCTCCTAAAGAATTGATGAAAGACTATATTCAAACGGTGATACTGAAAACCACAAGTTTTGTCTCTGTGTTGTTTGTGGAATTGTGAACTCTTGTGGGGGGAAGAGAAGGATTTTGAAGATTTCATTTTTTCCTCTCTCCTTTTCTTCTTTTAGTGTGTGTGTTAATAAAATCTGTTTACTTTTAAGTTGGGCCTGTTTTGCCTTTTTCTCCCAAACCCTTTCTCCCAGAGGGTAAAAAGAGTAGACACTCAAACAACTACACTGAATTTGACAAAACAGAAATTCAGCAAACGTGAAACCACTACAAGAGAGGTGAGCCCAAGAATTTTTATTTCAACTTCTGAATAAATGACCTGATTTTGAGGAGGGCACAGTGCCAGCTTTCCTCTGTGCCAGCTTCCTTTTGTTATTCTCAGCCAAAACTACTGGTTCCAGAGAGCTAGCATGTATTTTGGATAGGTTTATAAATGGCAATGTACATTGTAAATTATCTCATTCTAAGGAAAAGGAAGACAAAGCCATAGTGGAGGTTATGACAGAAGGAAAAAGAAAGCAGAAAATATTCTTGAAGCAATATGACAAGATAATACAGTCTTTAAGCATAGTAAATTTGCACATTTTTCTCTTAATTCTATCCAAGTGCCAGGTCAGGGTTAACATTAATCAAAAATATTCCTGGGGAACTGTTTGCTTATCAGGATTACGCAAGAGAGACAGGACTACTGAAGGATGTGTTAAAGCATGATTTATTGCTCTTATCTTCTACAGTTTCCTAGAAGGGTGAGAATGTCTTCATATCAGTTGTCAGTAGTCAGTAGTCACAAGATCTCTAGTTACAAAGCCTTTAAAGATTTATTAGCCAATAAACTACTGCCACAAAGCTTGTTTGTGTCTTTAACCCAATCGTTAATTATTTTGTTTTACACGTTTCGCCGCAGTGTGTCTTTGCTTAACCAATCATGTAATGACACACAAACCTACAGTACTACACCTTAGATCTTCTTACTACCTTTATAATTACTTCTACATCTTAAACTTTAAAGTTAAAAACTTTCTATTAGCTTAACATGTTTCTGCTAAAACTACAAATCCACATTCTTGCTTCTGGTCTCTAAATCTGGAAGCCTTTTCCAAGGTCTCAAGTCGAACCCTGTATTCATTATTAAGTCTGAGCCTGTAGGCACAAGGTTTTGAGAATTTTCTGTGCCTTGATTTCCCACATTTGCTCAACTTTTATCTCTAACCTACTTTCAATTCCACAGGGAGAAGAGCTAAATGTAAAGCATTTCCACCTATTTATGGTCATTAAATATCAACAATGTTGACAGCAGTAATGAAATGCCCACTATATTAAACGTTCTTGAGGAGTTATTAGAGCTGATTGTTTTATCAAGTTTGAATAGCTAAACAAGTTGTTATCTCCTGCAATTGCACCTGTTGGAATTGTGCTCACAAGTGGTTTATGAGAAGTGATTGTAGTGGAACTGCAGGGAGCAACACCCAATACTGTGGTTTACTTTTTGTTTAGATTTGATACTAAACCTCCAAGGACAGCAAAATCTTTTTAACTTAAAATGGCAGTGATGCCTCTTTAGTTTGATTGAAAACAGACTTTTGTCTAGAAAACAGACTTTTCCCTGTGGAAGCAGTTACGCTAGCAAGGGGCTTTGGTAGGTTCTATTCTGCAAAATAAAACCCCAGGGAGGATTGTCTGCTTTCAGAGATATTCCCTCCTTAAAGAAGAGTTTGGAGAAACAAGCTGGCCACAGAATTAAGGAGGAAAATAATTTTTACTCATCTGTCATGTCTCTGTTGCCTTCCCCTCTTGCTGTGTGCTCAGTCCAATCTTTCTGTCTAGTTGGGAGCCACACATCTTGATGATGATGTCAGCTGGGCAAGTTAACTTGCTTTAATTTCCCTTTCAGGATCTGGTAGCCCCATCTGAGAGCAAAGGTTTGGAATGTTCTGGTAGTTCTCTTCCTTGAGCACATCACTAGTGAAAATAACAGCAGGTCCAGTAACCTTGTGGTGGAACAGGATGTAGGATGATATATCTTAGACGAAAGACAGATACAAAAGCTTCCTGGAAACTGCATAAATTAAGACCGTTTCAGGCTGGGAACATTCGCATTCTTCTCACTGAGGCTGGTGACCTCTGACCTTCTGCTTGGCTGTTATTGCTGCATTTCATAGATTTTTGGAGAGATTGCTGTTTTACATTTAACATTCCCTCTCTGCCTGCCTAACAATAAAGGACCGATCAAGCCAGCCAGGAAGACCAGGCAAGATAAATTAGATGCTTAATTTACACATCAGGAACTTCAGACAGCCTAATTTTAAGAGGACATTTTGATAAAGTAAAATGGCACTATTCACATATTAGTAATTGCCAGTTCCACAAAAATTATTAATGATAGATGAGCTCTGGGCTTTGAATCTTTCATAAATTAGTGTTTGAAGGCTGTGCCATGAACCACAGACATCAAAACTCATTAGGAAACGTATCACATAATTGTCAATATTATTTGTAATTTATATATTTTTTTATCCATCACTCTCCATACCTCCAGCTGTTCTATATAAAAAAAATATAAACCATATAGTCATAATGCAGATTAGTCACATTGTGAATACTCTTCCCCAAAAAATAAATTTATTTTAATAAATCTGAATACAGAACAATGTATTCCTGGACATGCTACTGCCTCACATTGTTCAGCACCCTTTAAGGGCTCCCATTTTCCTGACATGGCCTGAACACTGCAGGGTTTAGATAAGGTTTTTTTGGTGAATCTGTGCTCTTGCATCTCATCTCCTTGCTCCTTCTATCCCTTCTAGACACATTCTGCCTTTCCACACCTTTGCAGTGGGAGCAAGCAGAAACCTAGGAAGAATATCAAAAATATATGTTCTGCAGGTGGTTTAGATATGGACTTGATTTTGATCTGATCTATCCCTCTCCCACATACAAATACATGAGGATCAAGGCTGCTTTTCCCAGACCTTCTCTCAGACCCTGGCTCCAAGCTCCTCTCCAAAGTTTTCCAAAGACTTTTGCTGGGGCAGAGTTTGCCCTGTGAAGTTCTGTGTGTATGAACATAATTCAGAGCTTCATCTTCCAGTAATCCTTAGAAAAATTGTTCTTGTAATTTTTTTTAACAGACAGATAGACTTTCAGATATTTTTCCAGATTTTTTTCCAGACTTTTCTCAGTTTGAACTTTCCACCACACATGAAGACAAACCTTCTGTTTGTTTAGTTCCTATCATTATGAATTTAATATCAGTGGAGATGACAGACTAATAAATTTTGGTTGCTTTGTGCTTCACTTTTGTGTACACCTTGAACACATATGCCCTATTATGAATACAAAATTATATGTGGGTATATATTTTTAGTGATGTTACTGATTTTTAAATCTTCTGAAAATTGCCTTGAGAACCCTTTAAATCAGATTCTTGTGTGGAATTTCCCGAAATGCTGAAAAGAAAATATTGACTGTCTATAAAATTGTGCACAACTTTTTTTGTATTTCACAAACCGGTTTTATTCTTTGCATCTCATTTATACATTGCTGAGAACTGTAGCTGGCAAAGGGCAAAGAGGAGCATTCTCCAGAGCATTTGCATGCTCTGTGTCAGCTTGAATGAATATAGATGTGCAAATTTTGAAGTAAAATAAAATAATTAAAAGGAGTAATATAAAAGAAAGAACGTCTGAATGTTTTAGCTAGTTGTATAATCTGTATTTCATAATAAACGCTCTGCAATAAATCTATTTTTTGTACCAGTAAAATGCTTCTAAATTTGCAGTGGATTTGTGGGGACAGAGACAAAACTGAATGCATCCCACCGACGTGGGAGTATTCCAACAGATGGAACATACCCTGGACAGGGTATGAACATGAAGAGACCCTGGAGGAGCTGAGCTGGAAAGGAAATCCAGCACATGCACAAACCTCTTGTTTTCACCATTAAATTGTTATAATTTGAATCTACTTTTGATCATCTGATTTGGGCTGGGGAAAAATGTTTCTTCTTGATATAGGTGTCACTCACACTCTGATGGGAAGCTTAGATATCCACAACTTAGTTATCCCTCCCCTCCCCTGCCCTCCCCTTGTCCCGTTTTCTCTGCTCAGGTGAGACCTCACCTGCAGAGCTGCACCAGCCCTGGGCCCAGCAAGGACCTGGAGCTGCTGGAGAGAGCCCAGAGGAGGCACCAGCATGAGCAGAAGGATGGAGCAGCTATGCTGCTCTCAGCTCTGCTGAGAGGAAACACTGGGAGACCTGGGATTGTTCATCTGGAGAGGAGAAGCTTTGGGATGATCTCAGTGTGGCCTTGCAGGGCTTGAGGGAGCTGCAGGAAAGATGGAGAGAGACAATTGGCAAGGGCTGGAGGGACAGGACACAGGGAATGGCTCTCAGTGCCAGAGGGCAGGGCTGGATGGGATATTGGGAAGGAATTGTTCTCTGGGAGAGCAGGGATGCCCTGGGAAAGGGTGCCCAGAGAAGCTGTGGCTGCCCCTGGATCCCTGGCCGTATCTAAGGCCAGGTTGGACACTGGGGCTTGGAGCAGCGTGGGACAGTGGAAGGTGTCCCTGCCCATGGCTGGGATGGCATTGGATGGGCTTTTAGGTGCCTTCCAGCCCAACCCAAGCCATTCAATAATTGTATGATTTTATGACTCCCTATTAATTTTAAAGGGTTTTAGATGTGGCTCTTAATCAAAAGGGCTCTAAAAATCTGTACAGTGGATACCTTCCTACTTAGCAAGTACAGTTCATTAACAACTAATTAGTGAAGAAGAAATGAATGATAGAAAATGTTAAGAGTTGGTTAAAAATTATAGAAACCCTGGTAAGAAGAGAATCTCCAATTAAAGCTGATGAATGAACTGGATGATCCTGCCCCTGTGCCCAGCCCTGGAGGCACCTCCTGGAGTGCTGTGTCCAGCTCTGGATCCTCAGCACAGAAGTGACAGACAACTCCTGGAGTGGGGCCAGAAGAGGAAGGGAAGACAGGACTTGTCACTGCATGTCAGCTACAGCAAAGTCATCTCCAATTCAACAATGAACAGGGGGAACAAAGGATTACCAGCTGATTGGAGTTTACTGATTAATAGTGGGATACTTAATGAATGCACTGGGTACTCTCCTGACATTAGACCATACTTCTATTTTCTTTAGTTTCTTTTTTTTTCTCACAGAGTAACAACAGACGAGCACAATTTTCGTAAATCAGACTCACTTGGATTTCAGTCAACAAAAGGCAAACAATTGTAATTAGCTGTGAGAGCATTAGGCAATTTAAAACAGCTGCCATCATCTGTTGGAGCCTAGAAGAAGCTGTATTTATCTCATGGAAGGCTTTGGGCTGGAAGGAACCATAAAGCTCATCCAGTGCTACCCCTGCCATGGGCTGGGACACCTTCCACTGTCCCAGGCTGATTCAAGCCCCACTATGCCAGGCCTTGGACACTGCCAGGGATCCAGGAGCAGCCACAGCTTCTCTGGGCACCCTGTCCAGGGCCTTCCCACTCTTAGCTGTAGAAAATGTCTTCTTTGTATCCCATCTAAATCTTCTCTCTTTCAGTATAGAAGATTTATTCAAAAAAGTTTAAGGGGAAAAAGAATTTGTTTTGCCTGTGACATAATGCAAAGAGGTTCTTATTCTGAAGAGCAGATTATATTTTAAAATTTGAACCAGATTTAAATTAATAATCAACTTATTCTGCCTTATGACTTCAATATTTCTTTTTATGTAAATCTAAATTCCCATAAAAAATCATGGCTCATATCATCCTCCCTGTAAATGTTGATATTTTCACCTGAAGTGGTGTAGTCACTAGAAAAATCTATTCCACTCAGACACATTATGTCTAAAAATGTATAAATGATGAATGAAGCACTGCATTAAATATTTCAAGAAATCTCAGTGTAACTGTGGATACAAGTACACTCAGAGCACTAAAATTCCAAGAAACTCCTGAGAAATCAGAAGGTTTACATTAATTTGCAATGTGCTGTCTCCTTACTAATGTGCTTTCCTTCTTCCACTGATAAAACTCACAGAAAAATTTTGCTTTTCAATTCTGTTTCCTTTTTAAGGAATATAAAAAATTACCATTAAAACTCAGTCACTGGTAGAATGGTGTTCAACAATGGTGTCTAAATAAAAAAATGTGATTTCTCCTGACACAGCCTGGCACTGGAACTACCTGTAGGTTCCATTTTAGGCTTTATACCCATGGAAAGACCAAAGGTTATCCAACCATGATAATAAAGGAGATTTCTCATCCTGACTGTGCAGCTGAACATTTTATATCCTCTCTTAGGAGGTAGATATCTTGAACCATGAGCAGGCTGTGCACCCTGCTGGGATGAAGCTGAAGCTGATGCAAGGAGGGTTAGGGTTACAGAAGCGTGGGACAGACAGAGCCCTGTCAAATCCACCACAGCTCTTGCAATGAATTAGGGGCCTAAACAACACTGAGATAATTGAGGTTACACATCCAGTTCATACTGGGCTGCATCTCCACAGGTCTCCTGAGCTGCCCAGTGCTGCTGAAAATCAAATTTCAAAAAACATGTGTGGAGTGGGAAAGAAAAAAATTAAATGTGGCTGTAAAGGGATTCATCATCTTAAGCCAAGACTACCAGAGGGAGAGACAGAAAGAGGGGGAAATCTTCAAAGAGCAGTGGGCAGAGCTGAGCAATAAGTGTGGAATGCAAGGAGTAGAATACCCAAAGCTGAGGGTGGATTTGACTACACCAACAGGAGCTAAAGGGAAGGAGACATTTAATTCTTGCACTTGCACACTTCATTTACAACATCCTGGAAAGAGATGCTCAGATAAAACTCTTCTTGATGTTAGTTTTATTATCCTTATGGTTAAAAGTAGCATTTAGTTAAATGCATTAATTGTGATGGCAGAAATTGAAATGAGATGGGAAATTTGTGAATTTAGCATTTCAGCTTTCAAGACAAACTTGCCCCAAAGATTGTTAAAAGAGTAAAGCACAACTGTACTTTATAAACATGAATTCTTTCTATGATAACTGCACTTCTATTAATTGTAGACTAGATCCAGTATTCTCCAGTGTTCAGCTTATTTATTGCAATTCTTTTTGCATTCGCCCTCATTCGTTATACTAAACATCAAGTGTATGCAGTGGGATTTTAAGTGTATGCAGTGGGATTTTTAAATTGCTTCAGCTCAAGAGCAATCATTATATAAAGATGTCCTCAGGGTGCTGAAATATCTACATCAACTCCTCACATATACAGGAGATGCAAACAGACACTGTCTCATGTAAAATTGGATTTTATTTCTGTTCAAGAAGGAAACGAATGTGACCTCTGGGTATCAATATTAAACAAGAGTCACTGACAGATTAGTAAAATCATGTAATTATGGAATCTCAGTATGGTTTGAGTTGGAAGGCACCTAAAAGCCCATCCAGTGCCCCCCCAGCCATGGGCAGGGACACCTTCCACTGTCCCACGCTGCTCCAAGCCCCAGTGTCCAACCTGGCCTTGGACACGGCCAGGGATCCAGGAGCAGCCACAGCTTCTCTGGGCACCCTGTGCCAGGGCCTGCCCATCCTCCCAGGGAACAATTCCTTCCCAATATCCCACCTATCCCTGCCCTCTGGCACTGGGAGCCATTCCCTGTGTCTTGTCCCTCCAGCCCTTGGCAATTGATCCTGCAGGCACTGGAAATCAATTAGTTTTTCATCACACCTTAAAGCATAAATGTTTGGCTTTCTACAGAGGCAAATTTTTTGGAGGAAGATGGACAGATCTGATCAGCCAAGAATCTGGAGGTGTCACTCTTGAGGTTGTTGATGTTGCAGCTATGCTCAGCTTAATCATGAGTTTTAAGGGCAGGAACATTGTGACGGGATTTAATGAGATAATTTGGTCTTTCTGCTATGGACGAGAACATGTTCGTTTAGCAGGTGTTTCCTGGGATTTCTGAGGCCAGGCTCCCACTGATGAGGAAGCATTTGGAATGCTCTCCCAGTTTGTATGACTACAAAAATTCATCAAAATTAAGTTATACTTGGAATAAAATAAACTTAAACCCAGCCAGGGAGAAACTCAAGGTCTGTGTCCTGGGTTGCAGTGTAGGATGTACACAAAGTATTTATTCTATCACCATTTTCATGAACTGTTGAAACCAGGTGGGCTAGGTTTTTCCCAAGCCCCCTGCCTCTTCTGCTAATAGCCTTTGGGGTGTCTTCTGCTAATGACCTTTGAGGTGTCTTCTGCTAATGGCCCATTAACGCCTGGGCCCATGAGTCACAGGTAAGTCCCTCCAGGGGTTATCTCTGTTAATGGGCCATCAAGGACCCACTTCACACTTCTCATGCTATTGTGAGATGCTCTGCCCAGAGGGAGGAGCCAAGCATTCTCACCTGGATATGAGCTGGTATGTGGGACAGTGCAAGTGGAACTTACCCACTGGATTCCCAGAGGACCAGAGCTCCCAGACCTTTCTACAGGATCACTGCTTCAGGAAGAGCACTTCACCTGGACTGCTTCCACCATCCTGCTCAGGTTGTATTCTGACTCTGTCAGTGATCCTTTGCGTTATTGCATTTATTTTATTTTATTTTAGTTTAGTTTAGTTTTACCTTGTTACCTTTCTTCCTATTAAATTATATCTCTGACTTGGAGCCTCTCATTCGTTTTGCTTTCAAACCACAACAGTCTGTTATTTCAAATGTGGAATCCCTAAAAAATTGTCTTTGACTTGGATTTAAGGAAAAGAGGTTTGAAACTTTTATTTCAGGGTAAAAAAAAATGGTCAGCATATTAAAATTTCAGTCTCTCTCTTTTTTTTTTTTTTTTAATATTATGTCCATTTATCTAAATCATGAGTATCTGTTGTACATGACAGTTACATATTGTGACATCAGAATTTAAGGTCTAATAGAGAAGTCAAAACAATCTATTTAAATAATTAAATGTGGACTTTGCTTAGCATGTACTAAAACATTCTTCTATTCAGGTGATCTCCCATGACTGTTTTTTTAACAAATCAGAATTTATAATTTTATCAAGACCAGATCAAGGTTCAGTGATTAAAAAGACCGGGTGATTTCGTAGTGTCAGAAACAGCCAGGCTTGTTTATCTGCATTCCTGAAATTTGATCACAATTCTGTGGGAATTCAGTATGGATTAATATTCTAAACACAGAATATTTGCTCACTTCCTACCTCTAAAGACAAATGAAATTGAGACACTGTATCAGACTGGCTTTATGATAAAAGTATATGGGCTTTATGAACCACATAGTTCTTGAATAAATTCTCTCAGCATTCGTATTCCAGATGTTAATATAATAGAACCTTGAATCTTGAATCACAAGTGTGGTCTTTCTACAAGCAAGATAATTAAAGAGTTTGAAAACTAGGATTAATAAATCATTATAGCAAGTTAATTTCAATTAACATTATAAATGCAACTATTTTAGTAAGTAATTGACATCTGATTAGCATGTTGCTGGGTTTAGCTATTTAGATATTAATCAAACTTCCAAACCTTGCTTACAAAATCACTTAAAGATGTGTACATAATTTCCCTTTATTTACATGGTAACTAAACTTATCTTTTACATGTGTTTGCTTAGGGCCACAACTTGGACCAAATGCTGATATTATTATTTATTAATTATTCAAAATTAATTAATTCAAATTTACTAATTTATTCAAAATTATTAATTAGTCAAAATTGCCAATATGATTCCAAAGTCCACGGGGCAGCACTTCTGTCTTTTTGATATACTCTGTGTAATCTCATTCCTTGCAGAGGTTTCTTTGCTCTGTGGGTGTCAGCTCACAGAACTGCTTGATTTTGTGTCTGAATCTGAGCAAAAGAGTAGCTTCATTTGGAAAAAAAATGAATGAAACTAATTTGTTAGCAGCTTTCCTTTGTAAAATGAATGAAACTAATTTGTAAAGAATACAATGATGAGTCTTTCTGATGAAAAAGGTAATAAAAATGCAAGGCATGAAAGCATATTTTGTGCTGAGATTCAGTTAGTTTGTGCTTGAGCAGACTAAAATTAAACACTATAAATTCTGCCCATGAAATGTAAGTGCTAGGAGTTAAATCTGACTAAAATGTCAAGCTAAAAAGGAGAAGCTACCTTTAATCTCTTACATTTGAAAAAATTTGCCCTAACTGAATTGATATTTGGTCACTGATGTATACTTGTAATCAGTAAATATATGTGAAACATGAAAAAACTTGCTTTAAAGACTGTCACAAAAATGCTTCAGTAACAGAAGAAAAGATTGTTGTTTCTTACATTGGATATTAATCAGAGGGAAAAACCTTGAACTACGGGGAAATGAGTGATTTGTCTGATGGGATGGTGAGTAAAAATATCAAATCTCTCTCTTTTGTCAGTGAATTTGCTCTCCTGAGGCACCCAGTGCAGTGAACTGAGTGGCAGAGCACAGCCTGAGAGGGCATAGTGCAAAGGTGAGGATCCTGCTGTGTGCACTCATCTGAAATGGAGAGCAGGAGCTCCAGCCATTCTTAAGGAAGATCTGCAGCTCTCCATAGGGAGGAGTTCACACAGGAACTTTAAATATGACTTTTTTATTTGATAGTGTTTCATTTTTCCACTCCTGTTCCTGACTGGCATTAATGGCTCCACACCAAAAGGCTTTGGCCTCCTTGAGGAAGATGAGGGCACAGTTCATCCCTCTGCAGGAATTCTACTTAAGAGATTGACTCAAAGTTCTTTGGTAGCCCTTTGAAGCCACTGAGGAGTCAGAGCTCCATATTCAAGGAAGGCAGAATGTGGAAGGTCGTTGGGAAAAACTTTGAAGTGCTTTTAGAATCTTCAGTGTCTCATTGCAGGCCTGACAAAGTTTATTTTGTTGTGAAATCAGTACTGCCCAGGATATGGCTGTGCTGGCTCTGCCAGGGGCTTTCCTAAGGCATTGGGAAGTTTGATCTCTCTCAAATCCATCCTGACAGGGGGTTCCCTGCACCCCACAACACCTGAAAGGAATGAAAATAACCCAGGAGTGCTACAGAACATTCAGCCCCCATAAGAGCACACCCCAGGTTATTGCCCAAATTGCTGCCTCAGAGCTGGCTGAGGAGGGGCAGCACCTCCTCCCTCAGCAAGGAAACCAAATTTGCCCCAATTGAATGATTTACAGTGAAACCCTTCCCACATGTCAGCTTTTATTGGCAACATTTATAGAAAAATTGAAGAATTCCCATAGCTGAACAAATCTCTCTTTATTCTTTTGCATAAATAAACAAAAAAATAATTTCAAAATTTGAATGAAATGGGAAATGAGGATTAACCAGGCAGTAAGCGAAAGCAAGCCACAGCCTCAAGCACATTTATAATTAGGCAAGGTACAAACACTTCAGTAATGAGAAGGATAATAGAAATTCTGACAGGTCCTATACTGGAGAGAGCTTGTGGCCACCACTGTAATAAATTAACAGAGATCTATTTGATTTTTTGTTAAAAGTGAGAAGCCCCATGAGTTTCATGTTACTTCATTTAGTGCTTGGTGAGGCTGTTTGTATGAGATTTTCCCCTACATTTTAAGTCACTTATTGCTGCTTTGGCAGTGTCTGTTTGATTCCATTAGATTCATTAGCTCTTCTAAAGAACATTGTTCTGTGGAAATAAGCTGAAACAGCTGTCCTGTGTAATTTTGTTATTGCTTTAATTTACTCAGAATTCTGTTTTAACACTCCAGCTGTCAAATATAAAGAGGAATAAACAATCAATATAAAAGCACTTTCTACCTTAGTATTCTTACATGTACAGTTTGGGGGAAGATGGCTGAGATACTAAACAACTTTAAGGCTTGCTTTGTTATTTTTCCAGGATATTTCTTGGAACTGCTGGAAATAGATAGCACTTCTGAAAATGTCAGCAATGGAGCACTACGCTGTGGGGTGAGATCTGCTCCTCTGCCAAACTGCTTTCTCACACTGTGAAACATTTGTCAGTCTCCAACCACAGCCACCTTCTGTCCAGCGCCACTTGTTCCCAATTAGATCTTGGCCGAATTGGGGTCAGAAGATCTAGACATGTGGTGTGTTTGTGTCCTCAGAGTCTTTTTTATTTCCTCCAGGAGTATGGGGTCAGGTTTCACAGAGCATCCCGGTGCAGCTGCAGACCTGCTGCTGGAAATGGGTGAATCCATTTGTGAAGTTCCTTTGAATTGCTAACTGAATCCTTTATGTGCTGTAGTGTTTATTCCTGTTGCTTTCAAGAACACAGAATTACTTTCTTTATGGTCCCACCCAGACCATCCAGTAAGAAAATCTAGGGATCTCCCGTTGTTGTTGAATACTGATTAGAAGTACAAAACTGCAGAGCAGGGTATAACAACAACTGATCTTGCAGCAGTTCAGGCTCAGTATCTCTCACAGAAGTTGATTGAGTCATGCTAACCTAAAACTTCAGTCTTTGTTATCAATATCTTAGAAATACAGCTACAGAAGTGTTAAATCCATAAAGGACTGTTTGCTTTTTTCAGGGTGGAGAGAGGGAAGCAAGAGGAAAGAGATTATTATCTTTCATCCTTGCTTCTGTTCTGATGTCTTTAGTGAAATGAGGCAATCTTCTTAAATGGGATTTTAGGATGAGATATAGTGTAGCATTTTCCCAGTGCCAGAGGGCAGGGATGGATGGGATATTGGAAGGAATTGTTCCCTGGCAGGGTGGGCAGGCCCTGGCACAGGGTGCCCAGAGAAGCTGTGGCTGCCCCTGGATCCCTGGCTGTGTCCAAGGCCAGGTTGGACACTTGGGCTTGGAGCAGCGTGGGGCAGTGGAAGGTGTCCCTGGGCATGGCAGGGGATGAAACGAGATAACCTTTAATGTTCCTTCCAACCCAAGTCATCCTGGAATTCAGTGATTATCTGCATGAAATGATTTCCCCGGCTTTTTTCTGCCAATTCATAGTGTTTGCCTGTAGAGATTTGCCTGCAGACTTTGCAAACACAGAAGGTCCATTGCCTTCTTTCCAACAGGCAGATCAAATAGCATTTTCTTGAACAAAACTTCCAATTTGAGCACAATCAGGCAGTTGTTGTGCTTTAAGTTGTTGTGTAGTCTGAAGGGAGGTAGTGAAAGTTCTGAAGTGCTACTCTAGAAAAGAGTCAGTGCTCTATCCTGGAGGGCTTTGCTCTCAAACACTGTTATCTCCATTACCTGAGTTTTAACCTACCTATTTAACCTATCTATTCTCTACTATTTAATTCAAAATAAGTATTTTTTTAAACAGTCATGTGATTTCATGTCCCAAATCCAGTGAATTGGGAATGCTACTGTTGTGCCATCTAATAGATAAATGCATCTCTTTCCAATCAAGTTCCTTTAAAAGCTGTTTCTGATATCCCAGTGATGCAGAGCACACAGACAGACCTTTTGCTTCTTATTGTTAATAAGTCTTCAAATGTTAAACTCTAGATTTCTGCTGTCAAAGGCAAATGTTTGTTTATGTCCTCCTCAACAGCTGTCATGTTAGTGACATTCTTTCCTTATTTTTTCTTTTAATTGCCTTTCAAAATATAGTCTTGAAGATGAAAGGCCAGGTACCTTCTTTCAAAGGTCAGGCATAACTGGCACTGATGCTCATTGCTGTTTTGTGAAATTCAACTCCCTTGTCTCAACAGATGAATATGTTGTCATAGCACAGGTATGCAGGAGATCAAAAATAGTATATTTTGTACTGTTCTGCTCTGACAGTTTCCAACAGGTTATCTTTTAACACTAATTTACAGCCAGAAGACCCACTTAGTCCCAATAGACTCAGAATTAAGGTTAAGTACTTCTAGTGTGGATAATGCAATAATGGATGTGAAGTTTAATCGAGCATTTGCATGGATATAAATATACTTTTCCCCTGTTCATTTGTTTCTAAACACATTAAGGGTGCCCAGCCTTTGGCTGAAGGCAAAACCTATCTTAAGATTCTCTGTTTTATTAGGGATATAATATTTTTTTCTCTGTTTATTCCTCTGCTGCTTGCTAGCAGCTAAACAAGCAGGCAATAGTTCGACACTGAGAAAAAACGGGCCACTGAGAATTAACTGCATATGTTACAACATGGTCCAGTCTTTGCTGTTGGAATAAACGATTAGGAAATCGAGCGGTAAACTACATACTGATTAAACTGCTTTCCTCAGGACTGCTGTTACTGATAATTCCAATATTCTTTGCAACATTAGTGAATCATCTCACTTGTTTGAAATAAACTGTTACTGATTTCCTCAGGAAAGGAGGGCATTATGTGTATTTAGACCTTCTTGAACTACCCTAACAGAGGCCTAATTGAGGCCTAATTGAGGCCTGGTTGAGGCCTGGTTGAGGCCTAGCTGAGGCCTAGTTGGGGCCCAAGGCCTATAACACAGCAAAAATTTCTTAGCTAGTTGTGGCGCAGTTAGAATTAGGTATTAAGGTGTTTGGGAAAGATAATAGGGTGTTGAAGGTCACTGAATAAAATTGTTAGCATGCAGGTGTAAGCCACCTTAAGGATAAACCAAACAATGTATGTTTACATTCTTTCTTCTCTTGTGTGCCAATAAAAAAGTTTTTACATGTATAAACAATATAGAATAGTATAAAAGTAGCCGCACTGCACGTAATAAACGGACTTCGTAGAATTAACCATACTGGTCATATCTGCGTCTGTCTAGTCTAACCCTCTCTTATCAGGATCCTGTCTTTAATAAATTCCTCTCAGATTGTCAAAGGACAAAGTTAAGATATTTAACACTGTAACGGTTCGCTGGTCTGCATTAATTGGGGAATCTGGAGAGCGTTAATTGTCAACTTGTATTTGCTGCAAACTCATCTGTTGCCAGTCCTTTGGGATTCAGGAAGTGTTGATCATGGTATTTTGTCATCACCAGACCAACTGGGGAAAAGCTAAATCCAAAGAGAGCTGCATCTGCTGAACTGAGACTGGAATTTGGCACCTGCAGCCTCATCCTGCTCAGAAAGGAATCCCTGCACAAAAGGCAGGTGTATGAGAATTCCCTCAACCATTACATTCCTGAAGAATTCTTGGCCTGAGAGCCTTTCCTTACTCTATTAGCACTCACCAGCAGTAATTTTTTTGGAAAGTACATGGTTGCTTACATTATTAACAAGGCTGGATTTAAGCAATTTGTCTACTCACTGGATGTTGGAACCCTGCAAGCTGAGAATTTTAGGCTTTCTGTACTAACAGGCACTGACCCTCAAGAAAACACTACATTTGACCTGAGGCTGTGGAAAAGGCTTCCAAAATAGAGTGACAGCACTGGGATTTTATGGGCATATAGTTTGAATAGAAGTGTGTAATAGCACATAGTGGAAAACTTAGAGTTTAAGGTTTTAGAATATAGCAATATACATAAAGAGAGGATTTATGGCGGAAGCTAAGTCCTTCTTTTCCACCTTCTTCTTAATGGGTTTGGGTGGCATTTTGTAATTGGATAGAAAAATCCACATTGCGGACCACAGGTGGTTGGTTATTGAGTTAAAAGTAAAAAAATAAATTAGGTATCCTTTCATAATTTGACAGTTTGTGCTTAAATGACCTTATAATGAGAGAAAGGTGGATCCATTTTTACTTTGTTAGCTAGAACTCACAACTTGTGAGACTGTACTATAGATAAGAATTAATAAACATCTGAGTCCAAACACGAAAATCCATCTCTAGAGCATTTAATCCTGGCTCTAACAGAAAAGAGGATAAAACCCCCACAACTGGACACTTAGAATGGACCTGTCCTTCTTTGCAGATATTTCTACCCACATCCAAAACTAGCTCAATAGAAATAATTTTTATAAAAAGTTTTTTGTTTACAATACAGTAATTAGATTTAGTTCTTTAGATGGCGTCTTCATCCAAGGTATCAGCAAGGAGTCCCTTTGAGGATAAAAATATGTGTTCAGAAAGTTCTTGAGCATCCATTTCTGGGCACTACAGACATCTTTAAGGATAATACTTATAAAGGATATTTTCACAAAGCCCTTCTCCACATCAGATGTGCTATTAAATGCTTTAATCACATCATTAATTTTTCCCTAAAGACTTCAGTATTTTGCCACACATGGATCAACACTAACTTTGATGTTCAATAGGTCACCAAGCTGGGAGATAAAATTCCTTTTGCTCACAAGTTCCAGGTAGCTTTGTAGGTTTTGTCCTTTACTGAGGTAGAATATTCATATTTCCAGTGATCTCTGTAAGAACACTTCCACTTTGTTGAAAGAAATGTCCATTTAAAAATAATGGGCTATTTAAAATATTTTCCAACTGAATAGGCTACAATAGAAAAATGAGTGTCCGCTTAATCTGTTCATAGAGCAATGATAAGTAGAAGATAGGTGTCTTCCAGAAGAACAACAGGTCCACCTAAAGACATCCATGACTGAGTATTTCAGGAGTGTCAGAAATCCAATTCTATTCTGTATTGGCAGAATGATGTATTTTAGAAGATGTTTGACTTGGAGGAGGAAGCAACCTGCCCCCAAGAAACACCTCTCCAGTAGCCAGCACTCATGGCAGTGCCACTCCTCCTCAGGCATGTTCAAAGACCCAGCAGCAATGTTCTGGCAGCTTTCTGTAATAGATTTTGCTGTGTTGATCTAGGAAATAGATGGAGGAAGTTCAGAGTTGTGGTAACTATGAAGCATTTTCTTGTTGGTGGCTATGAAGCATTTTCATCTTGGGAATGTGAAAAATTAAACTATCACATGAATCACAAGGGCTGTATTGGGTTGATGCAGCAAGGGATTCATTTTTGGGGGGGTATACAAGGAGGAGGGATACAAGGAGGGGGGATACAGGTGTGGCATTTGTGGCTTTTTT
>VWZU01001240.1:0-185915 GCA_013397095.1 Sterrhoptilus dennistouni
ATGAAATATATAAATATATATTTCATAAATTTAATAAATATTTCAGAAATATATTAATTATATGAGATGAAAATCTTTAACTTTCTTCTAATAAACTGATTATTTCACATGCGTTATGGAGGACTGGGCCATCAGATTTATTTTTCAAAAGTAATATTAATTTAAAAAACCAAAGTGGTCATCTGTCACCCCGATTTGAGCCTTCTGATCTTGTTTACATAATTCTCCTGGAGTTTCTCACACATTTAGCATAAACAAAAGTAGATTGTTTTTGCATTCCTCTCTGTGATGGACTGCTGGTTTGACCACTGGGGTCAGAGGGGTGTTCCTCTCGTCCCCCAATCCTTGATCAAATTTCACATCCTATTTAAACCCCAAATCATAATAAACTTTCTCTCCTCACTTCTCAACCTGACAGTGAGTGTCGTTCTTTCGTGTTGCGCAGTGTGACAGTCATCAATATTATTCTGTCCTGTTTTTAAACTTCTGAAATTAATTCCTGCTCTGTGATAAAATAATGAGTGGCCCTGGTTTACTGTAATACATACTTCACATAGACGTAGTCTTTTTTATACTTGCTTATTGAAACAGGAATTACACTCAAGCTTTAAAAACAGAGTTTAAAGGAAAATATAATTATGAAGGAAAGCATAGGATTTAAAATGCCTTACATTTTGTTTCCGAAGCATCTGATTTTCTTCCTCATCTATGAAATAGCTAGTGATAATTTTTAGTGAAAAGGACAGAACCAGTCACTCTCAGTAAGCACATCAATACATATTGAAGGCAGATGAGACATAATTTTAATTCGGTAAGTTTCAAGACCAACTATTTTGATCATTCATCATTTCCCTCTACATCCACGTGAAAAAATAAGAATTAAGTTCTGTGGAGTGACCAATGTCTTCTGTTCTCACTTCTGATTCATATTAATCTCGCCTTTAAGGAAAAGAGATTAATTTAGAGGGGGAAAGAAACTGTCCAAGAACCATTGGGTGGGGGTCAGGTTGTTACCTGCTATTTCAAATTTATATTTACCCCTAGACTGGTAAATAAAAACCATGCACAACTTGAACAAATCTGGAAGAACTGAAGGGACCTACAGAGGCAACAGGAAATAATTCATGTTAATGTGGTTCCTTCCCATCTCCCCAGCCTCTTTTTGCACCTGTAGTTATAAGGAGAAACAAAGACTTGGGATCAGAATATCCTGTTTCAGAAGTCACACACATCCATGACTGGGGTCCAAGCAGGTACACAGGGTCAAATAAAGTCATCTCAGCAACATGATCAGATACTAATAGGGATTGTCAATTTTTCCAGCTCAAAATGTCTATATTTTGCATAAAGTCTGAGGAAAGGGAAGAGCTGGCATAAGTATCACTGCTGTATTTAGAGGTTTTATAGACCCTGCAATATCTCTGTGCCATTTTTCAGAACACTGTAATGAAATTATAGCTCTTGTCTCCAGGGAGAGGGATATCTAGAGCCATATATAGAGCTATCAAAATACCATCTGCTAACAGGGAAAGTGTTCCTACCACTTTTACTCACTTATTAAGGGTTTTAAATAGAATGATTCTTTTTCTAAGGCCAAATTTGTAGGAATAAAGGAGGGAGAACCTGTCTTGCCATAAGCCATTTGTCAAAATGGGTTATGGCAAGACAGGTTCTCCCTCCTTTATTCCCCTGAAACTACATTTACATTTTCCAGGGTATGATTAAAACCAGAACTTTTGCCAGAGACATTTGAAGTTTAAATACATGTTATTGCAGTTTGGTATTTGTGGAGATTACTGGGGTGTATAACCTTTACAAGTGGAAAAAAGCCAACATTTTCAAGTTGTTTGGATTGTAAACATTTAGAGATTACATACTCATGTATATATAAAAAAAAGAACTTTGTTCTATTTACATAGTCAGCCATTAAATATGTTATAAAGAAACCTCTTCAATCTGATGTTGTGCAGTCTTAAAAATTACTCTGGTGTTGTACACATGATGTTGCTTTTTATAACAAATACCTTTAGGCACAGGACTGCATTAGAGGGGCCAAGGAGCAGCACATCCCCAAGGGAACTATGGGGGTTGAATAAATGGCTTTAGAAGTTAACACACTTTGCTCTCTTTCCTCTTATTCCTAGCAGTATGGGCAGCCATGGGAATTGGCTGACATCTAAATATTGGTGTCTCCAAACTATCTCTTTTTGTATCATTTCAGAGGCCATTTCCAAGAGTCCCCTGCCTGAGAACACAAGTACATGAATCAGAGATATAGAAACACATAAATCATAGACTCACAGAATCGTTTGTGTTGGAAAGGACCTCTAGAGGTCATCCAGTCCAATCCTGGCAAGTGAGGTTTCCCAGAGCCCAATCTAATCTTGAATGTTTCCAGGGATGGGGTATCCAACACATCTCTGTTTCAGTGTCTACTATTATTAAAAAATATCTCATTACAAAAAAAATCTTCTTCCTTATATCTAACTTAAATCCCCCAATCTTTGGCTTGAAACCATTGCCCCTTATTCTTTCACAACAGGCTCTGCAAAACTGTTTGTCTCCATTTGCTTATAAGTCCACATCTTTCTTACAAAGTTTCATTGAAACCTTCACCTCTCCAGACTGGAAAATCCCAGCCCTTATAAACTCCCTGGCCCTAGTCTGGATGTGCTTCAACAGGTCCATGTCTTTTCTAGGCAATGAAGAAAAAATTTGTCACAATGTTTATATACATTAGAATAATTTCCACTGGAAGTTTACTGAAAGTCTGGAAAATATTTAGTAATGCAGGACATAAATGCAGGGGGCAATTTAAGCTGCAAATTTTCTTTAATGGGTGTAAGATTAGCAGTTCCAAAGAAAGTGAGGCTTGAATACTGAAGCATCCTATTCCTACAAGGAGCTTAATTTGATCAAGCAAACAGACATTCTCTTTTATATGATCTGGACGATTGAAACCTGCTGATCTGACTATCAGACAAGTTACAAGCAGGTAGATATTCGCAAAAAGTACTATTTGTCCCTTATTTTTGTTGTAGAAGTTCAAGTTAGCCATAGACTGAACCTGTGTTCAATATTGCAGGCCCAAATCCAGTAGACAGGTCATTGCATAGCTAAAGGCACTTATGTGTTTCCAAACATCTAGATTAACTAAGTCAAGCTGACAAGAACATTTACTAGATGTATTTTTCTCTTTATGTTGTGCTCAGCCCACAGCCATAGGGTCAGGGAATACTTTCCATTTTGATTTAGGCTTTCTTGGCCTTTTATGTGTAGTCTAGTTAGTTTGTTTACCTAAATTTATAACTAAAGCGTGAAAATAAACTCTTTTCATCACTTCTGTTCCAATTGCTACTTGTCTTTGATGTAATTCTGGTCACAGATTCTACCAGACATTTTTGTCAGAAAGACATGGCTTCCTTGCTTACTTGATACTCTGGACAGGTTTGCACTTCTGTCTCATGTATGGTTGAAGGAGTGTAAGAAGAAATTCACTGAAGCCTAAAAATAATATTTATTTGGTAAATAAGATTTGTATAATTTCTATAGAATCCTCATCCTTCCCCATTTCTAACACATCTTTTTCTGTCCAACTTTTTATTAAAAGTATTCCTTTTTGGGTTTTTTTGTCTGCTTTTCTTTTCCACCTGCTGTGTTTTCAAGATGACAAATTCTCTTGAAGGATAAAAGTATACTGTAATAAAGAACCATGGGAGCAAGGCCAAGGTAATAGACTATCACATGAAATCCATCTGAGGAGATGCTGAGCTTTTCTTTTTGAAAAGGACTGCACTTTCTTTTTCATTTTGCAAATAGAGCTAATCGTCTAAAATAGTGCATCTTCATTCCAGTGCAAAGGACTACATTAGAACTCTCCCTAGTAGAGTAAAAGTGACTGTTTGCTACATATGCATAGAAATTTGAGCAGCTTTTAAAAGGAGTTCTTTCTGAGAAATCTTCACATTTCTGTGGAGATGGGGGTAGATTAGAAGAGGTGAAAATGTTCAGAGAAAATAAAGGATTTCATTGCCATGCTGTTAACCCCTGACTCTGGTGAATTGCTGTACGTTGCTCATGGCAAAAACTAAGCTTGTGCTAAATTATGGGCAGATAGTAAAAGGGAAGGTTGTCTCAGTGCAGGCTGTCAGACCAAAGCATGTGAGTACTCGTGTACACATCTGTCTATGTTTGTATGGCCTCAATACAGTACAGACTCAAAGGGCAAAGTTCTGATCCTTATGGTATACATGTCAGGAACTGGTATTATAATATGTATGGGGAGAGCACTTCAGGCATTCTCTTGTTTAAAGATTTGAATAAGCAAATTTTTTGTTTTCATAAGATGAATTGGTATCCTACAAAAAGGAGATGTAAATGCAGACATATTTTATTATATCACATTACTGATTAGTTTGTATTTCAGAATGTTAATATGGACTGTAGCAACACACTGGATTGCCTCAGTTAGATACACACTGTGAATATGAATGGCATTTGCCCCAGGATTTAGACAGGACTTGAAGCTGAACAGCAGAAGAGTTAATTTATGGCACACAGTAGGACTGCAACGCCTGGAATTCTCCATCAAGAGAAGAATCGTTGGAATAATTTAACTTAAGGAAACTGGGCATGCTACATGATCCTGGGGAGCTATGCAATTAATGTTCTGTCTGCCACATTAAAGATTTACCACTGAGATGGTCCATTTGCATACAACATACCCTCAGTGCCAGGAAAAGCTTCACTTGCTTTCACCACCCAGTACGGCACCAGACAGCAATAGTGAGATGCTGTTTTGATTCAGTTACTGCTCAGCTGTATATCAAACATGTTAGAGAAACAGGCCTTGGCTTCAACATGTTTGGTTTGGATCAGTGAATTGAGCACTTGCTGAGCTCTGGAATACAAATGATCAACCTATCTGTCTGAGCACTTTCCCTGTTGGTGCCATCCTCTCGCTGCCTATGGCTAATGCAGTAATATGTATGCAGTGCACAGCATCCTATGTGACTGCCACTTGACAAAATGTGCCAGATCATCATTGTCTCCAGACGAGACAGATTTATTATAATTCAATATGTTCCTCGTGAGCACTTTTTTCTGTCTTATGTTACAGTCTGCATAGCATTCAGAATAATAACTACATGCTCTTATGACATTGCCGCACTGAATTCTTGTGGCTGAAAAAATCATTTCCTTGGCTCTGACAGAAATTCACCCCCAGCAATATCTTCCTGTTGCTGAAAATTAATATGGGATTTCCCTGCTCCATCTCAAAATAATAAGTTCATGAATTAAGACTAAGTGGAGTAATTTTTAATTTTTTTAATAAAAAGTGTTCAGTATTCAAAAACTGGAAAGCCAGCTTTGCTGCGTCGCATTGCAGATAAAAGCCCATTGTACGAGGCAGAGAAATTATGAGATTCTAGATGCAGTTTTGTGTGATCTCAAAGTCAAATAAGGCATAGCAAGAATCAAGAAAGGCTTGGCAGGACTATCAGTTGTTCTTGTTAAATTAAAACTACTCTATATGTTGAGACTGTCACCTGATAATAAAAACAGAAGTGTTTACAAGTGGTCCACATAGACGACTCAAAAATGCACAGATTTTGCACTTTCTAAGAGAATAGTGATCTTTTACAATGAATCAGTCATTTCCATTGACTTTAGATGCCAGGATGACCTTTACAAAGTGGTATAGGTAATAACATTGAATATGCAATACACCAAACATGAATATTGGCACAATTTGGCTCATGAATATTTACCAACAAGACTGCTGCTGACAGCATCCCAGCAGCCCTAATCTGCAGGCTGGCAGTCAGCCAGGTTTCCCACTTTTCCCAGACATAAGGAGGAATTTCAGCCCTACTGGCCAGGAGGCAGAAAAGGATCTGGCATCCCAATTCGATTTGCACTCCATCTGTTAAAAAATAATAAATCTCATGTTAGAGGTAATGATGAAAGTAGATTGTCTAGTATGTACCACACCCAGGATCCCCCTGCAAAGCCTGTTAATGCCATAGCCTGCATTGTAGCATCAGGAAAAAATGTATTTTGCATCCCTCTGAAATTGCCCTAAGGCATCAACTCTACCTTGAACAGATCATTGAGCTTTTTTAGGGGTGTAGGTGATCAAACCCCTTTGTGAATATCAGGCCTAGACATTCTGTCATATGTTCCTGACTGTATTGGTTGTTGTGCTTCCCTGAGAGTCGTTTCCTGTATCCACCACAATCATCATCCCCTTTTCTCCCTGACCATGGTTCCCAGCCTAGAACTGATGGAGTGATCCAGACAGCTTTCAGTTGGATCACATCACCTTAGACTTCGGCTCTGGGCAGCCTCCTCACTGTCTAACAGCTCCTGCTCTTACCCACTTTCTTCTCTCCTTTACCCTTAGTGTTGCTAAATACCCAGTTCCTTTTCCCACTCCAATAAATGTAAAGGACAATGAAGCCAGTGGTTAGTTAATAGACTAATTAATAATTACTAGTAATATTCAAATTCCTTGTCTCCCTCTGAAGATTTTGGTGGGGTTTCAGTTTCTTAAGCATCCCATCCACCCCCCTACACTGTTCTCACTGTGTTAACCTTCCTTCACGTGTCATTTTATTTCTATTGTTTTTGCTCTCTGATCTGGAGCCCAGATCTGGAGGTGTCAGCTGATACTGCACTTGTTTAGTGGCAGAACTATCTGCTGGATGAGGTGTAACTGGATGCTGGGTGTTCTAGTGATGCATCCCAGCAAAATATATGCCTCTTTGAGAGAACACTTCATTAACTACCACCTGTGAGCTCGCATCTGAAGGCTCAGCTCAGTTTTTGCAGCACAGATCATCAGCTGGTTATTGCCCATTTTGTATTGGGCAAAAAGCTAAGGATAGCGGCATAGGTTTCCAAACAGCTGTTTATCTAATCTACACTAGTTTTACCCAACCATGTCTTCCTATTTTACATGTGCAGGATCATGTCAGCAGTCCTACTGAAGCCAAAATAAATCTTATCCCTTGTTTTCTTCTACCTGTTGGACCAATTACTCAGCCAGTTAGTTAATGAGACTGCTTGACTGACCAATTTTGGCTTTTTATAACCATATGACCTTCTAGATGTTCACAGACAGATCATACCTTTTGTTTTTGTACTTTTCTGGTTGGGCTAGACTTCTGTATTAAAGGCTAGTCTTGTCCTCTTCTTTGGAAGAGTTAATTTTTTACTCTTCTCTACTCTTCAGCCATTTGTTCTCTAAAAGTTGTCAAAGGTTATCACTAATGCAAAAAATACACCATCTTGTTTCGCTGATGCTAAAAGGGAATGTCATTAGCTTAGCCATACTTCACATTTAAATATTCTTTAATTAGCAATTTTACTTGTATTCTCTTTGCTTTTCAAATTTATATTAAGCCTCTAGTCACAATCACTAGTTCCAGTGGTTTGAGGAACTGAATATTTTCCTTTTCTCTGTCACTCATGTTTTTCTCACATGTATGATAATAGATCTAAATTGTTGGTGTCTTTTTGCAGTAACCTATAAACAGCATCAATGGCTGAGTTAACATTTAAACCCATCACTACCAACATACCTTCATTTGGTTCAGAATACTCAGAAATTATATTAAGCTTTCTGGTGCTCTGTGAGCTAGTTATTTCTAAGACAAGTATGAATTTTAAAACTTAATGTTTTAAAACCCACCTTAAAACCAGTAGATTTTCTACAGGAAGGTAAAAAAGGATTATACATACCAGGGCAGCATGCAATAACTGATTCCTACAGTACAGCTATATTACTTTGAAATCATCAGATGCAACCACTGGATCCAAACACACCAGCTACTTTCCCTTTTCTGCAGCAGTATCACATTCAGCATAATTAGTAAATCCTGCTGGGTAGCAAGATCTGGTTTAAGCTGCCATTGATCTTGCAGTGAGCCTTTCTTCAACAGCCACTCTTATTACTCATAAATCTTTTTGTTTCTAGTCCTGGTTCCAGTTGCTGAACCTTTCCTTGCCTACCCTCAAAGCTTTTCCTACTAGCTGTGTCGCTGCCCCAATAGCTGGAACTTGGATTTTAAGTTTGGGGGTTTTGGGAGGGGGTTGTTTGTCTGTTTGTTTGTTGATTTGTTTGTTTTACTCTCCTGACGGAACTACCAGTGAGCAAACTGAATATTTAGCACTTTTCTTTCCAACTTTTGGTAGCAAAGGCAAAGAAAAAGAAACTCTTAACCTGAAGCCTTTATGAATAGTAAAGATTTTTTTTTCTTTTTATGGCAAGTCTTTATGGCCTCCTTCCTATTATTCTGTACCAAATAATCACTTAAATGAGCATGTAATGAAAACGGTGATCACAATGGCCTTACATTATTTATATTTGTCAATTTGCTTTTGCCCTTAGCCGCCTATAACACCTACAAGAATTGCTAAGATTTAAAATGTTTGAATCTCTCAGTATACATTATAAAAAACACAAAAAACTTTTAGCAGAAATGTCACAAGAAAATAAGTTAGGTTGTATGTGCAATAGTTTAATAAATACCCATTTCTAATTTTTTTTCACCTGAGAATCCCCAAATTCTATTGAAACACAAATGATTTTCTGAAGTAAACCTCTGAGGTCAGATATGGCCATATATTACATAACACAAGCACTAATAAATTTAAGGAACACACAATGTCATAAAGCTGGATAGCTAAGTCACACGCAGAGCTCAAAGAACTCTATCGCCAGTTCCTGCTTGAGCCACTTGTACATATCATATTTCCTACTTTTTTGTAATTTGCTTGTGCTTATTGCTCCTCCGGGGCTTATCTGTTTCCGATATTTTTCTTGCTGCTTAAAGAATACAGAACCCAGGGGTATCCCAGTCTGGCTCACTGCGACTCCAGGTCCGGTCCAGCCGGGGGAGCGTGGTGAGAGAGAGGGGCGGGAATGATGGAGTTCCCCAAAAAATAAAGAACTTCAACAGTGAAAATAGCAAGCCATGGAAACTGCACGATCTGAGGGGCAGCATCCAAAGACTTGGGGCATGGCAAACTTAACAATAAATAGGGGTATCTGAGGCCAAGGGTCCAATCCCTTGGATTGGATATAATGGATATATCCCTTGGTCTCATATATAAGGACCATGACCTTATATGTGACAGGTTCCAAACCAACTGAGAACCAGAACTAGAAACGTGGCCTATTATGGAATGATTCCATTAGCACACCAATTCCCATGGTTACACCCTGTTCACCATAACCTAACCAGAGACCTCCTTTTCAGTATCCCTCTTCCCACGGTCTCAGGTTGAAGTCTGCATAAGCCACTGAGGTTGATCCACTATTCATCCCAGCTAGTTCGGTTCCCACACAGGAAGTTCTTCCAACCTACACACTCACTTGCACTCAGCAATGCCAGGGTGCACTGCAAGCCCTCTGAGTGGCCCCTCAAACAGATGGAGATGCTGTGTCAGGTCCAATGCATTTCTTAGCACCCCACCCTTGTCTTTGCACGCAGAATGCTCCATGGCCTGCACTCAGCTCTCTGCTCTATCAACAAGACTGCTCAAGATTAGAGGAGGATCATACCTGAAATATTCAGTAAGAGCACATTATGTATTAATGTAAGGATTGTTCTGGCAAACATCCATACAGAGCATTATTTGTCATCATCTTATTTCTTAGTAAAAGTGTCTGCTCTGAGAAGGCACTTGCTGGTCAGCTTTGCACTCAGTTACTGAAGAAGAGGGCTGCTGGCAGCAAGGTCAGCACTTTACCTTGTCCTCTGGTAACTGGTGTGGCCCAGACTATAGTCTAGACACTTTTTATTGTAAAGTCCACTTTTTATTCTAAAATTCACTCCTTATTGTAAAATCATTTGTTATTTTCAGAACAAAACCACAAATACACTATTTCTCTTACCCTCTCATCCTCCTCTTTTTTCTTCAACTCAGTGAATATTTTTCTTATGCTTTTATTAATTAAGATGAAATGCTATTCTCCTATTTCCTCTTACAAAGCAGAAAAGAGATTTCATTTTTATAGGGAGAGATATTGGTGCCCATCTAATAGAACAATGGCCTTAAAAAAATAAATATTTCTATCCCATAGGAAGTGACAATATTTCAAGATCATTTATTAAAACAAATTCAAGGAAGAAAAAATTGTTTAATTTTTAAATTGATACATGTCAAAGGGGTTTTTTTAGCTTCAACATGAACATCCAGCACACTGTTCTGATAAGAAAGAAGAAAAGCAACCAAATTACAATTGACAGTCTTAGAGTAAATTAAAGAGTGCGGAAATTTCTCTTGCTTGGCCTTGAATCCTCATTTCAAGAAGGCTGTACAATCAGCTGGAGAGAGTTCAGAGAAAAGACACTCCTGAAGAAGGGTCAAGCACTGAAGAAACAAGGTCTCTAAGGGAGGATTTCAGGAGTTATCAGAAAAGAAAAGGTTGAAAGTGATTACTCTGTAGAAATATTTTACATTCAAAGAAAAAAAAAAGCCCGTGACAAAAAGAGGGACTCTTCAGCCTTGCTGACAAAAGGCGTAAGGAAATAAATGAAAGGAAGATCTGGATAAATTCAACCTTGAAAATCTTACCCATAAAGACAGACATTGTATTATAGAGCCAATGAAAGAAAATGCATCTCCAGGTTTGGAAAACTTGAGCAGAGAGGGTGGTTTTAACAAAAATTTCTAATCCTGTTTCTAATATCAGTTTTTTACTGCGTTTGTACTACTCTTGATTGTCTCTATCTCCACTGCCTTCAAGAAAATAGAATTCATAACAAACGGAGATAAATATAGTAAGGATTATGTCAAATAGGAAAACTCATGAACACTGATGTTTTCCTCCTGCATCAGAAATTCAATTTATGAAACAAAAAATCACTGCAGCGCCCCTGCATTTTAGCAGCTTACCAAATGTGCTCTTCTGACTTAGCCAGTATTCTTACACAGCATAGACTCCCAAGATCTTTCAAGGGAGAAAGGATTGTTCAGTTCCTCATATCTTAGGCCCTCAAGCCCTAAAGCAGTGTGTTGACAAGATGGGACCTGATAAGAGAAAATAAATAAACTTCACTTCTTCTCTTCATCCTTTCTCAAAACGCAATCATTCTCTCTAAGGCTCCTAAAAGAGGATAAAGAAAGGGAAAGCATATTTCCCAACCTTTTGCTCTCAGCTGGATTGTTTGGTGTTTTTATTCTGAAGAATTGTAAATATTTCCTAGGAGATGGAAATTCCAGTTTCCACTTGGTTTAGCATAAACACATGCAATGATGTAAGTAATAAAATAATTCTCTATGTGAGCAATTGTTTAAAATCCACTATGGAAGTTTAATTCCCAGCTTTTAGTCAAGTTCGACAAGATTGGCAAGACCTTTATCCTACCTGAACACTACATATGTCTACAAGTCCAATGTAACTCTGAAAGGAGCATAGATCAAAATATTTAACTAAAAGACATCAGAATTACCTACTAGCTAGAAACTTTGTGATGCATGAATGCAGAGCCGACCGTTGCAATTGGCCTGGACGTCAGCATTTGTTAAGAAAAGGAATATATCCAATGCAAATGGCTCAAATGCTCAAAACTATTTGGAATAACATTTCCCTTTTAAACAGGTCAGATTAAAGAGAAGAGAATTACAAATATTTTTGAAAAATAGAAGTCAACTTGAAAAGAAGCATCGAAGTGTGAACATTTATAATTGGGGATAGAGACCTTTTAACAGAGTCAGCAGCAGTCAAAACTTGGATTGACACTGGGGCAAGCTGCCTCCAGCATCTCAACCTAAGCCTGGATCAGGCAGAGCTGCTTCTCTGTTGGATGCTATTCACTGTTTACTGGCTAATTATATGCCATTAGTAGATCAATAACCCGCTTAGATACTGTTTTAATTTAAACTACATTCTTTCAATAGGTTTTCCTTGCAACAAGGAAATAAAAATAAAATTCCTACTAAAAATTAAGAAGTATTTCTAGTCTTCCTATTCACTGAAGCCCTCCACAACCTCTGTTGTCATGTAGCCCCGCACTTAGAGGGATTCCCCTAATTCCATTTCTTATCAAGTGCAGTACCTGCTGCACTTATCCCTTTTTTCAGTTGGAATATAGAAGTTTAGGTGCTAGACTTGGAAAGGCAGACAAGTTGTTTTTTTTAATAATATCCTCATTTGGGTGACAGAAATCAAGAAAAATTATGATAGATTTGGAAAAATAATTCTCCAAATCAAGCAACAAAACACATTGGTTAGTCTGGCATCTATTCATCCCTAATACACCTACACTTTATTTCCAGACTACTTTAGGTTTTTTTTTTTGTCCACCCAGAATGTGTTTCACTGTATCATTGTTAGACTGTTACAGAAAATGTTTATTTCTCAGATCCACAGTACCCTTAATTGAAAGAGCTTCTTTGGACTACAGAGAAGCTGTACTAAAACTTGGCACTAAGCAACATACTGTCCTAGCCATTTCCTTCAATATCAGTAAATCATCTAGTTTGCTGTATGCATCTCTGTGGGGATGTGCTTATAACTGCCTCAACTTTCAGCAAATTCCATTCCAGCACAAGGGAAGAAACAGTATCATTTAGAGGCAACTTGAAGACATCCTGACATTTTGTGCATCAGATATCTACTACTAAGATATTATCTGATGAGTCAGGATGACTTGACCAGCATCTAAGAAGCAGGAGAGAATAATGTCATGAGAGAGAATGTATTTATTTTTATCCTCCAAAAGTTCTTTCAATATATTCACAGATCCTCCACAAATTCTTTTTCATAAACAAGCTGCCACTATTATGTTTTTGTCTAAACTAGGTCTCCTCCTGACTTAAATTGTGTATCCATATATTTAAGGAAGAAATCTTTAGCTGTACATTAATCTCATCCCCTTTCCCCACTTCTTAACCAAATGCTGCCTATATTTGAAGCACAACACTGACCGTTTCTGAGCCCAATGAGTCAAGGATAGCTGCTTAGCGTGCCAAAATATAAAATGAAATATGTATTTAATTCACTGAGGTATATTTATATGTGTGTATATGAAATATACCTAGCACAAAGCTTTCAGAGCAAAAAGGATGATCCTACCACGCCCTGTCAGTATGATATCCTTTTCTCCACTGCAGCCTTGAGGTGTATTCCCTCCTTTCTGACCCAGCCAGGAGGAATGTCTCACAGCATAAACCATGGCAATATACATCTTACAATGTGATAACTACAAAATATATGTCAAGTCCTCACTCAGTTTAGAGCAGCATCCTCCTCATGCTTAGCAGGTCACCTTGTCACAGTAATTACTACATTGGTATGACAGATTGTCTTAGAGTAGTTATAAATTTAGAACAGCACTCTCAGTGGGGGAAGAATTTCAGATATTTCTATTTTGTTATGTTTCCATTTAATTTTTTTTTTTTTTTTTTTTTTTTGGTGGGCTACGGATACACAAAATTATTTCCTGTGATTCCTTTTCTCAGACACCAACTAGAAAGGGATGGAGAATATTGTGAGTCTGTTACAGAACTTAAAGTAATGGCAAATCCTTGTTGTACTGGGCAAATGTGAAAGAGGGCTGCAAGAGTTGAAAACACAGCAATTCTCCAGAGTTCTGCTCCACAGAACTTTTGGCAGCACTGACTTATTTGTCCTGTCATTTAACAGTATTCAATTTAGAAAGACTAAGATTCTTGAGATGTAACAACTTCGAGTGGAAACAAGTATTGTTAGGAGACTTTACTGTGTATGTATTATGTGACAGAAGTATTAACCTTTCACCTAGTAAGCTGGAATTCTTTTTAATCATGTATTTTATACGGTATGTATGCCCTCTAATGGTAAATAAGAATAATTCCTATTGTTTCAAATGGAGCAGTATTCAGCTACTGCTTGAAAGTAAATTCTATCACTTTTTCACCCTTTTTTTAGCCCATCTCAGCTACAATGTGACTGAAGATTTCTGAGAGACCTATTTCTTACTACTTGTGAGGTTTTGTTCCTAATGCAAGACCTGCTGTTGAAAAAGGTCTGAGTTGAATGGAAGCAATGCTGTATTGCAGTGGAACAGGCTGTGACCTGAGGTACTCTAAATCAAAGGAATCCTAGTAATACCTGGTGTCAGACTGCACTGGGAATAAACCAGCATAGGCTGGGAAAATCAGCATCTCAGCACCAACTGAAACTAAAATTCATCTAAGGAACTGGAAGTTCAGAATTAAAATATTCTTCTCTTTGTGTAAATTACACAAGATTCCTCCATTTGACTTCATTTCTAGTCTAAATAAAGTTTCAAAGCTAAAGCACTAAGGTCAAGTTAGCTACATTTCAACTACAAATTTTGTTTTGTTTTGTTCTGTTTTGCTGGTGTTATTACCTTAAAACTGAAAAAAAATTGGTTTTATTGTATCAATTTATCATGTCTTTGTAAATGTTTGGATATTATTTCTGCAAAGGGATCCTACCAGCACACTACATGATATTATATCATGGTATTAAGAACCCAGTTTTCCTCTTACTTTCCCCAGTATAAAACTAGAATAATAATGTGTGGGATTCATTTAAGTCTAGCCTCAAAGTTCCAAATCTCTGTCAAAATTATAGGATAATGCATTAAAATAATAATTTAATAACAAATAATCAAATAAATAAAACTAGTATTTTAATGGTTACTATAAAGTAGATTGAGAATAATTTTGGACCAGTTTTTACTCTGAATTTAGCCACAGAAGGAATGACTCTCAAATAAAGCGACCAAACTTGCATCTCATCTCCTGTATAAATCTATCACTTTACACTTTCTTTAAAAATATTATTCTTCATTTACAAAGACAAACACATTTTCATCCTTAACACATTTTTACCTTTTAAGAACAGTTTTCCTCTTTGGTAGCTGTGTTTGTCACTTCACGATGCCCTCTCTATAACAAGCTTCCTACAGGACAGGGAAGAGATGTGGTAACCTTCTTCTTCTGTAACATCTGCTGTCCAAACATGAGTTTTCAAGACAAAAAAAATAATAAAAAAGAAATAATTGACCTAGATTGAAATACAGACATGGTAAAAACTTCAAGCATCAAAAACAATGAAGCGCTGGAACAGCCTTAGAAGGTGATGGAAATCTCCAGCATAGGAAGACTACAGAGACAGGCTGGGCAAATGCCCAGAAAAAGTAATATCAGTGGGATTAAAAAGCTTTTGAGATAATTCTGTCCTTACAATGCTCCTTTTACTTTTTTTTTCCTTTCTCCAGAGTAATTTCTTTCCATATCTTTGTGAATTAGACACTATTTAGTGCTGTAAAGAAAGTGGAAACAAAAGGGTGGCTGGGTGGATGGAAGAATAAAATAAATGGAATGTTGTATGCATGTTGCTGGATTTCAGACAATAGAATCTAAACTAGAGGATCTCAGTTAACTCCTGCCTCACAAAATTAAGTCATTTAATTTAACTATGCTTCCAACTTCAGTCCTTAAAGTGACATTATAATAATTTATTTTTCCCTTTTCAAGGAAATTGCGTGTTTATATTGATGTTTGGAATAAAAAATTATGTTGTATCAACGAGGAATATTTGTATTGTTTCACTAACAATGTCATACTATTAGGCATGACAACTAAATACCTTAGTAGCTATGCTTTATTGTTATAATCAGATAATTTACAGTTCTGTAAATATGAAATAAATAGTGAGAACTACAGAATTATTTAACTCGTAAACATAAAACGTTTGTGTAAAATATTTCACTACCAATTTCTGGTAAGAATAAACATGTTACTCAAACATTGTAAATAATCTGTAGGTCTAATTTTTTAGACAAGTTAATTTTTCCATAATTTATGAAAGGTGTGAAAAGATCTCTGACCCAAAGGCAAACAAATCTGAAAGCCATAAACTTATTCTCCATCCTTTGAAAACAGAAATACCATTACTGCCAATAAAACTACAGCTGCAGTGAGTGTCTGCCACAGATTTACTCTCAACTGAGAAAAGCCATTTCAGATGGTGAGCTTACAGCATCAGCCTTTCCTTCCCGGGAGAACTGGGCTCTTGACATTACTGTTGGGTGCTCGCTCTCAGCCCTAACTCCTTTCATCTGTTGGATTCTGCAGAAGTGAGTTTCTGAAAGATTTGGGGAAATCAATTATTTCAATGAACACTTTAAACCAGTATGAAATCCACAACAGAGAATTTGTATGTGGGAGAAAGTGTACATATAAAGTGCACTTCTCACAGGTATGTAATTTCTTAAAGAAAGGACGAATAGTTTTCAAACAGTAATATTTGCTTTCCAGTTAAAATTCTTCAACTAACAACTGTTCATGGAATCTGAGTCAAAATGCATTGAAATGGATGTCCTGGTAAGAGCCAGTCAACTTAGTATTCATCAGGATTTTACTACTTTCTATTTTCCTGACAATTTAGATATTTTTCCCTCTTTTTCTGAGAAGCTCCATTGTCCTTTCAGCAGCTGCTTCTGAACAAAACTTGCCTTTGACTTAATAGCTCTTGTAAGAAGTTAGAGCCAGATTCTGATCTCTGACAGCTGCAAATATGGAGGAAACATAGGTTTCAGGAGAATAAGTTATATTTTACAGAAGTAAAAGAATAAAGTTCATGGACTTTGAAAAGCGTTATTCATGTATATAGCTTAAACTCCTATAGATGGAAGAATGGAAGATACTGAAGTTTTAGAGACAGCATTGTTCTGGCAATGTCAGTGTTTCATCATAAGCCTTACTTGAGTCCGTGTGCACTGTAGCAAAGGGTATTAAGCCACACTCCTTACTACTCTTGAGTTTTACAATATTTCACATTACATTTCTGAGACTGTCTTACATCTGTGTTTACTATGCCTTAGTTATGGCTTAAAAAAACGACCAGTAACCAAAAAAATTAGATCCATTGGAAGAAAAAACACATCTGTGTTAAGCTATTCTGTGTTACAGGAAAAAGACCAGCCAGCATGAAGCAAAATAAGAAAGAAATCCATATTTGTTTTAAGATATTACATTCTTCATGGAACTACAGTTAGGGATTATTTCTCATTTAGTTTGATAACATAAAGAAGATAGCTGACATTCCAAGGTCTTTAAAGCCCATCATGGCCCTTAATAAGACTTAGATAAAATCAAAACAGGTAGTAGCAAAGTTTGTATGGGTACCCAGCATCTGTCATTAGAGAACAAAGGACCAACATGGAAATACAACAAGTAGTCTTTGCACTCAAAAGTACATTAAAATGAAAGTGAGGAGCAATGTTATTTTTGTGCTCAGGTCAGTACCCTATCAGCAGTGAAACCACTAATGACTGGCACCAGCCAGCTCTGAATACCAGTCATATGCATATTCACCATGCAAAATATAATTTTAAATATACAAATTCATATTAATGTATGTGCTGACAATAAAGAATTGTAATGTTAGGTTCTTTCCCCCAAGATGTTCCTCTAGAGCAGTTCTACATTTAGGAAAGAATGGAAAATATGATTATAACCTGACAGAGAACAAATGAGTCCGCACTCTTCTTAGTCCGTGGGTGAGCATTAACTCACTTTTGCAATCTGTCATCATAAGCATCTACATAAGATTATGTAAGAACAGTCATAGTGTAACAAATCAAGCTCTGAGCCTGCTATCTCACGTCCAAAAATAATTAGTAATGGATGCTTAAAGAGGAGTATAAGAAATAGACAGGCATTCAGTGATATATTTCAGGCTACAATCTCTTGGGTTACTCCATTCTGCAGTTTAGGTGGTTCCTACAACAAATTTAATATCCTTCTGTTCAACTACCTTTGATGGATTTTTTTTTTCCACTCATTTATCATGCTCTTTTTTGAATCCATCTAAACTTTTGGCATCTTTAGTTTAGAGTCACAAAGAGGTTCACCATTTAACCAAGTGCTATATTTATGGCATAGGTTCCAGATTCCAGAGTTGGGCATACAGCCCCCACAGTTCACATAATGCATCTATAAAATGATTTTATGAGGATCCTCAGCTGCAACAGCAAGCTGGAAAGATAGAATTAATAGTAGGGGGGGAAGGAAAAAAAGAAAAGGAAGATATTAAATTATTCTAGGCCAAAACAAATAAAAACAAGACAGATAATAAAACTTGATATGATGCAATTGAAAGGAAGAAAAGATGAGTGTGGCACAACCACAAGACTAGAACATGTTTACAACCCATGGAAAATTAATGCAATCCTCATAGTCTGGGTTTTGTTCTGTAGAGAGAATAATGTATAACATGTTTTTATGTCCACAGATAAGATGGATATTTTGCTCTCTGAATTAAGAACAAATGCAAATTTTCAGCCCGCCAAAAATCCATAGTTACAAAACATAATTTATGTCAAATAGGATTCAGACAAAAGAGTCTGTGAAGAGGAATGTGAGTTTTTTTACTTCAATTTAATTTTCTTACAGCTTCTTACAGTATTTTTTGATTGCTATTGCGTGGATTCAACACAGTGCGTATATAGCATCAATAAGTATTTGTGCACTTTTTAATGGACACAGCATTTAAATGTAGTCTCTTCTTCTGCCAGGGAGTTACAAAAATAAATTGTAGTTGGATAAGACAGTAGAAAAACGAGAAAGATCAGAAAACGAATGAAAGCAAATACCAAGGTGCTAGAGCCATGATTTCCACATGAGGAACTTTTACTGGTACCTATTGTCCCTGGACACAGTTGCCAACACTGCAATTTTGTTAGAGTACACTTGGCTGCCTTTGCGCCTTTGTCAAGCCAGCACATTTCACAGCTATAAATATGTGGGCACCCCAGCATAACTCAGCATTGTTTCCTTTCTTTCTTGTATATTTTGCATCTCCACTGCAGTGTCAGATTAAATGCCTTTTTTTGGCAAGTATTTAATCACTGGGTTTGCTCAGGGAAACCCAGGATATCTTTCATTGCCTTTGGGGATGGGGAGAGGAACAAAAAGTTAGCTGAGTTTTTCTACTGAGCCATAATTGTGTGATCACAGGGACTGAGCTGCTAGAAGTGTTGAAAACAGATTTGATAGCCAGTCATTTGTTGGTCAGACATACCAATGCAGCAAGCCCAGCCCTGTAGCTAGTGATCAGTTTTTCCATCATCAGAAGTTCTTTGCCTACAGCAGAACTGGTTCTTATGGGGAAAACCAGCTTAACTTGCATGACTTGAATGAAATCAGGATGGGAGCAGTTTCTTGTTTTACTAGTGATGCAATTAACCAATGGGAGAACTCCAAATTCAGGATAAGAATCAGCGATAGAAAAGGCACTCCCTGACTTACACAGCATGGACAGTGCCTGCCCACCTTGTCTGCCCCACTTGCTCCCTGGTGTCTCTCCCTTGTTAGAGATCTTCATGTTTCTCCTGTATTGCTTTGCAAGCTAATTCTTTTCCTGAGTTTTATTAGTAGTCCCTTGGTTATTGTTTAGATAATGGTCAGCTTGAGCCAATATGAAAATTTTTTATTGCTTTTTGGCATCATCAGTTTTGGGACAAAGCCTCTTTTTAGAACAAAAAGTTTGGAGTGCTCCTCACACACACCTAATGTTTGCATTCACTCTTCCTACCCAGGCTATGTTACTTTTCCAAAATACACCATTGTACCAGCTCAGATTGATTGATTGATTAGTACAGACTTCCTCCTCCATGGGCCAAGTTTAAAAGAAAGTAGCATAAAGCCTTGTTTTCAGCATGCTTTTATAACATGGATATTTTCAAAATGTTTTCAGAAAGCAAAAATTGCCAGAAAAACTGTGCAGTGTACACCAGCTCAAGAAAAATCATGACATATATTCATTTATAGTTTCCTGGTAAAGATGGATAAAATTTAACATTTTTTGAGTAATTTCTGGCAGTGCAGTTTGAATTTCAATTAGGCCACTGAACAGATGCAAAGCTTTGGCTTTGTGGTTGGGCATCAACATGGGACTCAACATTTTGAATATTACACAGTTATCTTCCTTGCACAGCATCTGGCAAGTCCAATCGTCTACTTTACTAAGTTCAAAATGGAAATAAAGTCATGAATTTAGATTCCTTCAGACAGATTTCAATTCAGCGAAACAATAACAATATATATTGGAGATTTTTTTCCACAGGTTTTACTCCTTTATTTTAACTATTTCCTTGAGAAACTGGTTAGATTCCAACAAGCATAACTTGAGTGGTGCAAAACTACTTCTGAATTGAAAAGAATATAATTCTATTGACCTATTGACTATGAAATTAAATTAGTCATCTGTTAGAAGAGTAACAGTTTTAGGTATAAGAGGTTGTGGGGGAAAAATAAAACAGCTGCTACACTGGCAAATGAAATACGACAGGAAAATTTTTGGAAGTAAGAAAACTTTTGTCCCTGCAAGATTTATGAATTTGTAATTGAAAAATTTGAACTGTTGTACTGTCTTGCTTACTATATCAGCAAGCAAAATTTTCCCTGAGAAACAATGGAAGCAAGGTTATTCTGATTGAAAAATGCTTGATGTATCTTGAACTGTCATTTCCACACATGGCACCTTAGCACAAAGGATGTACAGCTGGATTGTAAACTCCAGTTTTGCATACCGCCTCATGTCTCTCGGTTCCTGACTTCCACACACCTAACAATTTAGAAGTCACACAATATTTTAGACACAAAATTGTACAGAAGGTTAGGCAGTACTTGGGGAAGAAACTGTCATGCACTCTCAGAAATGGGAAAGGCTAAAGGAAATTATATTCATAGAAAAATGCAGATGGAAGTGAACACATGACACCAAAATGAGGACCTAGAAGGAATTCTAAGATTTAGATAGGGTCAGGATTTTAAGAAAAAGAGGACCAGGTTACACTGGGAGGTAAGCATTGCAACCTTTAATGAAGCATACTTAAGCACTTTTGTAGATGCAGCTGTCATATCTCTTTTTACTACAGACTTACCTAGTGATCAGATCAGCACCATCATCAAGAAAAATATGTAACCAAGATCACTGCAAATGCTTACAAACCACTTGCCTGACACTACTCCATCTCAGTGAATAAAACCAGCCTGTCCTTGAAATGTGGCCATTTTTTTAAACTGAAGCATTCTGTCAGAATTGGAGTATTGTATGCTGTCAGAATTAAGAGTATTATATGAGACACTGATTTCTCACACACAAGGTGAGAAGTACTCATCCTTTCTCTCTTCTTCCAGATTCCTGCTTATTATAGCAGTAACACTGCATGGAAAATCAGCTTCCCAACTAAACATTTACCAGCTCCCACCACTGCCTGAAGGTGTCCTGCATTGAGATCACAGTATTGTGCTCAGAGAGATTAAAAATGCTTTGATTTGTGTCCACTCTTACACAGTCGCATGGCCAAGGGCACTGGGGTGTCTTCTTTTTTTTTCACTAATGAAAGGACCACTGAATACAGAAGGTGAAGGGGGGAAAGCACAGCAGCAGCTGCTGTGGGAGGGAAACATGACCCCTCTAAAGTGGTGTTCAGTCCCCTGAGTGGGACTGACAACCCAACCATGCAAAGGAAAGAAAGTGCTGTAGGGAAAGGAATGGTACCATCACACAGGGACACCATCGTATTCTCACTTGCCACACGGGAATAGCAGAAAAAAGGTTTCATCTGCTGCTTTAGCTGAGTGCATTGGAGTGTGATTTTATTTGTCGGGTGCATGTGTGTGTGTGTGTGCAACAGGAAGGAGCACTTAGTTTGATTGCACTCTAACCATTTGCTGATAATGTGGTTGAAAGCAATCGTGTCTGATAATTTACGTTTTTAAAAGCCTGACTTGCAGTAACTGCTTTAAAAACACTGAACAAGATTAAAAGAAAAAAGGTGGAGATTGGAAAATTAAATCTGTAAATGGAAGCTGGAATTGGTAATCTATCATGCAGTGGGGTGAAATTACATACAAAATTGCTTTGTATGTTAAAACTTCATGTGAAAACAAAGATTTTGTTTTTCCTTACACAGTTATCTAATCGTCTCAAAATATGGATGTCTTTCCACAGGGGAAAAGAAAAAAAAAAAAAAAGGTACTTTGGGTGTTTGCTTGTAAAGTTGTCTGAATATCTGAATAAAGATGTTGAAGATATTTGCTATGAGGCTTGTGAGGCACTGGAACAGGTTGTCCCACCAGAAGTTGTGGATGCCTCATCCCCCAGTCCTTGGCTAAGTCAGGCAGGGCTTTGAGCAACCTGGTCTAGTGAAAGGTGTCCCTGTGCATGGCACAGGGGTTGGAACTAGATTATCTTTAAGGTGCCTTCCAACCAAAGCCATTCTATTATATTCTCCTTGACTATACTGTACCTAAGTCACACTTCAGGCAGCCATGGGATAAATAACAGCTTTCTTAGGGACAGGGTCAAGCTCATGTACCAGCTTTCACTGTACGAGACCAAAAGGAAAAGTTTCTTGAGAAAGGAGAAGCACAGAGAGCAAAACCTCCAATTGGGACTAGTAATGAGACCTGGCTTTCTCACAACCTACAATGTTAGGGAGCATAATTTTCCTAGAAATTCCATCTTCTCATATGCTGTCAGAACAGCATACTCATTAACTCTCATAAATACATGCAGAGCCACTTCTATTTTCCTGCTCACTTTCTTTGCAAGTCTGGGCTCCTGGATGGAAACCATGATTCTTGTCTGTGCAAGACTGCACATTCCTTACCTCGAAATGGAGCTCCTAGCTGGAACACATGGTGTACTCATACACTGGTACGAGGACCACAGATTTGTATTTAGGATTTGTGCTTCAAATGGCCACCTCAATGCACATTTGTTTTTTAAGGAAAAAATAAAAGGTATTTAACTGATGACACTGAATCTATTTTTAAAACAAAAACAATGCCTATTGTTTCACTCAGCTTCTTCTCTGTATTCAGAAAACCTTCCATATTTCAGATATCTCTAGTAATATAGTTCAGGTTCTAAAAGCTCAAAATATAGAAAAACTTATATCTGTACCGTTTGAACCTTCCAAATCTTAAAAAAATTACTCTTTGAATTAGGAGGCTACAATGATGAAAAGTTTCAAGGTATAAGTTGTATTTGATTGCAGAAATAAAGTATAATTATAAAGGAGAAAATGTAGGGAACAAAATATAAAAAGAAAGTTGGGCAACTTTCTTGTGCATCCACTTGCTTGTGTATATTGTCATGAGTTTCTTCCATTAAAAAAGGTAAAAAAAATTGAATTCTAAAACGACTAGGTAGCAAGCTATGGGACACTCACACAGTATAAATATAAATATATTTTGTATTACTTTTTAGTATTAAGTAATTTAAAATGTGTTTTTAAATTTTGAAATGAAAGCACTGAGAAACCCAAAGACCATAATGATTGTCCTTTGTTATGATCATCACATCAGAAACAATTCAGATTACAGAAGAACCTCAAAGAACAGTTTCCTTAAACACACATAATTTTGTGTCTTTGCAGCTTCAAAAGCAAGTTCCTGAGCCATGGCTTTCACTGGGAGGAAAACCCTGAGAGAAAATCATATGTTACATGAGTGCTTTAATCCCAGATATCCCAGGCAGGACTTTATCCTGTGCTACTTGGAATGCAATTAATGTCCTTTTTGTCTTGCACAGCTCCCAAACTCAGATCAACAGACCATCCTTGAATGGCCAAAGATCAGAAAATTTCTGCTTTACATTCAGGCTCCTTATTATTCTACTTCAGATAAAACTTTGCTTCTTCACTTTTTAAAATTATAGCAGCAATCTAATAGCTGGACATTTACAAAAATTAGCTGCCCTGTTTAATTTTGTCAGCCATATGATTTAACCACAAGTGTTCAAATTTAGCAATAAAATCTAGCTGGGGGATGGGCAGGGAAAGGAGAGGGGAGAAAGAAAAAGAAAAAAAAAATAGTACCAGTCCATCCTTATTTCATGAGTTAATGGATGCCAATAAAATTAAGACAGCTCCACACTTCACACAGGTGCAATATCTCTGCAGGATTTTTTGGTTTCAGATATTCAATGATCAGACAGGAATACCCACCAGTGAGAGTGAGGTCTGGGCTATGTTGTGAAAGTACAAAACCTAAAATAATATCCTAACTTTCCTGTTTACTGGAGAGGATGCCCAAGTTTCAAATGATATTGAGTGGCTTTGCACATCATACAAATGAGACAAGTACTTGCTCCAGTATTTTGACTACAGATTTCTTTATCCTGTTTCAGCAGATGGTTTATAGTGATAGCTATTTATCATTCTGACCAATGTTGCCTTTTAATTGCCTTTTGTTTCATCATTGTCATGTCATCTCCACCTGTTGTCTGCTTTTGTGTGTTTGGGATTTGTCAGGAGCATTCCTGCACTGTACAAACCAGGTGTTAGTGTTGAGCTTAGTGTAAATCTGCACTCAATAGTAAGGGCAATTTTCCCCTGCGTTCTGTAAAATCAAGGTAGATTATTACTATCAGCCATGAGTTAATTCCCTGAAGACTTTGGATGCCCATAGGAAAAGGTAGGAGAGAACAGTAACAACAGGTTTGTGTAACAGATTTTTTTCTCTACAGGTAGACAAAGCCATCAAAGACATTTCTCAGCTCCGCATTTGCTCAGTGACAACTACAGTGGGGAAAGGTCTGCTTCATAACTGGGATCCTTCATTCACTTAAAGATATATTTCCCATGGATAATTTATAAAGGACAAAATTTATTGATGTGTCAAAAGACAGCAGAGGTCCAACACCACTGGCCATTTTTTCTGCTGCAGAAGTATTAGAAATTGTTATATATTACATAAAGATTTAGTTTAACGTTTTCATCACTCAAATAGTTTATATAGTTTGTGTGTCTATAGCAGTCAGACCATCGACCATATTAATGACTTTTCATCAGGCTTCACAGAATGTTGGGAGAAAATGTATCTCCTGCAGGTCACTACTAATACCATAGCACTGAAATGTATGTAATCACTTTTTGCTGTCAACAGTGTAATAGCAGAGGTGTTCACCCTGTAGATGATCTAGTAAATTTTTATGAGTCTGTCCAGGAGGTTTTATAGGACTGAACATAATCCAAGTTGCTAAATTTCATGAAGCTGTTTTGGGTGAACAACTTTAAGTTTGAAAAGATTCAAAGAAAAGATGTTATTAATAAGCAGACCAATTTTGATTAGCAAAGTTATCAAATAAAAATTACCCGACTATCTTTTCTTTAAATAAAAGAATTCCTTTATTTAAAATATAAATAAATATTTTATTGTCATATCACAACTAGGAAGCTGAATTATTTGTGACCACCTTGTATGTGAAAATATTTTTAAACATATGGAAGCATCTATAAACATACTGAAAAAATAAATTATCCTACTAAAAACTAGTGTTTGGATTTTTTGTTCATACACTGTGAAGTTTTCTAGGCTTAGCACATATGTGTATGGTGTACACATTAATCACTGCACAGTATATTTCAAGATATGCATTATCTAAATTCAAAAAAAAGGGTTTTTTAATGTACAGGCAGGATTTCAGCTAACATAATAAAAAAATAGAAAAATTAAAAATAACAAAAAAGAGAAGACAAGAAAAGAGAGGGAAGACAAGAAAGGANGAAGGGGAAGGGGAAGGGGAAGGGGAAGGGGAAGGGGAGATAGTCCAAAGAGCATTAGTCCTGTCATGGATGATGCCACCTAGAATAAAGTAGCAAACTTTGTACTCTAATATTTTAAGGCACCAGTTTTGCTCATGTTTAAATGTCATTTATTCAATTTAGTGTAAGCTGAATTGAGTCCCACACATTTTTGGAGCAACAAAAGTAAACACTACTTTGTATAAATGAATTTATCCAATTTCAAAAGAAAAAAACAGGACATATTTAGGCTCTGTTATTTAAAATACAGGCTAAAGACAAGCTTATAATGCCATAGATTGAAAAGAAGCAGGTCTGGCATGACACAGATCACAACTGAGTATAATAGAGGCATCTAACTAAGCTTTCCTAAAGCTCCTTATTTCATTTCTTTTGCTCCTGCTAGAGTTGTCTTTAGCAAAGATGCTGTAACTGCCAGTGTATCAGCAGCAGTCCCAGAAAACTTGTTCCCATAATAAATATCCGTATGTTCTGCTTTTCAAACAAAAGAAAAATGCAGGGACTCCACAATCAGATTGCAGGTTTAATATTCTCTTTTTTATTTATCCTGCTCAGGGGAAGAGTAGCTTCAATGCATCTTAATCAAAACTTTAGTTGACTTTCAAATGAATGGAGCATGATAAAAGATAATTATAGTAAGATGAGAAGCAGTTGTCAGCCAAAAACTGAAGGGAAAAGGAAGATATTTGGGGCCATTTATAAAATCAAGAAATCAAGAAGGAAGGCTTTTACTGAACTTGGTAACTTTCCACTGGGGTTACCGGGAGGTAGGATAGAGAATTTTCATATAATGCAGTAAATGTACACTTGCATCTGAGAGTTGGGCCTTCTAGGAAAATGTGGCAGTAGAGTCAGGGCAGTGACTGACCAAGAGGGATAATGTTCATTGTTCATGTGCACATGAACTCTACAGGACACCCAAGGATTCCAAGGTCTCAGGCATACTGAGACACACCATAGGTGGTCTGTGCATGAACAGTAAGAGCAGTATTCCAAATATCTCTTGAATTTACTACATGTAGCCTGTGAATGTCTCTCCAGAAAATACCAGAAATAAATTAGGAAGCCTAAACTGAAATGCCTGTAGTGTGCCGTGTTTTTTCCCAGAGTTGACTTTTACTGGAAGGCAGTGCCTTCTTTGGAGGCAGACAGCCTGACCCACATGTGTTGCAGGAAAATTTGGGGGGAAAAAAGGAAGAGTATGGAGGAGGGGAGATAATGGTGAATAGGAACATAGGTTAATGTCATAGGTTAGTCCTTGCTGAATATTTGGTTCATATCACCTTTATCAGCTACAGAAGGACCAAAATGCAGAGTCATGTGGGTTTCAACAATAGAATGACAGCAGAAATCCGTGTTAATTCCAGAATCTCAGTATCCATCTATGGCGTATTTTATACCTTAGTGTAAAGTTAATAAGGTCAGTATGCATTTACATATTTTAAGGAACATTTGCTGATGATACAGCTCAAAGTTTCCAGCATTCAGAGAATTATGTTGGAGAATGGCTGGTCAGATGACACAGCAAGCTTATTTTAAGCTTTTCTAAAATAGTTTAACCAAAATTTTCAATATACTTACTACATCAACCTCTTAGCACTTGTAAAGTAACATGGCTGTTTTCATTCCTATGAACTTGCACTGATTTATGCCAATGAAAGAGTAGGTACTGTTGTACATTCAAAGAGCTCTCTTGAATTCCATGGACTTACATCCTTTATGCAAACCAGTTACCACATTATGCAGAGCTGGTTGTTTACAATCAGTCTGTGTTGCAAGTATCAATCAATTTAATGCATTTTCAAGCTAGATTTCCAGTCTAAGCTAATCATCTAAGCCCCTGGATAGTGAATGCCAAGAAACAGAATTTTTTCCTTGCACCAGGGCATATTTCTTTTCTCCTAATGTGGATTCATCTGTTTTAGATGCCTACTTTAAGAGATATGAATCTTACCCTAAAACTGCCTGTCTCTGTGGAGATTTACAGTCATCTGAAGAGATTAATTCCACTTCTAGCCTGAAAATATGGTGACTCACCTTTTGGAGGTGTTTGTAGATTTTACTGTGAGAATATCCTAGAATATTAATCAGATAAGCAATTTTTAGACACTTACAATTGGGACAGAATTCTTGCCAAAATTCCAGGAGCTTTCAAAAAATCAAGGGGAGTGAAGAGCTCATCAATTTGTTAAATAATTGCTTCTTCTTTCAAACCTACATGTCACCCAAGAGGATACCAAAGTCCTTAATTATATGGAAAAAAGTGCTAAAAATGTTTCCTTTAAATAGTATTAAAAGGCATAATAATAATTAAATATTTTGTTATCTTACTTAATCTTATATTGTTTAATTAATATTGTTAAATATAATTATTAATTATTCTATTATTTAATTAATAATTGGATTATTATATAATAATATAATATTAAATAATTAAGTATTACTTATCATTAAATAATTAAAAGGCATAACTTCTGTCCAATGGTCAGAAGCTCAAATGTACAAAAATAAATGGAAAGCCAAATGGATATCCTAGGGGAGAAGTATCATTTCATCTTTTCTCCTCCACACTCACCCTCAGTTTAAAACAAATTAAAAATCTCCAGTACATGTTCATACTTATGAATGGCAGAGATTGTGATCCAGTCACTTTAGCCACTCCGTGCTCATTACCTTCTCCTCTATTGAATATGTCAAAAATTAATATGGACAGTGATTAAACACAGTGGCATGAAAATGAAGCCTAAGAGACTTATTAAAACCCTCATTATATATAAAATAAATGAAAACAGTAAAGTTATAGACCTGTAAAAGATGGATTAAATTATAGTGTATATATGGAGATATTTTTAGGATGATACGTTTGAAAGCAAGGAAAAGCAAACAGAACAAACAGCGAACAAAAAACACTGACCCCAGTGCAGTAGAAAATTGTAATAGTTGAATACCCATATCTCCCACATTCACAACAGAACCCAATGTATTTGGGCCAGCACTACCCCACTGCTAGTAATCATGATCAGTAGGCAGGCAGTACTGAACAGCTATCAGTTGCTGCCTTCTGCAAAAGGCTCCAATAGTTTTATATTAAAAAAATATTTTTATGTTTACCCAAAATACTTATGGGATTCTCTCCAGGTATTGAATTAGGAGAAAAAGATATTTCAATGATCCATGTCAGAACAAAGAATGACTATTTTATGAGTTTACTGCTCAGCTTATTACTCTGTACTGGCATTTGCTTTACCATCTTGACAGTCTGAAGCAATTTAGTAGATTGTATACCATCACTGCTTTAATTACAATGCTTCACTGAGCAGTCACTTGTGCACTTGCTAAGAATTTTCTGCTAAGAAATTGTTCTGTCCACTGCCATCAAGCCATAACTTGAGGACTTAATAACAGAGGTACATGCAGCCAAAAGCTACTCATGTGGAAAGAATGACAACTACCACACAAAAAACCACTGCAGTCAGATGCAAAAGTTAAATCTCGGGCAGCAAACCAGTCCACCAGCCTTCTGCTAAATGACTCTGTTAGATCTCTGTTCTGCAAAGATCTAGGTAACCTGCTGCAGTGTTGCTTTACTGAGGTGCTCATAAGAATTGACTTACCTAATCTCGGGCCCTCCTATTTTCTCCACAAAGATATAACTCATCTGTCACACTCCAGAATCCTTCATTTCCTAGCTATAAAAAAGAAAATTGGGTGTGAGAAACAAAAAGGGTCACTAAGAGAATCCCAGTTGATCATTTCATTAAAAAAAAAATCTTCCTTATGAGAACTCAAAGTAGCTCTACAAACACTAATTAATAGCTTCCCATTAGCCTTAAAATGGGCTTTACTTGCCCCAGTTTCACAGACAGAGAGGCAGAGGTTGTTCATTTATTTGTTCAACCTTACAGTCTAATCGTAACACCCACTCTGGCTCGGATTTCTACAAAAAAACTTTGCTACTTCCTAGCATCTATGGTAAGACTAGGAAGAAGATCAGGATCTTCTGACAACTTGGTCTGGTCCTTTATACATGGAAACAAAATCCAGTTTCCTCAGGCTATTTGGATGACAGTCCAGCTCAGTTTGGAAATAGTTCAGGATATTTGGCTGGGTATTAAAAAGAAAATTTCTAAATATCATAACTGTATGGGGGGGAAATCCTTCTCTCATCAACAGTTGTATCTGTGTAATTAAGCTTGGAGGGGATGCTGTTTTCTGGTTTTGTAATAGAGTTATCAGCAGTGGGAGGAAATTTAAAACTTGTGAAGTAGAACAGAGGCTCCTCCTTTACCATGGAATATGCACTGAGAACACACATCACTCTCAGTTTAATCAATTAAACTTAGTTAAATAGAGTTAAACCTATTTATATTAGGGTATAGGACAGGGCATTGTCTGCCAAGAAAACCTTGAAACAAGGGTACAATGATCCCATGAGAAGAATGTTTCCAGCCAGAGGGCTGAGGCTTCTTTTGCTGGCACAAAGACAGTGCAGTGTGCAGCAGCTCTGGTTCCAGTGTAACTGAAAACCCCTCTGAAAGACCTTGAGGGTCCTATCATTTTATGTGTTAAGCCTTGCAACATAAAGGGTAGGAATTACATAATTTTCCACTCCAGATCAATTTGTATATCGATATAATTTTCAGTTAACACTTTTCTTCCTCTTTCTTTTTTCCTTCACATAAACTTATATGTATTTTAAATTTTTTTCAGCTCTCTTCCAAACAAATCCTAATCCCTCAGCTGGTTTATTTTTTTCTCAACACACATTACTTTAATGACAATGTTAATTTTTTTGTACTTAGCAAGATAGAATTTATTTAACAAAATTAGATATCAAATGAAAGCAGAGATGAAAAACCTGCATAAAAACATAGAAATTAGCATTGTATGCATCAGAATTGTCTATACACTTTTTCTTTCCAGCTGGTATCAACTTTTTAGCCATTCACACAATCTACGGTAAGTATTTTAAGATTTCCTCTACTGATTAAGAATCCAAAATATCAAAAAGAAAAAAAGTCTGTAAATAAACAGACACTAAACATTTATATCAGCATTCACTTTTTCCTACATAATACCAATGAAATGTTAAGGAAACTGCATATCAGGAAAAACATCATTCTTATGATGTTTTATGATATACAATATGAATTTCTCAAATAGGATAAAAAAAGTAAAAAGTATCTTTGAGATTCAAGAAGTATTAGCTACACAAAAATCCCGGTATACTCCTGCATTAATAGGTCCTGACACATTTTCAGCAGGACTCCACATACCTTGTTTTTGTGTCTAAAAGTACACTTATAAATATCTTTTCTCTAGTGACACTGAAGTTTTAAGCAACTCAGTCCTCCCTCATCACCCTCTCAAATGTCCTGGAAAATTTGTTTCTGGTTCCAGAACATAAAAAACCATAAGTGAAACCTTGGATCAAAATAGTTTTAACCTCAGCCAGTTCTTTGCTCAGTTCATTGCAAATTGCCAGAATAGTTCTACCAGGGCAAAGGATGCTGATGAGCATTTGAGAAAGGAAAGGTGCATATGTTGCCAAGCAGTTGGTACGTGTAGCAATTCTGGGAGAGGGATTTCAGTGTCACCAGCCCCACTTCAGCTCCAGAGCATTCCTAAGGGATTTGCTAACACACTAGGAGGTAAGTTAGGGCTCCAGCCAAATGGTGAAATGTAAATCCTACCATCTGTGCTAAGACAACTGTCTTTGGTTTTGAAGGCAAAGTCAGAAGAAATAAACATGTATAACTTAGTACCCTTCCGTATCTTTAAAGTGTCATTTATCTTAATTTAAAGATAATTAATAATTAATGAAGAAAAACCAGAAGGAGACAACATTATTTTAAAATGTTTTACTATAATGAATATATGAATAAAAAGTACTAATACAGAAATTCAAGTATTTTTTCCAATTTTATCTTGAAAAAAATAAAAATTGAAGTTTGATGCATATATATATAACGTGTTCATAAACATTTTAAAAACAAAGATATTTAGATAAAGTTCCTAGTTTATTTTAATGAATGTTTACAACCAAATTTTCTCATTGTAAATGCAACCACTTTATGAGGTCAATAACCCAGAAACAAGTGAAATATTTTAATACTTACATCTACATTTTGATCCACAAATTAGATATACAAATCATATGAATGTAAAAATACTGCAAAGCATTGTTGAAGATTCCTGTGGCAATATCACTCCAAACACATTTAATGTCTGGACCAATTCCAACAGTATATTGAAATACAAGGCAATATTTCATAGCTTTTAAAATTAAAACAATGGGTCATTAACACAAGGTTCCTTCAGACTGTCTTTACAGAGATAATGACAATATCAGGAAAAGCCTGGAACTGTTATCTTACTTTTCAGTGTATTCTAAAAAACTCAGATATATTAAGTAAGGCCATACACTACATGCAGTCAATTCTCAGTGGTATTTCAGGAGAGATTTATCGAACCAGTAGATTGTTTCCTCTCAGATACCACTGAGACATGCTCGTGGAATTCTAAGATGTTTACAGTAAATTAGAAACTAATTAGTTGAACTGAAATGCCAGCACCTGCTCCTGCATTATTTAAAAGAAGAAAGGGGGAAAAGGAAAAATCAACAGAAAAACATTTAGGGTTTCACAAATTGAGATAATACTTCAGGGCCTGGATTTCTCCAGGCCTATTTAATCATTTGAAAAGGTTGTCAGAATTATTGGGTTATGAAACTGAATCAATGCATCTTAGATATTTTTCCTTCCTGTAGCTTTATAGTCATTATTGTATTAAGATTCTGGCAAACAAGGCCAACAATATTTATGGTTCCTGCCATAACATTAAAAATGCATATCCCATTCAGATTTTATGAATCTTGAATTGCAGCAGGAAATGAGCAGTTTAGATGATAATTGACTTGTAAGGATTAGAACAGTTCAGGTTTCCCCTGTGCAAAGAGATGGTTCATCTGAGGTCTTGCAGATAAATGATAATACCTTCGAAACATCACATCCGTCTTTACTAAAAGGTGCTTTTGTTCTGCAACTCTATATTGTGACAATAACAGTCAGTAAATCAGATAGAGCAGGCATAGCCATCTTTGTGGTGGTAAAATGAAGGTGAAATACAAATCAAATATTAGATACATGTGGTATTTCATATCATGTATAACCAAATAACCTGCCAATGCTAATGAAATTGTAATTTAATCAGAAAAGTATAGTACCCAAGCAATTCTGGATGGGAATGTGTACCATCAGTGAGAGAATCAAAATAATAAAAATGCTCCGAGAAGAACTGTGTTTCACATGGAGAACAGAAGGGAAAAATTTTAAATTAAGAAGCTTTTCATATCAGAAAAAATTCCCCAAAATACAGAACTTAGAGGATAAAAATAGTATTCTCCCTTTTCATATGCTGTTTTGGTTATAGCCATATTTCATTATTCCATTTCAATGAATAATTACCAAAGTGTAATCATCTTTTCTCACTATCAGTGCACAAGAAGCAGAAATATCTTTTTACTTCTTTTATATTCTACCTCAGTATAAAGGCACAGGAACGAAACAAATACCCAGGTGGAGCTTGCTATCTCAAACAAAAGCTCAGAAAGCATACTCAATAATATTAGATTTCATAAATTGCCTAAGATGCCTGTTAACAAATGAAATATTTTAGTTTTCCAGCAAAGTTCTCAGATCTTTTTTCTACCATTTCCTATACCATTTTCTCACTTTACTCATATGTCCTCTTAAATTTTGTATCTACTCTAGTTGCTTAATCTGACCTTCAATCAACTCATCAGATCTCATCTGCAATGCTGGTATGCTTAGAAGTCCCCAAAAAGCAAGAAAACTGGTTTTGTACACCTTGCTGGTTATAAATACTGCTGTGACTCCCCTTCAGTATTTGTCTTTTAAATCAGATATCAGACTATTACCTTTTTCACGATAATTATTCTTTTAACGAAAAGAATAAAATTTAATTTGTGAAGCTCTTAAGAAAAATTGTGTTATTATAATATTCCATTGGAACATGTTTTAAAATATGTTCATGATTGTAATTTAACTGAACCATTTCACATGCATTAGGTCTCTTTTCCCCCATCAGTGAGCCTAATGGGAACACACACCATGCAGTGTTATACTGTGCTCTCTCCACACTCTCTGTCGTGTTCCATGGAAGCACCACAGGGGATGAAGTGTGTAGATCCAGCTCACAGGAGGCCAGAACTATTCCCACAGTACCACAGTTTAATGCCAAACAGAATGATTCTATCAAAAAAGTATAAATATTTCCTCATGACAAGCGTGGGAGTGAGTGGTGGAGGTAGAATTTTTCCATTTCTCAAAGAGCAGAAACCTTGGATTTCAGTCATCACATATCCCATGAGTCTCATACACAAAGTCTAATATATGGGCACCTGGGGCACCTCTTCAGAGTGTACAAGTCTCTACATATGTTATGTGACAAATTTGAAGGAGCTTGAGCACCTGAGGATTATGTATGTAATATGCTAACCTAGCTTTCTCATGGTTGCAAATAAAAGGTTGGGTTACAAGAATATAGAAGCTTTCAAGTGGGGTAGGATTTTTTTCTCAGAAAAAAAAGGGATCACGATGAAAGAATGTTTTCCACTGGCTTTTGGTTTTGGAATGTGCTGGTGACTTTGGAATAATTTTACTTGAAAAATAAATAATCATAGGAAAAGAAGTACCAGGCATAGGTTAATAACATGGACCCTTAAGAAAAAAGCCTAAAGAGAAATACACGCTACCAGAGAATTATAACAAGCGTGACTTGAAACCATGAGCAGAGACACAAGCTCTCGTTTTTCCTATTTTAATTTAAATTGAAATTTGCATAAAATTTCTGGAAAAACAACATAAGGATATGAACTGGACTCAGGCTTATTATATCACTCAAAAACATATTTTAGCTCAAACTGGAACTGAACCAAGTTCCAAGCATTATTTTGAAGACTGTTGAACTCTGCCATCCTCTCAGAGGCTTGCAGTTCAGAGGAATGGATTGACTGACCAGGTGCTGACATCATTGCAGAGGAATCTCCAGCTCTGAGCCTGTCTGCACTGCTTGGTATCTCCCTACCCCAATCCTTATCTATCACCACAGGCATGGACAAAATCTTCAACAAAAACCAGCATCTTTTCACTGCCTTTACTGTTCTTTACAGTTCTGCAAACAGTAGCAAAGAGATCAGTTATTTGGTTGTACTTCAAGCTGAGTATTTTCAGCTTCTAACAAGAAGGATCTTTGTCTCCTAGTCTCCGACAGTGGACACCTGTGTTGAGCTGGTAACACAAAGGCAAACCCTCTCCTCACTCAGTAGCACCTGCAACCTCACTGCCTGAGCACGACCCCATACACATGTTTATACATGTCTGCATGTGTGTGTTCAGGGGGGAGCCCAGGGGAGGGGAACAGGCAGAAAGGGCTGAGAAGTTTTGAATCCTGTTTCCCAGGGCTGTGGAGCTGTTCTTATTCCAAATGCAACGTTATACTATTAGTTTCTTCAGTTTTACAAGACTGTATGCCACCCTCAGGGGCACTTCAAAAAGGCTGTGATTCTCCATTTGTAACACCTCCCATTTCCCAGCAGAGATGAAGAAACCCTCCTTGGCAGAAGCCTGAGCAGTATGCCTGACTGTACCACATGGCCCTTTCGAAACCAAAATATTGTAATTTCCATTATGAATCCAGTTCTGGACTCATGAGCTGGTTGAAAAACTAACCTTATTGGCTTGAATTCTAATGAAAATAGTGTCAAAGGCACTGGAATCAGACATAAGAAAAAAGTTTGGTCTCTATTTCCTGAAACAGAAATAGCTCTATTTTTAATTAGTATCCCTAACTGGAGCAATCACAAATAATCCAGGTTTTTTGCTAATCACTTGACAAGTAAATCAGAAAACCCCATCATGCTTCATCAGCAGATGATAAATAATATAATGCAAGTTTATCTAGACATGCGTAAGGAGTTTGGGAATGAAGAGCAAACCTTTTAAAACAATACTTTCAATACTTGAGCAAGTCATTACTATGATAATGTTTTATTTATTACTACTTAAAACACGACTACATTATTTTTTGTTTCACATTAAGAAATGTGTACAAAATTTGCATAGCAATTTCAAGGTCCACTCCTTCAAAATCACATTGCTATGTTTTTACTGTGGGTGAATTAACTGTTCCTCCTCTAAGTACTGCTGGCTATTCTTTTTCCAGCTGAAGTCAATGCATTAGTCAGGCTATCACCACCATAAACATATGTAATCTATTTCGTCCACTGATTAAACCAGCAGAGCCTGAAGGAATATTTCACCATCCAGGAAACCAAATAGGAATTTTTAACTTCCATTCATGCTCTTTTGTGTACAGATCGTGAAATTGCAGAGGCAGTGTTTTGGTTTCCGACCTAATGTATTCAAATAGAGGGATCAGTCCATTTTGCAAAAGAAGCAAAAAGAACTTAAATAAATGTTTCAAAGTCTAACATCAAGTCTGCCAGTAAGATGCAGTATATTTTAATATAGGCTTTACACAAGTTCCATTTCGAAACTTGAAACACATCTGATATAAAGAATATTTTGCTTCAACTCCTGGATGTCACTGCTGTCACTGCTCCCCAGATGTCTGTCCCTGTGTAAAGCAGCACACAATTTGCTCTGAGAGAGGGACTAACAAAAAATTAAACTGATTATAATCCTCACCTGTGGATTTTAAGGCAGGCAATTCAAATACATGTATTTCCAGCACCTGTTTATTAAAACTGAATACTCTTGTACCTACTTATGGGCCATTTGCAAATACAACTTAACTCCACTAAATCATAATTTTTTGAATAAAAGATTTTGTCAGCACTTTAGAATATTCATTTCTCTCATTTCCAGTCCAGAGGTTTCAAGTAGTTCTGAGCCTAGCTGGGATCACAAAGGATTGTAAAATAAACCATGAGTGTGGGTAGGTTGTTAGGGTTTTTTTTGAGGAAACAAATAGCTAATACAAAACACTACTTCATGTTCTCTAGAAAAGTTATCTCCACAACCTGCTGACCATGGCTAGGGGTCATGTTACTTAGGGGGAGTCACAGGAAAGCTTTTACCCATTGATTCTTCCCCTTCTATTTTGTAAGATCTTGCCTCTCTTACAATCATAGAATTGTCTGAAAGAGACATCTAAGCTCATCAAGTCCAACCCTTACCTATCACTGCCCTGTTCACCACCAAACCATGGCCCTCAGGGCCACATCCATGGGTTTTTGGATGAAAACTTTCAGAGAGAGTGATTCCATCCCTTTCCTGGGCATTCTGATTCAAAGCCTGGCCATAATTTCAGTGAAGAAATTCTTTAAACAATCCAATGTACACCTCCCCTGGAGCAACTTGAGGCTATTTCCTCTTGCCCTGTCACTTGTTACCTGGGAGAAGAGACCAACCTTTGTTTGGAAAAAATACAATAAATTCCATTTTGAAGTGCAAAAATTATAAAAGCAAACAAATTATAAATAGCACTTAGAAGATAAAAAGCATCAGTCTTTGTTACATTGCACAGAGTGAAAGGCGTAAGACCCTACATCTATTTACAATCCTCCAGAAAAATTTAAATTAATCTATATACTGCATGTAATTATGTAACGAAACAATAAAGAAAAGATAGAAAAATCAAGATTGTAATGTAATGACATGTGATGACACTTGGGAGAAAATGGGAAGTGGAAAGTCTGGACAAATCACAGCATCAGAGCAAGTCTGAAGTTGGCAAAGACCTCTGTAGTTTGTCAAAACCAGTCTCTTAGCAGAGTCAGTCTAAGCTGTTTGCCCAGGATCATGTCCAGACAATCCATCCTCAAGGACAGACACTCCACAACTTCTCTAGTCCTGTGACCACACACCCCTGAAAAGAACCTGTCTTCACCACCCACCATCAAGTACATATTGATAAGCCTTGTTTTCTCCAGGGTGAGCAAGCCTGGCTGTCTCAGCCCATCCTCCTGTGCCAAAGGCTCTACTTTCATCAGCGATATGTCTCTTCAGTGGATTCTCCAATATGTGCATGTCTTCCTTGTACATCTTGTTGGCATATCATGTTCACAGCTTTGTTCTCCATTTGGTACACAAGGACTTTTGGACACGCAAATTAGTGAAGAGAGAACTAAATGAAAAAAAAGAGCAACATATAGTTGAAAAAAGAAAGGTTAACTATTCCTGACAGCTACTCACAATTCTGCATAATTCCAGTCTTTAGTTATATTTACTTACTTGAACAGAAAACATTGTCATCTCAACAAATGGTTCTAACAGTTTATTCTTATGCAGCCTGTGTTCATTATAATTTAGATATTACAGTAGGCCATCAAACTTTTGTGAAATACATATTTGTTTGGAGAGAGAAGAGGTAGTCCTTTTCTTTTTATTTTTTCCGAAGCAAAATGTTATCTATGATATAAGAGTACAGACAAAAAGAAAATCTTCCCTCTTCCTGTATGCATTTTGGTAGTGAAATATAATATGGGGATTTTTTGGCTAAGAAAAAAAATTACAAGTAAAGGCTGCACTGAATTTATTTCTATCATAACAGACAGCTGTAGCTTTAGATACATAGACAAGAAACTAACACTTTGTAAACCCTACTATCTACAATTTTATTATGTCTAGCACTAAATCCCATCTATGACATTTTCAAATTGAGTGGTGCAAATTTTCAAAGGAAAGAATTTTTATTTAAATTGTGAACTATTTCAAGACAATATGGAAATGTATTTTTTCACATCAGGTTTCCAGAAAATGTATTACAAATGCTTAGAGCAAGTGTATTCTTCAATGAATCACTGCTATTCACACACAGAAATCCAGTAGGTCTCCTCACACAATTAGGCACCTAATTATGTGGTAGAAAAAAAGCAAAACAAATGAGTGCCTAAATAAATATCTGTGATAAAATTGCCCATTCATTTCTTGTCCTCATTCAATTTTTAATAGCATATTCTTGCCTGTACTAGCTATAAAAATATTAAGCATGTGCCAGTGCAATGGGCACCCACTTAATATTTCAGTTTATATCAGCAATTATTACTTCAGGGTGAGCAACATACACAATGTTTCTCTCATGAAATACACATTAAATAATTTTCCAGATTTGACCAGTCAAATCTGCTTCGTTCTGTTGACTGGTATTGATTCCGAACAAAGCAGACAGCACTGCATTTTTCAAAACCTAGACTCAATAAATTCACAACCACAGCAATTGAGCTGACAAACCAGAAGCCATACAATACATTTACATTCACAGCTAGCATTCCTTCTCTGATCTTTTTCTCCCAGACATGTGGCTGTAATATGATTTATTCTACTCTATTATTGCTTTCTATGTCCCAGTCCATGTTTTTGCTTAGGAACGCATGATGAATCAACTGCCAGGGGCCAGCACACTGAAAAAGTGAGAATATGAAGACGTGATAAGGTGAAAATGTGATTACAGTTCCAAATCTCTCCCAAAAGAAAGTCCCTGTCACCACAGCTTACACACCACTATTCAGAAGACTAATATGAATTAAGAGTGAAAAGTCAACCAGAAATTTTAAGCAGACTACTGAAATAAACTTACAGGGTATGTGCCAAAAAATGGGTCAAAATAAGAGAGAAGAGTAAAAAATTCTGTATCATATTCTGTAAGCTGAAAAAACCTAGCCTGCAATTCACCTAACATCAAATATTTTCATCAGCTTGCACAGAACTGTTATCACAACATTTGCATTACCATAGACTGCTTTCTAGAGCAGCTGAGGGAAAAAAAAAAAATAGGAACACAGTCATGGTAAGTGCACTTCTCCTTAGCATTGTCAGCTTACTAGAGGTTGTTGCCTGCCCCACTGTTGGGACCAGACACCCCCAGAGCTGCAGCCAGCCCTGGCGGCATCGCTCAACAGGCATCCCTTGCTGCACAGAGAGGTCAGCTGGGGTGAACTGGCTGGATGCTCTTGATAACAGGATATTATCATGATATCATGGGCACCTCTGCTGCCCACAAAATCCTGCCATCATTGCCACACTTTATTAAGGGAAAAGAGAACCTTTCAGAGTAGTGTTGAAATATTTCCTGCAGCACAAGGCTTTGCTGGAGGGCATCACACCCAAGTACTGCTCTGCCTTTGTAGTGCTGAACCTCTGAACCTCAATGGGATTTCAGTGATAATCACTTTTGACCAAAGGCAGAACACGACTAAAGAGGGCAAAAGCTCACAATGTGCAAACTGTGTCAGCCCTTGTCATGAAGACAGACAGCTCGGGAAGCTCCTCTCTGTTAACTGGTTGAACCCACTGCCGTTTCTGCTTACCATTGATAAAAGCCACAGATCCTGCCAGCTGTCCCAGCTGAAGGATGAAAATCACTTTCAAACAACTTATATGACAAAAAGTAGGATTTTTAGTTTGCTTCTCTAGGCTCTCATTACTGAAAACAACTTGTCTTCAAATGGTGACTGTCTTCATTTATTTTAGATACATTACTTCAGTTGAGATGAATTCTAGAATCATAGAATATCCTAAGTTGGAAACGACTCACAAGGATCATCAAAATCCAGCTCCTGGCCCTGCATAAGACTGTCCCAAGAACCACATCTTGTGCCTTAGTGCATTGTCACCCAATGTAAAAATTGGGTGAGTTGTTCTAACTATAAAGTTCACTGATAAGAGCATGTTGAATTTTGGAAGACAAAAGTCTTTAGAAGACTCCCAGCCACACAATAGAGCAGATGCAAGCAGAGCAACACCTCTACTGGACAAATCACCTGGAAGTACAGACTGCACTCAGTGCCTCTGATCTTTCACCTTTATCTGATGAGCTGAAAAGCTTGTGGGTGTTTAAGAGCAGACACCAGAGCAGTGAACACACATTCCCCTCAGGTGTCCTCAAGACAGGTGACACTGCTTTGTGGAGTATCTAAAGAATCAGACCCAGATCAAGATCTTTTCTGCATCTGGATGTGCTGATAGGCAAGTAGCCTTTAGACAAGTCAATCAAAGTCTACCTATTTTTCATTGTAATATGAGGACATGCAGCAGACCCTTGTCTTTTTCACATTCAGAGAGAGGTAGACAGTTTAAGGAAGGACTCTAATACTTATAATGATTTTTTTTTCCTCTAAACTTATTTACTGACATGCTAGGCACTCCTACTGTCCCTCCCATCTATCATCAAATTTAATCTGACTTTTTGCTTGGCTGATAGGGGTGCTGCATATATCTGCATCTCTATGAGGCACTTCCAGGAAAATGTTTCCCCAGCACCACAAGGCTAGTAGTAGTGCAGGTGGAATGGCCACACTTTTTCCGTTTGGCAGAATTAAGTACTCTTGCATTATCTCAGCATTGTATTTCTCCAAATGCAGTAAAAACTGACCACTTATTTTTTTGTAAAACTGTCCTAAAAGTATCCAATTAAACTTTTCCAGAAAAATAGACAATTTCATCTACAAAATTCCTTTGGCAGAAATTTCAAATCTCTAGAAAAGTATCTAAGGAATTGATAAAACTCCAAACTTTTCACAAAGAAAAAAGCTACTTTCTGGTCAGCTCTGTTCCCTCCTAATCATGCCAAGTTTCATGAAAAATAAAGTTATTTTTCAATAAAAAACACCTCAAATCAATATCAAACAGTTCACCAACAATAGAAACAAGAAATACTTATATAACTAGGAACCATCTTAAATATTTATATGGTATCCCACATTAAAATGTTTATATTAATGTTTCTAGCAATAAAGCAAGAAAGCAGAAGTGATGGGAGGTAGAGAACTGAAAGAATTGGATATGTTACAGACTTCTATGGGACTTTTATTATGGTTTGTGAGTAAAGCAGTCTGACTTTTCCATGGTGTCTGACTTCTGGAGATTGAGACAAAACAGCAATAATAAAAATTAGGAAAATAACATCTATAAAATCACATTTACTAAGATAAAAGCAACATTCCTGCAACTGACATGCACATGGAAAGAAAAAAAAAAAAGAAAAAGAACAATGTTGTGGTGTGCATTTTGGGTTTCCCAAAATCTGTATGCCTCTGATATTTGTTTTGTAATGGTTTGTCCCGATACCCTCATGCCCAAACCCCCTGTGGCGTCTCCCTGGTGGTCGGTCTTGTCAATCACCCTGTAACCCTGCCCAAAAGCCTGGAAAATTCTGGTGGAGATGCTCGGTGATTTGGCAAGTTCTCAGGTTCCCTCCTTCTCTCATTGTTCTGTTAAGAGTTCCCTATTCTCCTCGTGGATTGGTTCCAGGTACTCCCCTGCTCTGCCTACTCCTCTTCTACTTAACCTGACACCCGAGCCCAGACTTCACTTTTCAGGTGGGTCTCTGGGTTGAATAAGCCTGGTTGCTACCCACGTGAAGAGTCCTCCTTTCTTTCACACCGTTTGCCACGTTCCTGCTTGAGGTTCAGACCCACCAAACCTAAAAGGTACAAGGCTGTACCCCTTGCATGCAGAGCAGTGAGCAAGCTAGCCTGTGAGCTGCTCAGGACACCTGCATAGATTAAATTATCTTTTAAAGCGAGTAAATGTAAAGTAAATATTTGACTGCAATTAAACCAAAACTGAACCAAAAATTTAAGATATTTGACTAGTTCAGCATAGCCCCATCTGAAAAGCCGTGCATTGGGAAAAACAGTTCTCTCCAGTGTTCCATCATCTTCTTCAAGTGACCCTGAAGAGCCAGTGACAAATCACACACATGGCCTTATCATATTTATTTTATGATACAAATACAGTGCATGCATAATTTCTGTTGCACTCAAGAATTTGGTTAATAGTTTTTATTTAATATTAGTTTTATTACTTAAATCATTAAAACTTACAGGAGAACATTTGCACTCTAAATTTGTTTCCTAAATAACTTAAAACTATGACAGAGGCTTGCCTTGGGTTTAATCATTTTTGGTAGGCACCAGCACAAAGATTTACAGATGTAAACCTCAAAGTCTCTTGTTCAGTTGCAGAGTAAACCCACTAAAGTTTGAATGCCTGGTAAATATTTAATGAAAAAATACGCTCCTTGAATATTTTTATTGTAATTATTTCTATTCATCTGTTGGGCCTCAAGAAGAATTTCACACATCAAAATGCATGAAGTAATTTAAAGCAATTTTCAAGTGTCACATTGATTTAAAATATTTCCTCTTAAAAGATTCAATTCTTCAAATTGTGTCAAGATAAGCAATAATTGGAAAATTCCCCTAACTTCCTTAATTCTGCCTTTTAACACTAAAATATATGATGATCCGTATGCAGAAGATTAAAATGGTTTCCTGGGATATGCTTTTGTGAAATTAATCACTGATAACAAATATGCATAATGAAATTTCTGATTTAGCAGAGGCTAAAATTTTTAAAAGAAAAATAGAATAGAAGGGCATCTTACACCCTCTACCCTTGATACATAATTGTAAATCATTTGGCATTTCTGTCTTAATTATTGCAAAAATCCATGTCATTAAATGGTGATATAGGAAATCCTCACAGTAACAGAGTAATAGACATAGTAAGCATGTTAAGGGAAAGAAAGTGGAACAAAACTTATTTAAATTTTCAGTGAATATGGTTTCCCCCATGGGTCTAATGTGCAGTTCTTCAGTATAAAGATGTTTTCTTTAACAACTGCTGGAGAAAATCCTAGTCATACACAATAAAACTTCCTGTTTGCACCAAAATCCATAAAGTTTAAGGAAGTTTGATTAATCCACTTTAATGCACCCATCTCTCACTTCAGTGACAATCATGAGTGTTAAGCTTATCAGGAGCTCCAGATTTTGGACACATGGCAAGGGGTTATGTGGCCTTTTTATTTTTTCAAATACTAAGCTAATATATGTCTAAAAATGAACTTTTTGGCCTGTCTTCATGCATAACCAGTGTCGGTCAGCCAGGGTCCAAAAACATTCACTCATGGGTAAGTAGCTAAACTGAAACTATCAAGAGAAACCTCCAACAAGACACATTAGGGACATAGGATTATGTACGTCTCTAATATTACGTGGTTGATGCATCCTGTTTAAGCATCCTTGAGCATAGGCAAAGTTCACTGATGTCTCCTTCAACCCAACCCATCCTTACATCCTTAACCAAAATGTTAAAAGCAAGATGGTCCAAAAACCACAAGACAGAAAAATCATTTTTGTATGCCTCTGATGGCTCTTTGTGACTGCAAACACAAAGCAATTGTGAAGCCAGAATATCTGATTGGAAGAGAATTACCTGATTGAAGGAATATCTGGAATATGTATATATTCCAGTATATATCACTGGCGTAACTCCAACATTACTTCCCTAACTTGCTGTAAAGACAAATATAATAAAGAGAAAAAAGCAGGCATGCCCAAGGTATCAAAATACTGACACATAGTTTTAGCAGGACACAGTTCTGCTGCTTTATGCCAAAGACCAAAGTGTAATAATTTAAGTTTTGAACAGACCTTCCTATTTTTTTTCCACATTTCCTTGGACCACAGCAAGCCCTGCTCACATATCCGTCATTCCAAGACTGACTGGAATCATGAAAACATAGACCGGGGCAGGAAAAAAAGTGTTCACAAGTCTGGGAGCTATCACTGGGATGGTCTTCCGAAAAACAATGATGCCTCCGCTGGCAGTGTCAGTTTTCCCCCAGTGTTAAAAAATGCAGTCTTATATCCTTGTAAAAACTGATCCACCATCAGTGACCAATGCTGTGGTTACCCGGTGTTGCTGGCTCCAGCCAGCCCTGGCACCACTGCAACTTGGGGGTCTTTGAGTCAGTGAAACAGAGCCACTGCTAAGGCGCAGATGAAATGAGAGACGGGACTCTCCGATGAAACAGCAACTGAGGTTTTATTCCAACCCCAGGGCCGAGGCTCCAAGATGGAGAGACAGAGAGACGGAGAGACGAAGAGACGGCGAGACCTCGAGCGCCTGAAGGGTTCAGTTTTTAAACGGGGAAAAAGAACACGTGGGACAGCAGAGCATGGGGACCAATGATAGGAATTCAGGGTACATAATTTAACTTGTAGGAGGGGGAAACCCTGGCTCCAGCCAATCACCCAGGACTCTTCTTAGAAGCTTCCAGACACTGCGAGAGGTCTCTGGTTGACTGGCAGGAGCAGGTGCCATGTAAACAATAAGACTGACAGGTAACTGCCATTTGGTCTTAAGAATAGGAAGAATAAGGGGTAACAAGGCATGAACTATTCAACTTAAACACATAACATATCAGCAACGGATAACCATCAGTGCTCATCAACCCACCACCACAGACCAAAGAGTTAGTATGTGAACTATTGCAGGAGCTTGACCCCTACAAACTGATGGGAACAGACATTGTCCACCCAAGTGTTCTGAGAGAGCTGCCTGATGTTTTTGAAAGGCCTTTCTATAATATTTTAGAAGTTTTGGAAATCGAGGGATACACAAGAAGACTGGAAAAAGGCTAATGTCACCCCAATCTACAACAAGGGTTTAAAGGAGGATCTTTTGTACACTTCTTAACAGTAGGATTTTGAGCTTTATAGTGATGTGCAGCTGGGTTTGTCTGAGTGCTTTTTTCTTTCTGTCTCTGATATTGCATGGGATATAACTAACCTTAAAAAATATGTTTAGATTTCATACACAGTCTTGTCTCACACATCTTATTTGCATCCCAGTGTGTGACCACTCATGCTACCCAACTGTGTTGGTCATTATCTCACAGTAATATCCATATCTCAGTTTTCAAGAGGATTTGTCTCCTCTTCATTAGCCAAGGTCAAACAGGACTAATGCTTGGAAGATTTGTACCTCATTAGCATTATCTTTATTGCCATTATTTCACAAGCTAACAAAACAAAAAGGAATTATTCCCCAGTTAGTTCAAACATTCCTACCCTTCTCATTAGTATTGGCAAAACCCTTTTCTCTAGGGCAGCTCAGAGCTCAGTTCTTGAAGGAAAGGCTGACAGCAGCAAAATTATGGTACCAAAAGGGACAGCAGAAAACACTCTCCTGATTTATAATCAGATTCCCTTATTGTAACAAGTACTTTCTCATTGCTGGACTACTTAGATCAGCTCATGTAATTTGTCACGTACTAGAAACTACTTCTTGTTCTGACAAAGAAGGGCATGTTCCCTCCCTATATTTAATCCAGAATTTTAGCCACCAAATGCTGTGCAGGATCGTTGGGGTGGTATTTTAATTCAGTTCCTAATAAAAAATTATATACCATTCTGAAAATCACTGACCTATGCAGGTGTGATCTTTTTTTTGCCTCTGACTGACAGACAAGTAAAAAATATAGTTTCAGGATGAGATGTGACACGGGCTCCCACATGCTTTGGATTCTCAGTGTGCTTCCCATATAAAACTTGATGATCTTTGCAATTCATTCATGTCTAAATGCATTCAAGAGATAAACCTGAGGTATGACCAGCTTTCAAGGAGACAGGCCTAAAAATAAGTGAGTAGGAATTTCTCCAGAAACTGAGATAGATGTACCCTCTTAGCAATCAGTGGTCATTTTGTGGAGCATCAGAGGATTTAGGCACAGTTTGCCTTGATTTCTTGATTCTCATAAGTGGATCCTAGCTGTCTAGATTAAGTTGACATATATACAGGCACAAACACAAGTAGAAAGTAGCTATGATGCCTGGGGAGTGCTCAGACAATGAGCATATGAGACATTTATCTACAATTACTTTAAGCAAAACAGGGGGTGTTAGGTAAATACAGATTCAAAAGTGGGACTTATCTACTTCATTAATCAATGAAACAGTCACCTCCAGAGAGTGATTCAGATAATTTAGATAAGATATTGTAGCAGAAGATGGATCACTCTTTTTAGGTGTTTATTTCACCAGCTGTAAAAGAAGTTTAATCACTTGCTTCCACATTCTTAGGTGTCCCTGACAGAAGACAAAAATCCCCACCTTGGGCACCAAAAAGGGTTTTCGTATCACCAGACACAGATGCCTAAGCATCTAATTTCCTCAAGTCTTTTTATGTAGAGAGGAGGAAATGCAGAGCACCAGTTTTAAATTACAGTTTTGCACACTTTCTTTGTTGATTCTTTTTTGATAAGTAATCTCAGGGTGGTGTTTTGTGGGTGAACATTTGTGTGAGATACTCTAATAGCATAGTGTAGGTATTTAATACAGCTTCTCTCATAGAAACAAATCCCTTAGGGCAGAAATTCTCCAGTGCGTTTGTGTTCTAAAATACAGTGTCTCAGAAACCCAAGTGCTAAACCCAGGGCTCTTCTGCCAAGCCATCATTACAGGCTTTTGTCTCACCAATGAGAAATATGCAAAGGGCTTACAAGGCACCATTTACACATAACCAGGACTGCAACACCTGCTCTTAGAGTGAGAGATCATCTGCTACTTCTACATCCTGTTTCACCCAGCAAGATAGCTGAGGATAAAACGATATCCTACCAGCTAATCCCCTCGTGCCAGTGACCTAGATGGCTGACAAGTGCAGTGGTTTCACAAGTGGGCCCTATTCAGTAATGACCACACATCTGAGTGATAGCAGCCCTGTGATAACTCCCCTCTCCCAATACTCAGCCCAGCTGGGCCATTAGGAGACTCTCAGCTCCACAGAGCACACAGGGCTCCAGGGGTTTAACTTGTCATTGTGTAATATTCTTGCTGCCACACATTAAAAATATGTACAAATGTTAAAAATAAAGGTCAACTGAAATGCAGGCTGCAGCAATCTAGCTAGGGTTTTATAAAAGCCTTCTCACATTTACCTTACACAGACTTTTTTTCCTGTGAGAGGGTTTGACAGGTTAAGGGACTTCTGAGTAGTTTCATTCATAACATGGGGGAGATGATTCTGTCCTTTTATCATCATCATGATTTGAAGGAATGCAAGTTACCAAAGGCAAAAGATAGCAAAGACATCTTTACTCCTTAATACATAATCTACACATGACACAGCATAATAGGCAGCCTGTGGGGAAAGAAAGGAGCTGATGCGGCTGACTGACACAGCCCATACATTGATTTCACAACTAGCAAATAGACACTGCATTTAAAAAACAGACTACCAAAGTAATGGGCATGACAAAATTCAGGGAAGTTGAAATTTCACACTTAGATTTGCTTTTCCATTTATTTGTTTTTGGTTTTTCCATCTTGACTGACTTAAGGTCATCTAACTGACTTGTTATTTAACTATAGGGCTAATTGAAATAACTTTTATTTGACCCTTCTTGCAACCCCTTCAAGAACCATTCAGAAATGGCAGTCCTTCCTTGCAGCTACAAATATTGTATTAATTCACCCATGAGAAATGGCTTATCCAGCACTGACAGTCTGTCATGTCCTTATCTGACCTCATCAACTGCTGCTGTAGGGGACTGCCAGAGGAATCATTCAGTGCCTTTCTGATTGATTATAGTATTGATTTTTCTTCTTCTCCATCTTCTTCTTCTACTTAAAAAAAAAAAAAAAGTAAAAACCACAAACCAAATGATCCATCTTACCAACTGCAAAACCATTCCAGAGGTTTGTAAAGAAAAGGTTGTGATCCCTTGACAAAAATATGTAATTCTGGAGTACCAGGATTGAGCAGGTATTTGGAGTCTGTTCTGCACACAAGATTTTGGCCTCCTTTAGTTTTCTACAGCCTACTCCTGTCCACTGAAAATACATAACAGTCATTCTTACAGCAGGAAAAATCAGACATTTTCTGAAATTGTACACTCATTACCTACTGAAAATAACCAAAGTAGATTTTAAAATTACAAAAAAGCATTTTCAGGTCCCTATACAAGGATCTTAAAGCAATTCTTGAATGTGAAGAACCAAAAAACCAATTTATTTCCAATAGATTTTCTTCATAGTATACTTTATTCCTATTAGAGAATTTTCCTAAAGCTTGGTAGTAATTTTCTGTTGAAAGTTCTGCAGTTCTTATATGCACTCTATTTATATGTCATGCAATTAGAACCATGCAAGACTTCAGAGTGAGGTCATTAATAAAAGCTTATAAGATGCCTGCATAGACCCCCTGCTAGTAACAATCCATCATTTAAGATTTCCATTTGAAAGGTGTTCTAACATGATTGTTTTTATTTAAGAACTATACGGCTTGGTAAAGTTCCACTGGCACTGGGAAGACTAAGAAGCATAAAACAGAATGGTAAGTGGTACTTTAGTTGTTATGATAGGATTTAAAAGTAAGAGTTCAGGATATTCTATTAGCTAAACAAAAAAAAAAAAGGTTTAACAAAATACATGAAGGGGAAAAGCTCATCATAATTCAGTGTCGTAGCTGTCATCAAACAAAAGACTTGTGTGATTATACATGAAAAAAATCCTAAATGTCTTTTTATTAAAAAATGCTTAAAGGTTGAGAAGGATTGAAAGAAAGAGGATGCAACTGTGGATTAAGGAATTTTTTTCTATTAAATTAGATAGGTGCTCTCATTAAAATTCAGTAAACAATATATTACTCTGGGTATTTTGATTTGATTTTTTTGCACTGTCACATACATTATACCTAATAAAGCATATTCTATCTTTGCATTAATTATGAGATTGAACAGTGATAATTTTAAATTACTTTAGTCACTTTACATATAAGTAACCAGGTGAGACTTTCTGGTAAATAATAAGAAATGTTGCATTTAAATTTGAAGATACTGGTGTAGTAAATTTCATAGAAGTGAGGAAACAGGCACATTAGTTAAGATTAAAAAATATTATTTTGTATTCCTGAACTTCACTATTAAAAAGGGATAATTTTTAATGATGTAAACATTTGTTGATTTTGAAATCTGTATTGCAAGTCCTAAAAAAATATCCCAAACAGCAACAAACTCATCCTCATCTTTTAGAAGAGCTAAAAAAGGCTGATAATAAAACATCAGTTTAAGAAAAAGAGGTTTCATAAGTATGCAAAACATAATTTCTGAAACCTGTGACTTTTGATATGTTGCAATTCTATCATTTTCATGAAGCTATAAGATTTATTTATTTATTGCTTGCTGATACAGTTCAAATTATTTTTGCAATAGGACTTAAAAAAAAAAAAAAGCTGTAATTGTGTCCAAACCAAGGAATATAAGAAATTTTTTTTCAAGATATGAACATTAACCAATTCAAGAAATTATTTTTTAAAATCTCTTTGCTATTAATGATGCTTTCTCATTAAATAGGCAATTGTGTCAAATGTGGCAGTTTAGACTATTACAAAATGGATGCTTCTAGTTTTCAGTTGGGGGTTAATATTGATTTTACCTTTGAAGCTTTAAAAAAAGCCTGTGATAAACAATCCTTGTCATTCAGAAAAAACAAAAAGATAATCTCCAAAGTACTCATTTTTCTTAACATATACTCTAGCATTCATTACTAGCATATGATTAATTTTCCCAGAAGACCTTTGAAACTACAAAATACAGGAAAACCACAGTAGTCATACATAGCATTTATAAAAACAACACACACAAAGACAATGAAAGTGTTCCTGTAATTTTCAATTATGCTGAAATATAAAATATTAGTTTCATAACTAAACTCAAGGAATCTAAGATGATTCATACCATTTTCACAACAGCTGATATTTCTTTGACTGGACCCAGACCAAGGTTCCAAACAGCAGATCTGGTCTGAGGGTTTTGAGGTGATCTGAGAAGTTACTTGTTTCTAAAAGTTTTTCTTAAATGGTTTCTTGAAACTGGCACAGGGAATTGTCACAAAGGCAGTGGAAGAATGATGGCAGGATAATATAAGCCCCCAAATTAATTAACATATAGGGTGATATATAACCTCATTCTCAAAGGAAAATATTTAAGTAGATATATAGAAGACACTAGCCAGGCTTTGGAGGCTAAAATTAATGTTTCCTCTGTTCAGCTTTCAGACATCATTTTTCTCTAGCTCATATTTGCAAAACTACATTTGTAAGGGAGAGAGCTAAAAATAAGTTATTTGACTAAAAATAGAAACATAACTATTTTTCTTTAGTATATAAATTATTCATGTGGGCAGAAGCTGAGCAGTGCCCTGGCAGCAGAGAGCCTGGGCTTTCCTGGGCTGCATTAGCAGAGCCAGTACATGGAGGGAAGGGATTATCCCTCTCCACTCAGCACTCCTTGGAGCACTGCTAGAGCACTGTACTTTGTTGTGGTTGCCTGATACAAGGCACCAGGGTGATAGACTGGATTAGCAGCAAAGGGCTGCCACTCTGGCAGGGAGATGTTGTTATTCAGTCTGGAAAAATGGCTTTGAGCAGAGCAAACAGTCCCCCTAGCACCCACAGGGAGGTTGTAGACAGATCAGAATCTTCACAGTGGGACATGGGGAGAAGATGAAACACAAAGAGCATAAAATTAAACTAGAGACATTCAGACTGGTTACACATTTTTCCCTCATGAGAATGGTTAAATCTTGGAAGAAAATGTCAACAGAGGCTGTGCAGTCTCTCTCCATCCTTGGGAACTTTCAAGATCCAGTTGGACAAGACTCTGAAGCATCTGGGTCAGCTCAAGCTGATTCTTCTTTACGTTCCATCCAACCTGAAATATCCTAAGATCCTACCACCCCTTTGATCAAGAAAGGCAGCAAAGATTTTTTTTCAGACCTGAGTCCAGGACAGCCCCTCCACTGGGTGCTACACTTCTGAAGCTATTCCTCACCACTGGTCAAATCTCACATACCTACCTCAAAATACATGTGACCACCCTCCTCCTCACATCCCCCCACCAAAGGCATATGACTTAGGCATTCCCGCAGCGCCACACTCTGTGCTGGGGTCTCAGTCCCATCCCACAGCCCCAGCTGGTGGGGCTCTGCCATCAGCAGAAAGCTTCCTGCAGGATGCCCAGGCTGGAGCACTGCTATGCCTCTGGGTAAAGGAGGGAAACTCTCTGGCTTCAAGTCCAGGTACTTTAAAGATACCTGTTGCCTTAGTCTTAACTTTTACCGGTAGACTTTCTCGCAATGCAGTGCATAGCACTGACAATGAATAAACCTTACCCTGATTATGCCTTGTTTCCCCTGATAGACACTTAAATAGTCAGTGATCCACTGTGTCATCCAGGCTATCTTCAAGGTAGCCTAACTGAAACGCCTGAAAAATCTCAGATGGAAGTGAAAGGACTTGTAATTGATATAGTTACTCAGTTCATGCACCCTGAGAGCTGCACTCTGGTACTATTCTTAATTATATAATGGACTATTTTTGTCTGCAGAAGCAAGTCACCAACAATGACACAAAATGAATAAAAATGCATGAAACAAAATCAAGGCTTACATATAAAAAGTGTATCCAAATAATGCAGAGTTAACAGTAAGAGGCTCATGTTTCCACAGCACTGCCATTTTATATAGTTTAAAATCTAGCAGAAAAAGATCACACTGAGAACCATGTTGTCTGTATTCTGACCATAACAATATTCTTGTCTCCAATAAGATATAATTCGTATACAGACTTCCACGAATCACCACCAAGGATTGGAGTTTTGCTTTTCTGCTTTCTGTGACTTATTATTTTGACATTAAAAAAAAAAATCCCTCCATATTATGACCATGTAAAACTTCACTTAATTATAGCCATTCAAATCACAAAGACATGCCAAGTAAAATGTATCTACAATAGATACCACTTCTGCAGTAAAAGAGGATTGTGATCGACGATATCTCTCTGCAAGAGATAACAGATGATACTTTCACTTGAACAGCATTCATAAAACTATAATTGTGTCAACTACCGTGTTTCAAAAACATTAAGAAACCCTCATGTACCAAGTTTTCAAATAAGTCCTAAAATCACAGAAAGTGCTAATCTGGAAGAGACCTACAAGGATGATTGAGTCCAACTCCTGGCCCTACACACGACCATCCCCAAGAGTCACACCCTGTGCATTGTCCAAACACTTCTTGAGCTCTGTCAGGCTGGTACTCTGACCACTGCCCTGGGGAACCTGTTCCAGTGCCCAACCACCCTCTGGGTGAAGAACCTTTTCCTGATATCCAAACTAATCTTCCCCTGGCACAACTTCAGGCCATTCCCTTGATCCTGTCACTGGTCAACAGAGAGAAGAGATCAGTGCCTGCCCCTGCTCTTCCCCTCACAACGATGTTGTAGCTGCAGTGAGGTCTCCCTTCAGTCTCCTCCAGGCTGAACAGACCAAGGGGTCTCAGCTGCTCCTCACAAGGCTTCCCCTCAAGGCCCTTCACCATCTTCACAGCCCTCATTTGGACACTTTCCAACAGCTTTGTATGTTCCATATGTTGTGGAACCCAAAACCACACACAGTCCTTGAGGTTAGACTGCACCTTCATCATTTAAAGAGAAATGCTAACACATTCAGTAAACCTAAAGTGATACAAAAAGTTCAGGAGCTGAGCAAGGGGTTTTTAACTCTTTGCATCTATACAATATAGCATAAGTAACAAAGCAAATCAGGAAGGCTTATTTAACATTTTTTTTAATTCTGTAATATACATTAATAACTTATTAATATAAAATCATACCTGATGGGTTTTCCCATTTTTTCCCTTTTCCTGTTTTCCCATCTCAGAGAGACTGCAGATTCACAGCTGGAAATTATATGCTGCATGTTCATCTCTAAAAAAGTAAGTGGTATATAGTAGGTGTCTGGCTGAATTGCTATGACACATCAATGCAGCATTAAAATACAACATTCCTTAGCTGCCAGTTGTTTTTAGCATGGACAGATCCCCACCATGCTGCTCCTGCCTCACACTGCCACGGTGTGCAGTAATGTCTAGAAAGATATTTTGGCAAAATCTGTGGGGATATTGGGAAAATGCCACAATACTATTATCCATTTGAAAGAAACATCTTAAAAAAACATAAATCTGACAGCTTTGCCAAATCTGCCACCAAAGGAAATTAATTCTGATTCAAATTGCTAAACTGTATCTTTTGTATTTGGCATTACGAGTTAAAATAAAACCTCTTCCATGCTGTCTGAAAAAAAAGGCAATCAAGTCTTTTAAGTAAAGCACAGAAAGTTGTTTTTTTTTAATAGAGATAAGTGCATTTCACAATCCATGAGATTTTTTTCTTGGAGCAAAAGCTGTCCTTTAATGTACTGTAATTATTACTACTCTAAAGTAGTAATAATGTGATAAAGTTGCTCTGATGGCTCTCAAGCAGGAATATGACTACTGCTGGAAAGCATAAAAAAATGCCCCAAACATTGGCAATTATAAAATATTACATTAGTGGAATTAATTACTTAACTTTAGTTTTTCAGGCTTTCCAAAGAAGTTACAGAGACTAAAAAAGTCTAGAAGTTAAAACAAGTTTTTCCAGGAATTTATAAAGATCAAGACTTTTAAAAGCAAGAGGTGGGCTACATTCTGCTCTTACTTCTACCAACCACAAGTGTAAATCCTCTTACTTCAAAGTTGCCATAATTTTGTTGCAGAAGCTGAATAAGATTTTTATAGGGAAAGTTCTTCCACTTTGGCACTGTCTTCACAACTCATCCACAGCTCTTGTCAGTTTGATTCACATAGCTATGACTCCCATTTACAGCCTGCTACACAACAAAAATTAATGGGGTTGCTTACCTATTAAACAAAACGTAAAATAATATTGCAATTAAGGAGCTTATAGATTTAGCTTTCTTGACACCATAAACCAAGTCTTAAAGTTCTTCGTTAAGTTTTTCTGAAAGCTACAAGTGTACAATTTGAACTACTTGCCAATTTTTGACTTGTGACTACTATGTGTATGAAATGCATACAGTTGCTGTAGCTACACTTTTAATTGTGGAATTCTATTTATAAAGTTGGTTTAAAATGTGCAAATTATAGGGAGAAAGTGCTGAAAACCTCTCGCACCTTCATAGGTTGCAGCCTCTCCCTTCTGTGAGTGCTGCAGCCACAGTATGATTCTGCTTACACTGCAATTGAATGTTTCTCTTCAGGATTATAGTTTCCATGTTTATCTCCTTCTTTTACCTTCTTTTCAGAAATTCCAATGAAGTTTAAAATGAACTTCCAACTGAATGTGGAATGTGCATGTATGAATGCAACGAACAAATCAGATGTGTAGTTGCACATGACTGGCTTCTTAGTACAGGATTCATCTCACCTAAATTGGGGTTGATGGAAAGATTATGTACTTTTAATGATCTGATCACTATATCTGCAAATAGACAACTAAAAAAGATAGACTAATTATACCACAAAAATTTCGTGAGTTATTTTCCAGAATCTAAATATGCTAGAGTTTGTAGAGGTCTAGGTGTGGTCAGTTGAATTCTCTGTATATTGCCCAAAGTTATATACCTTATTTGCAATATTTTCCCAGGTGCCTGGGAACCAGGAGGCCTCACTTCTCTACCCCTGAGGGAGACTCACTAAGTAAAATTTCTTAAATAGCCAGTGGGATTTGGCAGGAAAATTAGCAAATCTCACCAGTGTGACAACAGTTAACTGACTGTTTCTGTTTTAGGAGCTGTGGAAATACATACAATGAATTACAATTCCATATTCTACTGGAATCATCACTCCCATGGAACTGTTAAACAGTATTAAATAGTACCACAGGAAAGGAAGGGAAAAAATCCTGTAAATTAATCATCTTCTGTAAGATTATGCTAAATGCTCTGCTTAATTTCCCTGAGACAAGTCACAGTCAGGGATTGCAAGGTCACACAAGCAGATCTGCCTGCAGCTTGGTGCCTATTATGTTAATTCAGCAATGTTTGTTTTGTTTTGTTTTCTCCTATTATCAGCACAGTGGATGTGTTCCATTCAAAACTGTTACTATAGGAACCCCTATGGTAACATATAAAATTTTCTTTTATTTTGGATAATAAATATCAGAAAATTGATGGATAAGTTGTTTAGGTAGAACAATAGGGCATTTGATATTTAATCTGCAAGCACTTAATAAGAAGTATTTCAAGTAATGGCACAGTGTTATTATCATATCACTTCGTAAAATGGCAGCAAATTATTGTATTATTCACATCTCGTTGGGTCCATGCTATTATCACAGAGATGCCTTTAAAGATGACATTTAACATACTCCTTTTACACAGTAAAGTGGTTAAAAGCACATTCAAATTTTAAAATGTTTCTGATCTCTTGACAGCTCACCGAAGCATTCTGCGGGCCCCCCTGCCTCTCCAGTGGTTAACTGCAGCTCTAAAACTTCTTGTAATTATGAACGTTGCAGTCACACTAAATTAGACTGACAGTTGAAATACTGATTACTAAGGACTTATTAAGGACTACTTTGCAACCAATTATGCTGACATTTGACTTGATTTGACAGATGAATTGAGTGGAAGATTCCTCCAAAACAGTAGAGAAAAACTTAATTTATATCCTCATCATTTTAAGATAATTGTTCAGGACAGATTCATTAATATACCACTACAAAATTTATTTTTATCCCAGCTTGGAGCACCTATGATTCAAATGATAGACAAATAGTAAGAGCATGCAATCTTTACCATGTCTGCATTCCCTTATATTTGACTTTCGATGACTGTTACCATGGGATCTCTGGCACAAAAAGCAAACAAATAAACAAAACTTTAAAGCCAGTTTCCAGGAATATTCATTGACAACCAACTTGAGCAAAACAAAAATAGGTTTTCAATTTGTAAAATATTTTTCCTGTGAAATGATCAAAATTATTAAATGAGATTATACGCAACTTCCACCACTGTACCACTGCATGTGAATTCATTGGTATTGAATCATTCCCCTGTAATTTCGCAAATATTCCTGAAATTTAGTGGATTCCACCTGGAAAGTTTCTGAAACTCATACTTAATTTTTTTTAATGTCCAAATAAAAATTAGCAGAAAAAATATTACCTCTTACTTTAAATTCTACTAATATACATTCAGAACAGAATGTATAGCATGGTTTGGTTTAGAAGAAGGTTGACACACATTGATTCTCAAGAAATCATCTTCTCTAAAAGAGGTGAATATACACGTAATGAAAATCAAGAGAGGAAATTTCCTCTCAGTGAAACCTCTTATGTCCACTGAGGGGGGAAAAAAGGGAGGCAACAGATCCTTTCAGCCACAAAAGAATTAATAAATTATTTTCACAATATTTTAAAAGGTACTCTGGGATACAAGAAATGTCAACAACCTGTCTCAAATTAATAAATGAAGCACAGATATTTTAGGTACAGTTTGCTTATTTTTATTTTCAAATGCTGCCTTGTAGAATCCAATACAAAATTCCACAGAGAAAAAGTTAAGTAGAATTCAGAAAACCATTCTGCTTCTTAGAATGTACTGATTTCCTTGCATGTTTTCAGGACCAAAACAATTTAATAAGTGAACTGAAGTCTGAGATTATTGTAGAAATGAACAAAACCCACTATAATTGACACAATTAAGAGAAAATAAAGAGCATAATACGAAATATATGGCTAATAGTTTTCAGATTTCAATAAGACCTTTTAATAAGGATTGTTATTATTTTCTAAAGTCTGGTAAGACACAGATATCAAGCAGCAGAATTTTCCCAAAAAACTACATTTCAATTATTTCATTTCTTGTCCCAGGACAAGCCCCATCAAGACAGGTAAGTCTGTTGTTCTTCAATTCTAAAAATTACTATAGTTTTTTCCCAAAACTCGAGGGTCTTATAATGACCATAATCAGTTAAGCTTTTTCACAGCTTCAACACATAGGCAAAGAACAGGATAGCCCAAGAGGCACACTCTAAATTGCAAAAAATATTTCTTTTCCTGGGTTCAGAAGTCCTTATGTCCATTAAAATAATAGCATAAATCAAAAAAAGCTGAAAATCCTTCCTTGTCAAAGATATCTAATCAGATCTTTCTGTAAATAAATAAATGAGAACAGATCTTTCCATTTTCTCACTTATAAAAAGTTATTCATATCTCTTCCCTATCTGAACTATAAGAATCACTTACATTTTTATACTTGGCTCAGCAAAGTAGGTGCTAAATTAGCTTTTTTGCAAATTTACAGGGATATTGAGACTATTGATTAGAATCCAGAAAAGGCTCTGGAATAGTCATGTGAAAGAGCAATTCCAGAGATGTTACTGTATTTGCATTATTACATGAACTTCATGCTAGACAGGCTAACTAGAGTCCCTGTGACTAGAGTCCCTGCCTGTATATCAGGAAAACATTTTCTTATTCACTCGTGTGGGATTTACAGGATGAGATTATCTATGTCAGCTGAAAATATAAATAGTTAAATGCAAAGTGAAGATAAACTAAACTGGAAAATGAACTTTTAAGATTTTTAGATATAATCTATTTATGCTAATCTCTGAACACTGATGGGCATAGCTGGTTTTGCAGATTCATCACCACAGAATATTTCCTTAAATGTAGTTTCACACAGGAGGTGCTGTGACAGTTCCTTTCCATTGATAGTGTGGAGAGATAAACTTCAATCCCTTGGGAAGACACCAGACTGAGGTAGCCATCGTTCGCTTGATCCTAGAGACCAATCACAAGCCCGGCAGCTAAAATTAGGTCACAACTGAAAGTGGACAGAATAAGATGCTTTGGTTATTCATAAAGCTCATCAGCCACTCTGGGCTTAGGAAAGTAGAGCCTGACTAATTTTTGTTTACCTAGTAACATTTTTCCTTAACTTTTATTAGATATTATTTAAATCAAAAGATTGACAGAAGTCTTTCCAACAGCAGTTTAACATATTTCTTGTATTATTAGTGGTCCTCAATGGCCTGTTGTTCAGTGGGGATATGTCTTTACACCTCAAAGAATCTTTTGTAAGTGTCTTTTGAGAGAACTTGCATAAATTATACTTACTCCCATAGAATCATCAGCAAATATTATGCATTTATTTTTTCATATTTTTTTCTTTGAATACCAGCTTTTTTGGTGGCAAATTACTGGACTGGGTAGAAAAGGCAGCTACTGAATGGAGTAGAAATTCAAAATTACATCTAAAACTTCTTTGCAGATTGTTTGAGCATAAAAACAATTTCTCTTCTCAAGCTCACTAATGTGGTTTGAAAAGAAAATATCCAAAACAAAATAATTTGGCTTGTGGACACTGAAAAATCAGCCAGTCATTTCAGGAATGCATCCAGCTTCCTTAGACAGTTTGGCAACTAGGAAATTCTATGGCTAGAGGTGAAAATCAGAGAAAATAAGCAATAATTAAAAGTGGAAATGTTGTTTGCTCTTCACAAATGCTGGAAGGGAAATGCCAAATTAAAATAGGTTTTAAAAGCGTATACTGTAAATAAGAAATACAACTACTTTAAAGGGAATAGAAGGAACCTAGTGATTTAGGGATACAGAGATGATTAAGAGATTAGATCATCTGATATATGAGAAGAGGCTGAGAGAGATGGAATTTTTCACCCTAGGGAAAACGAGGCTCAGCTTTATTTTATCCATTTGTATTAAAACCTCATGGGAGACAGTAGAGAGGACAGAGTCAGACCCTTGTTAGTGGTTTAATATCAAAGGACTAGAGGCAACGGTTGGACATTCATATACAAAAAATTCTACTTTAACATCAGAAAAATATTTTTTTGCTGTGAAGGAGGTCAAAAACTGGAACAGATTACCTTGATAGGTTGTTGACTCTGCATCCTTGGAAATATTCAAAAGCCACCTGGACAAGTCTGTGAACAACCCAGGTGACTCTGTTTTGAGAGTCCTGGAAAACTCAATTATCCACTGTCTTCATCTCAATTACTAGTAACAGGAATGACTGTTTATTACAACTGAAAAAATTCCCATGTGCTAGTAGAAACATGTCCTGGTTCTGGCCATGACAAGGTTAATTTTTGCAGTAGCCAGGAGTAGGTACAGCTGGGACAGGAGGTGATCCCATACCACCTGATATTATTGCTGGGCAGGGAAAAGGAGTCTCTTCCAGGGAGAAAGTGTCCCCTGGGGCTGGCAAAGCATTCAGTGTGAATCACTTGCCCTTCTTGTACCCTCTGTCATTAGTATTGTTGCTGTTACTGGTCATTTTTTTATCTCATTGCGGGTTCCAGTAAATGGTTCTTATCTCAGCCTATGATCTTTATTTACCTTTTGTACCTCCAATTCTCTTCTCCATCGAACCCCATGGGGAGGCATAGAGGAAGGGGGGCAGCGAGGGTGTGGCACATAGTTTAAGTGGGATCACTAAATTTGGGAAAACCATTCCTAAAACACAACAAACCAAAAGAACAGTGGTAGCAAGTGCATTTTTCAGACAGAAAAATGACAGCTGACAAATAGATAGCCATTAGATTAAATTTAGGCATTTAAACTTGATACTAATGTTTGGTCAGCTGAATAACTCTCTGAGCCTCTCTAGGGGCCCCTAGTCCCCAGCTAGGGACTTGGTTCAGTTGGTGAACAAAATAATCCAACACATTTGAGATTCCCTGGGATTTTAAGGTACTGACAATATGCCGCTTCCTACCTGAAGACCTGAGTTCCTCCAGATTGTCATCGGGAGTCTACTTGTGATGCCATAGATCGTCTCACATGATATTTCATATCCATATTCCTGCAGCCAAGGCACAGTGCTGATACCCACTGTTTATGACTACGGAAAGGTGGAGACACCTCACACAGTGGAAGAGGTGAATGTGGACATACTACTTTGTGTCTCCTAGTTTGTGAGCTAAATCTGACACATATCATGGATTCTAAAGAGAAGTAAATATTTTGTAAATCTGTGCTTAAGCATCCTAATATGAGAAATATTTCCAGAATCTTTAGTTTCTCTCCCAGTAAGACTGATTGTATTAAGATTTATTTCTACCGTTGTATGAATGTTATGTAATTAAGACAGATCAAGAAGTTCAGCTATAAATTCATACACAGTAAAAAAAAATTATCCTGTGGTTTTGTACAACTAAATTCAGGACTATTCTCAGTATTCTTATATAAACTTTTCATTCCACCAGAGAACAAAAATGTTGAAAGTGATAAAACTCATAAGCAGGGGAAATCCATCATTGAGATAAGCGAAGTATGTCCCAGTCACTTCAAAATCTATTGCATCATGTGCAAATGTCTATTTGTCTTATGGAAGCCAGTTTGGAAGTGTAAGGGGATAATTAGGAAGAATAATCACATTCTACTGGTAAAAAAAATGCTTAATCATCTTCCTATTGTCATTATAACTTGCTCGTGCATCAAGTTCTAGATGACAAATAAGCAATAGCTTAGGATGCAGTAGTTGCATATCAGTGTATTCCAAGAAGGTATAAAAAAGAGAAAAAGCATCAACAATTTTCTCTACAGTGAGTACAATTCAGCAATAAATATAAAATAAACATTTCTCATCATTTAGCCTTGCAATCATTTCTCTGTCAAAAGATTTATAGTCTTCTTTGCTATCATATCTGGAAACTTATCAATATTCTGTCCTTTTCTCTTTGGTTTCTTCATACTAAAATTCTGCAGTTAAATGAAAAGAGAAGGATTAGGCAATTTTCCTCTGTTGAAGTCCACTATCTCTGCTGAATCAGCTAAATTGCTCCCCCAAAGGTAATCCTTACTTGTAATCCTTACTTCACAGAGCAGGGAGCTTTTTCTTGGTGATTAGTTGGGCTTTGAAAAAAGTAGAAATTTCCACATTGAAAAAGATATCCTTTGGAACTAGGAGGTACTCAGAAATTCTACATAATGAAGGCTGCACATTAATCAATACAGCAAATTAACTTCTTTTACAATCAAATTGAAACATTTTTACTAAGGTCAAACTGCTATAAAGCAGTTTGCCAGATGTCTTGCCACTCCTGTTGATTTCAGATGCAAAAAACCTGCAATTTTCACTTACACGGGAAAATAATTATTTGATGCTGTACACTTGCAGCTATCTTCTTTGCCTTTGCAACTTTTGACACATGGAATTTATCACAGGCCAGCAGGGGAGAGACAATTTCACAGAATCCTTTTGTTAAAGCCCTGCAGAGCAAAGCACTCAATGAAGAGAGTTGCACATCTTATCAAAGTCCACAACACAGCAGAGGCTGAGTGACAGGGAGATGTCTTTTTAGCCTCATCTACAGTAGCCATTTTACTTAGATGCTGACCCCACATTGAAAACTGTCAAACACAATGTATTAACCCCATGTATCAAGAGAATCTCTCTCACTTAAGTAAGAGGTTGCTTAGTGGCAATGGACTTTGTTATATCCTTACACACACCATGACTAAATACCCTAAAATTAATGCACCAGTTTGCATTTGCTGACTGCATTGATAGCAGCAGCTAGCAGTTTAAATGGGGTAACCATGAAGTTAAATAGACATTTTTAAGACAAAATTAAAGACATCATTTTCAACACCTTCCTTATTTGCCTCACAAAATGCCATGCCTTTGTACCATCTATAAAAACTTCTAAATCCAAAAGACCTGGCTGTGGTTTGGGTACTACGAAATCATCTTTATATGAGATCAGTATTTTGTGCTAGCACAAATTTACTTGTTTTTGCAGGAAATTAAATCCAAGCTAGGGAGAGCATAATGTTGCATTATTCTTGGAAGAGATTACAAGGGAAAATCTAATTCTAGATGTGGGAGGAATAAAAAAAAATACTTCTTGTCTTTCAGGTCTGGGTTCTTTATACTGGACACACCAATCAAAAGTAGCAACGCGCAGTTCATGAAAACTGCTACAGTGATACTCATTTCTTTTGCTTTCCACACATCAGCACAAGAAGGGCAAGAAGGGAGAAGACCAGCTGTACGTAATTGGTTTGGGATTAATGAAATTGCCAGCTGGTGTATTCTGTGTGAAAGAGCAGGCAAAGAATACAAGACTGCCACGGATAAAATCTACCATGGCTAAAGAGCTTCTTAGCTCTTTAATAGGTGTACAAAGTCACTATGGACTCTGAGTACAGGATCTGAAATAAGAATACATACTTCAGGGTGGATAAAAACCGAGCCTCTGAAATGTTTATTAAAAGATTATAAATTAAGTGAATTTTATTCATATCAGGGTTATGTTAAATCATATTAAATGCTATTTAATAAACTACCAAAGTAAAAAAAAAAGAAAGACTTTATTCCTTAAGGCCATGTAACTTAAGAGACATTTAACTATGCTAAAAGCTATGTTCACAACTGTTGCAACCACATTCGCATATTTAGTATCTAAGCACACAAAACAGTATGTTAGAGAGCTGGGAGCTCTTTGCATGCATAAATACAACTGTGAAAATGCACATGCCCTTTTACAAAACACTTGGCCCCATATTAAAAAATATAGTAATCATCTATTTGAAACACAGGACCAACACAAACTTCAGAGAAACAGATTGCCATCACTCTCATGTAACAGAACACTGCCACTTTCTTTCCTTGGTTCAATAAGGTACTGAGTTGTTGCAAAGTTATTACAGGGAAACTGTGCACTGTTCAAGAGAACTGAACATACATCTCTTTACTTAAAAGTAAACATGACATGTCTGAGGCCTTTTAGGAGGGTATTTGTCTAGAGCTTAGTTTCAATTTAAATCATAGGAAATCTTATCCATGGAAAAATAGCAGGAGTGATCATTTTGTGATAGGTTTTTTAATCCTTTCTGAAATAAATACCTCGATATTAATTTTACTTAAGATTCTAATTTGATTAAGCTATTCCCAAAAGCACTAGATATAAAATCATTACTGCTTTGCTCAGATACATTACTGTCCACTAAATGCTGTGCAATTTGATCAGTGTGTCATATACCAACTAATGTCTTCAAATCAACTTTAAGGAATTAGTTGACTCTTCTATTTGATGGTTCATGCTACCTGGGCACAATGTTAAATAAAAATTGGCATTAGTCTTTCATGTTCCCAAAGTCTTAAAATATTTCCATTGTAGCCCTCAGAAGATAGCAACAGCAATGAAGGAGAATAGACAATAGAATATGAACAAGACATTGATAGTTAGCAATTAAGTCTACTCATTGATGTTCAAGCTGGAATTTGGGAAAAACAGAAGGGTTTGATGGAGCTGCAGTTTCAGTCTGGAAAGTTTATTTTAAAAATAAACCTTACTGTGTTATCAGTGGGAACACCAACTTCTCCATAAGAAGTTTAAATGCTCTACAGGGGAAAATCATATAATCAACTTCTAAGGGAAAATTTTTCCAAGCTTGAAAAGTTGTCTCTCATTAATTTAATATCTAAATTAGAGTAGTACCAAACCTGGCTCTTGAAGCATACAGCCAGACAAACAACAACAGCAATAACAACAAACAACAACAACAAAAGAAATTGGATGTCTTTATTATGAAGCATTTATGAACAGTTTTAATTTCCCTTGGGTTTGAAGGGGCAGTAAGAAAGGACAATCAGAACTGCTAAAAATGTGAACTAGAAGTCATTGTGGCAGGATTATGGGGTGTTTTGTTTCCAGTTACCGCCTGGCAGATTTTCAGCTGCTCCTGTCCTTTACTGTGTTTTTCCCTCTGTGCATCAGAATGAGGAATGGAGCTCCTTCATTCATGATCAATGCCACTCATACTACAAATGCACAAGATCCAAGAGACTGGTATTCTACAGAGTGACCTAAGTAGTGCATTAAAGAGACCATGGTAGTTCTCATTAAACCCTGATAACTCTAGATTTAAAGTCACTTGACATGCTCCATTATGAGACCATATCTCAAGTTAATTATAAATTTGCCAGTTTTTAACCACTGAGTTGGAAATTTTCCCTGCTGAAATTTTCCCTGTTGGAAATTTTCTGTGTCTTTCAGTAAAAAATATAAAATTCATTAATACATTAAATATTTTTAAAGTAGAAAAATATATGAATTTTTCCTATGTTAAAATATTTGCTATCTGTCTTTAAATAGCTGAAGGTGATTCATATTTGTAATTTGGTGAGGCAAGTCATAAATTGTTTCTTCTCCCATTAACAGGAAAATTTCCCTTTTTCACAAGTTTCAACAGTGAGAGCAGCCTAGAAGAAATGTTCTTTCCTCCTCTTTACTGTCATTTCTGGCCACTACTGATACTCTAAGCAGGTTATGGAGACTACGACCTAGGAGTAGGACAGGGAACTGATAGGTCATGGATGAGCAGGAAAATGAAGTAGGTTGGGATCAAATGAGTTCAGAATGTGGAGCATGGAAATAAATCCAAAAAACTTGTGGAAGCAGCATAACAAATAGGATAAATAAGGTAATGAAAAACCTTAACACAAGAGAAAGAAACCGGAAATTTGTGGACTGTCTTATTGCTGAGATGGGTTAGCAGGGAAGGGGAAGAAGACACTTGGTTTATTATGTGATTGAGCATCTGGAGGAGGGAAAAATTTAGCTGAACAAGAGAACTATGAGGAGAAATAAAGAAAATTAGTAGGAATGAGGAAAACAGTGCAGAGTATGTCCTAAGCATTCATCCTCTTTCTTGGTCTTTGGATGACACCTGAGTTTCCTAGTTTTTCCTCACAACCACATTCTTATGCCAGGATCAGAGTGCTTCATATATCAGATACAGTTAAGGGCTCTGCTGAGAAAGAAACCTACCTATTCCATTGTGTCCCATCCCATTACTATGCAAATCTGAGAAGAGTTTGGCTTTAAACTCAGTGTACAGAGAAAATGTTGTATATATATCTAACATTCTATCCCTCTAAATCTTCTTTGAAAGAATAATAATTGTGTCTCAAATGCCTTTAAAATAAAATCTCCCTTACTAGACCCATGGCCTTTATTCGTGGCCTCAAAGTCTCAAGGCTTGTCTTGTTCCTATCTACCTTGGTTTATGTTATGAATATGTGTAAGATTATTATTTCTGATTAGCTCAGAAGTAGCCTAAGTTCTGTTACAAGATTATATGTCTAACAAGATGAAGTTTAATAAGTCCAAATGTCAAGTCCTGCACTTTGGCCACAATAACCCCCTGCAGTGTTATAAGCTGGGGATGGTGTGGCTGGACAGTGCCCAGGAGGAAAGGGCCCTGGGGGTACCTGGTGACAGCAGCTGAACATGAGCCAGCAGAGTGCCCAGGTGGCCAAGAGGGCCAATGGCACCTGGCCCGTATCAGGAATGATGTGGCCAGCAGAAGCAGGGAGGTCATTCTTCTCCTGTACTCAGCACTGTTCAGGCCACACCTTGAGTGCTGTGTCCAGTTCTGGCCCCTCAGTTTAGGAAGGACATTGAGATGCTTGAACGTGTCCAGAGAAGGGCAACAAAGCTGGTGAAGTGCTTGGAAAACAAGCCGTATGAGGAATGACTGAGGGAGCTGGGGTTGTTTAGCCTGGAGAAAAGGAGACTCAGAGGTGACCTTATCACTCTCTACAACTTCCTGAAGGGTAATTGTAGACAGCTGGGGGTTGGTCTCTTTCTCCAGGCAGCAACGGACAGAACAAGAGGACATAGTCTGAAGCTGCATCAAGGGAAATATAGGTTGGATATTAGGAAGAAATTTTTCACAGAAAGAGTGATTAAATACTAGAATAGTCTGCCTGAGGAGGTGGTGGAGTCACCATCCCTGGATGTGTTTAAAAGGAAACTGGATGTGGCACTCGATACCATGATCTAGTTGAGGTGTCAGGGCTGGGTTGGACTCGATGATCTTGAAAGTCTCTTCCAACCTACACATTCTGTGATTCTGTGATACCCATATAAATTAGAAGAGATTAACCCTTTCCAATGTCTCCATATACTGTGGTGAACAAAACAGGCCCTTGGTCAACCCTAACACCCACTGCCAAGGTGCAACTCTTTTCTCCTTTCTACCATACAGTGATGTCCATAGTGAAAACAGTCCTGGGCCGTTGAGAAACTGGGTATTTGGAGCCAATTCAAGCCTATGCTTTATTTTATGTTTATAAAACTACTAAGTTTTATGTTTGGATTCTACTAAGTTATAACTAGTCATAGCCAGCAGCAGCACATGACTGGCACTGAGTGGTAACAACCCTACCCAAGTTCTTCTAGAAGAACTATATTTCCTGTTTCAAAGGAATAAATAGGTATGTTTCACATAGGAGTCATGTACCCTTCAAGGGAAATAGAAAGTTATGGGTAAGAACTGGAGAGCACACACTGCATTTAGGACTGACCATCTCATATACAGATGCCATGCTGATGTTATTCTCTTTTTCCATGAAAAAGAGAATAACATCATTTCTCTCTGCACAAATAAAAGGAAACAGACTTATTGATGTCTAGAAAACAGCAACATCACATTGATAAGCAAAACAGGGAGCTCTAAAATGGATTTTGAGAGGTGTGAAATAAATGAGAGGTCAGACATTTAAGAATGAAAACAATATACTCAATAGCTGCTCAGTAAGTGAGCAGTGACTGAAATTGGGATCTCATGAAACATAATGTGTTCCTATGATTAAGGATGATATAATGTGCACACAGAGAAAGAGCAGTAAAAATACGCAAGACAACCTTATTTCTCACATTTCCTAACTTTTGGGTCTTTCCTGGCTTCTATTCTTAACAGGCTTCTAACACAATTTTTATGTGGAATACTCTCTGCTAATCCAACACTTTCTCAAACTCAAAGAGCTAGAGCAAGAGCTGTAAACCATCTGGAACAGTTGCAAAGCAGATTACTGCCAAGAAACCTGTACCAAAGTATGTCCTACCCCACTCCAGGCCTGCCCTGCATTAGCTCTAAGGCTGCATGACTACAGAAAGACACTAGCAAGCAAATAACACTTCATGATGCCTCCAAAGCCTGCAGTCTTTCCACCGACATCTAAACTTCATTAATATGTCAACATTCAACCATTACTATGAGACCTTTCATGAAAACAGTAATAGCATTACTTTCTCTGTCTCTTAGGGTCACCAGCAGCAAAGAAAGTGTCAGCCAAGTATATCAAAAGGAATTTTCTAAGATGCTCTAAGATCTAGGGTTTTCCTCTGCTCCTTATTAAATGTCATACAATTATGACAATCAAACCATGCAAAGATACCATATTTCCCTTTTACATTGTCACGTGAACTTTTTATTAAACATTCCCACAAAGAAATAAAATAGAGAAGGGGGTTTTTCTGATTTGTATTAGTAGCCTCACTTAATTTCTAACTTACTAATTTATGTAGATTATACATAATTACTAATTTAATATAAAACTCTATATAAGTCTGAAGACTATTAAATATACGTGTAAAAGAAGGCTACCCAAGCAGTTCCTTCAGACAATTTCACAATGCTAGATGATGATTTTTGACTGATGGATATTATATTGACATAGACAAAAAAATTCATATCAGCATTTCCTTCATATCCTCCAAAATCCAAAAGTTCAAAGAAATCTAGAGTTAATTGGATAGTATATAAATCTGGTTATAAATAGTTAGCTAACTTCAAATATGTTTTATACCAGTAATTCAGACTGATTTAGGGCTCATTCCTTGAGAAGGTTTCTACTTGCAAAGCTTTATTTGTGCAAATGAATTTCGGGAGCACAGCAAAAATGCAATCTCTTTCTCAGGCAAGTTTCCCTTAACTAGAAACACTCTTTTCTCTGAGAAATGTTTATGTCATGCAGAGAATAATTCACTTCATCTAATTTTTGGTAATGAAGAGTTAAAAATCTCAGCTTGTCACCTTAGGCTAGTCCCTGGGAAGAAGCTGGCCCTTTGAAGATTGCATGTGACTTACACATTAATGCAGGGTACTTCACAAACATATTGTAGGCATCTGTAGGGCAACAAATGACATAATGAAACATAGAGCCACCACAGTGGATCAGCCCAAAACCACATGTAACCCAACATCCTGCCTGTAAAAGTGGCCAAAATCAGATGCCTAAGGAAGAGTACAAGAAAACACAAATGACCCTTGATCTAACTAATGTTCAAGCCTCTAGTTACCAAGGCCTCAATGACTTTCTGACCTTATTGTTTATGTGTTTAATAATATGTGTTTAATAATTCCTTTTATTTTTTCCCGATGAAATGCACCAGACTCCTGTTGAACTTCTGTAAGTTTTTAGTACACCCAAATCATGTGGAAAGGATTTCCACAGCTTAGCTAGACACTGAAAAAACATTTCCATTTGTTGACTCAGAGTTTGCCTCCTCCTAGTTTAATGTAATAACCTTGAGTTCTTGTACTGGAAGGGAAGGTGATTGATGCTGATACAGATTCTTTATGTCTTTCTTGGTTTCACAGATCTTTATCATATTGCACATGAATTTTGTTCTGCTAAATCTCCAAACTCAGAAAATGAAGATTATTGTATTAACACATATGCTAAGCTTGAATCATGCTTGTTAGCAAGATTTGTGAGCTCAGATGCATTAACTCTCCAGAATGACCAAAACAAGCCCTCAGATAGTCACAAATACCTAAGTACAGGTAAGCAAAAGTATAGCTCAGACTTTGGGGGAGAATTAAGAATGAGAATTAGATAAAAAAGAAATAATACTCTTTGAAGAAAAAATTTAAATTTATTTTTTACATTGAAGTACTTTTAATATATACAGTTTCCTCTGCTGAGATATAGGAGTCAGGTCACATTACTCCTAAATCTGTAGATTCAAGACAGGAGCATAATTTTTTAGTTATCAATATTTTAATGGTCTCTTTTTGATAATTTGATCATAATAGGACAGGATTGAAAAGACTGAACATTAGAAATGTCCTACTTATGTGAAACTTTTCTCAGTGAGACAAAGCCAGCACACTCGTAATTACTACATCCATTGTAAAAGATGCATCAAGTGAGGACTAGGAGACTGAAGGCTTGCTGATGGAAGGAAAATGTGACTGCTTTTTCTGCCAGTAGTAGCAGTTGATGTGGCATATGCTCTTATACCATGCAACGTGATCAGAAAAAAGCACAGAGGGCTGCATTTGCACCCTTGGCAGATGTCACTATTCTCAACTGCCAGAACAACTTTTGGCAATCCAAGTGTAAATTAGATTTGCCTTGGAGTTGCTGTAATTCAGGCCAACCCCACCACCAAGCCAGAGTGCAAATACAACAAAACACAAAGGTGGCCTAAAACCACACTTGTTCACATTCATTTGTAATGTCTGTATCTCAGCTTGAGCTAAAAATCAACCCCACAACCTGTGGAGAAGGGAAGAGAAGTATATTCACTACCAGATCCAGCCTGCTCTTTTCAAATCCCAAAACCAAGTCTGTTCTTTGCCAGTGAACACTTTCCCTGTCCATTCTACATGGTCATTAACTGTCATAACAGTAAGTAATTAGGATAAGAATAGGACATATAAAACGTTGTGAAGCTGAAAACTCATTTTTCCAAGAATCATGGCCCTTCTTAAGACATGGGAATGCAGTAGTTCTGGTCATTCATGGCTGGTTTAACATACATCTGGGAGAACAAGGCTTTCCTGGAAAATCTATCTTTCACAAAAAGCCTTAGCAAGCCACTCTTCTTTCACTCAGTGAGAGGAGTGGGATGCTTGATTCCACTGAGACCGAAATGTCTCATGTGGAGCACACACAACCTGAAAAGTTTTATGGTTGCTCTGCTCTCACTTTATCACAATAAGCCTTATGAGTCTTATTCTATAGAGGCACTTGGAGATAATTTTGCAAGCTTTCACATTCCGTCAACATGGAAAAAGCCAAATAAAATACGTCTGTTTCAGGTAATAGTCTTAAATTAGAGGAGTCATAACAGACTCTAAGAAGCAGTGTGAATCGAGTTCTTCATTCAAGTAAAACAGCTACAGGGTGACCTGATTCACAGCAGATCTTGGTCTCTTACGGCAGAGGAATATGTAATTATTTAAAAAACCTGGAAGTAGCAAGGATTAAATTACGTTGCCAGGGCAGCTTGTTTCTAAAGGGCTTATTACAGGCATTAACCACAAACCTGTGATTTTTCTTTTTTCACATGAATTGATGTCATAATGAGGTTTAAATGGAGACTCAGTGTCTACTTTGCCTCCCAAAGGAGAGGGGTTCCCCCTCTAGCCTGGGCACAGTGCCTCCTTCTGCTGTGCTACTTAATGCAAATGTAAACAAAAAGGAGAGTCAAACCATGAGAGCTGAATTCATTTCCAACTGGCTGTCATAGGTTTTCACTTTGGTCTTCTCATGGTTCACAAGGGTCCCTTTCAAGTCTGGTTTATACAGAAGATGCTTATATGATAAAAGGGTAGTACCTAAAGCAGAAATACGGTACTGATTTTGAGGTGAAAACAAATCTGCTTATAGAAGCAATCCATGTGGAACATTGATTGTAGAAATCTTTAACACTTCAGTTATTGGAGCAGCTGAGAATAAAGCAGGAAATCTCAAATGAACAGCTATTTTTTCTACCAGCCCTGAAAACTAATGTTTTGGTATAAATCTACCCTTTCCAACCCATATTGCATCCCCTCAGGGCTAGCTCCTGTGTAGGCAGATTAAGTGGTTGCCTATGGCAGCAAAATGTTAGGCATGGCAAAATGCTTAGAGACTGCTCATTGTGTGACCGTAAGCTGGGTGAGGCAGACATTTTCCAGTGTTTTGAGGGCTACAAAAACCCTTCAGACACTACCAGCTTCCCCAGTCCTTCCATATAAAAGTCAACAATAAAAATGGCCAGTTTCACATAAGGGAAACCAGTTTGGTAAATTACCAACTCAGTGGCAGAGAATAGCAAAAGCCTGTACCTTTCAACAAATAGATAAGAAGAATATAGAGAAACCTGATGCTGTAGCATACTAATTAGTGTGTTTTGTACTCTAACCTTCAACAGAGTCAGAACTACGTCATTTGTGTGTCAATATATTGAGAGCTGCAGGGTCATCATCTTGAACTTTTAGCCATGGAATATTCAAGCAGCTGCTGGGTATTGAGAAGGCATTTTCCAGTCCCAAAATGGAATCAACAAAAGAATATGTATACTTATGCATGCTTAGAATCTGACCACAGAGACTTTTACTCACTACACTTCCTTTAAAAGAAAATTGAGTCACTATTAATGACACACATTAAAATACTGTATTAGCAGAGTAAACATTTAACACAGAGAAAGAACAGCCAAAGATGAGAATGTAGCAACAGGGCAGTTTCCAGTGCTAAATCCATTTCTCAGAATACACTCCATTGCTCTTCCTTCTTGTTTTATACCTTCCTTCAGAGCCAAGTCTGCAGTTGTGCTGAATCAGACTAAAACATGAGCCTTCAGAACTGCACCCACTCCTTACACAACAGTTATTTATACACTAGTACATACTATCTATGTTGGCCATGACTTTTATTCAGTAATTATTAAGACAGTGCCTGCATCAGGCAGAATGTGTTACCAAAAGGGTACTTCAGCTATGCCATTTAGGACATGTAGGACATTCTTGCTAGACAGATATAAGGTGTAAGGTGTTATTGACTGCCATAAATCAGATACGCAGGTAGTATTATTGCTGAGACTGTGGTTCCTGTCAATTTGTTCATGCTAATTCTCTGGGAATAGCTGACTTGCCAGGGCACAGACACTTGTGGCAGCACAGGGCTCCATGCAGGGCCGCTGCCTGGGTACTCCCTCCAGCTACAGAATGCAGAATGTTTGTCACTACAGCAGGAGCTTACCCTGGCCAGCCAGCTACAATGAGTCCAACACACTGCAGGGGCTAAACTACAGAAATGTACCCAGTGTAGAAGCTGTCCATACCTCTAGGAGACAGAGAGCTCCTAAGAACCTTTCTTTCTGGCTAAAGTAACTAAACATGCTCTGGCTTTATAGGAGTCTGGAGGCTGTAAGAAGTCACTGATGTGATGAGCCACAGGCAGGGCTGTCCTATTTGGTCTGGGAGATATCCCTAGGACAGGAATAGGGCTGCTTTAAGAGCAGATTGGGAGGGAAATTCTAAACATCACCTGCAACAATCTCCTTGGAAAGCAAGTACCAGGTGCTGGCCTCTTTCAAATTAATATCCAGGCCTGTTGAATTGGTGACTTAAATGACACAGACTGATTGCAACCAAAGGAATTGAAGGGCAGGTTGGTACTGAAGGCATACCCAGGTGTAAAGAGCAAGGAATCAGAACAAAGGTTGGAACATGCAAAGGATAGAAAGACAGATTGACATTTATGGTCTGGTTTTCATCTACCTTTCAATATATTTTGCTTCTATAGCCTAGCATTTTCTATATGAAGTTATGAATTCTTATTTCAGATTTCTTTTCTCCCTCTACAAATGGCAGAAATCTAAAACAAGTAAAGGTTGAAAAGGGTTAAATAATTCCTACCAATAAAAAATGTACTTCAGCTAAAATTAAAGATTTCAGTTCCTCTGAATTTATTATTGTAGATATTTGCCAAAAGAATCTGGTAATTTGAGTTTCAACTCACTGTGATCTGAAATACATTTTTGCTACTGGTTAATTTAATGGACTTAAATATTCTCTAATTTTGAGGAGTTCCAGACTGTACTTTGAATCTATACCCACTGCTGTGAATGCACCTCTTTGGAAGTAAACAGAACCTTTACTGAACGTCATTGGCCTTCTATCCATAAACATTATCCACCACAGATAGAAATTTCATTTATAAAAAGTATTGGGTGAATAGCTTTTTGACCCAAATTTTATGCATCAAGTTCAAATTCACAAAATTGATTTATATTTAATTTATCTCACCCTCTTCTCAGGATCCAGATCACATATGTAGGGCACTTTAATTTCTCTCCTTTCTCTGAATCTGAACTCCCCCCAGAAACAGTTCCTTTGCACTAATTATGCATCTCCAGGGTACACAATTCAAACAAGAGCTACCTTGTACTAACAGGTTTGATTTGCTTGTGCTCACGAAAGCAAGGAGAGTGCTTTTCAGGATGGGAGCAGGGCAGGCAAGTGGGGGATGCTCTAGGTTTTTAATTAAAGTATTCTTTCAATAACGTTCTGGAGTTTTTGAATGGCTGCAGTTTTCCTCTACCATTGTAATAATCCTAAAATGCCATTAATTTATGAAAACAGAAGTTTTATTTCAAACATAAATTCTATGAAAGGGTTTTCTTGAAGGATACTGTATTATTTATGGTTGAAAAATATCACTTTCCTCTGGTTTTCCTCTACATTTTTTCCTCACCCGCAGCATACTGTGATTTTTAGGACTCAGTTCTTACTTCCTACTCATGCATAAACATTCATAGAACTATGGCCTTCAGTCCTGATCCAGCAAAGGTTCAGTCTGTTCATAAGCCAGTAGATATAAAGTGGCTACTGTCAAAAACATAATTTCAAAACCCTCTAAAATGCTAGATTAAAGACTGTATTTTATGATTTTTCTAAAGCATCTCTCAGAAATACATCAAAGTACTTTAAAGTAATTCTTGCTATAGGATATTTTTCACATTTATAAAAATTCATTGCCTCTGTACAGCATCCCATCATTCTGCTGTTCTTTCAAACAGTCATTAGATCACTTCAGAAATGGATGAAAAATTTACTTCGCCTGAATTCTAGTAGGAGCCCTGAAAAGTATGTTGGTTTTCTGCCAGTTTTTACTTACTAAATTCCTGTATTTCTCCCTTTAATCTTCATTGCTAAAAATCAACAGATTTATGTTCTTAGACTGGATGCTAATACCTTCTCCATAAATTAAATTACTTTTATTTTGTCTGAACCAAATACACTATTCTTTCATTTGTTCAAAGGTTTCTACTTCCATTCATAGAGGGGTTATTTTGGGAGCCTAATGAAAAGGTAGAGTTGCTGGTGAAAGTGGCCAAGGATAAGCAGAATTTGAATGAATGCACAGGGACCTGGATGGTCAGAGATGAGCCCTGAAGAAGGCTGTGGCAACTCAGCAGTGTATTTATCAGTAAAATCACAAGCAGCAGTCAAACACAAATTATCTTCCAGATCAGAGAAATATGAATAAACTTCAGCAGCCAATTTTACCAGTGTTGGCTTTCTGCTTCTGTCTTCCACCTTTTTTATCACACACATACTGCTTCAGCTAAGGTAAGAAAGCATGATCCTGGTGTGGAAATCATTATCAGGCTTAATTTGACTATCAGTTATCTCTGCTTCCCTTCAGTGGGTTAAAACGAATTTCAGCACCATTGCACAGATATCGTAAGAATAACAATCAAAGATAATCTTTCAGAATCTCTTCCAGAGAATTATCTGCTCAATTCCTGCCAAATAATTGCATTTGCAAGTGCATCGAGAAGGAAAGAGCATCATTGATGGTTAGGTGTAGCCCACCCATTTTCAGGAACTTCCATCACAAGCAGACCACTACCTAAAAGGCAAGATCAGTAGAGGTAGGGTCATCAAGCAGCGAACAATAACAGTAAAGCATTTTTTTTGATCATTGCAATGGCCATCAGTACAACAGAGAACCAGTCCTTGTAAAATAAGAACTGGGAAATGGCAGAACGTATGATTGATCATCCCATAAACTAAGGAAATACTTGAGTAATTTATGTGTGTGACTTCTTGGTTCATGTGACCCACAAGTACCATGAACCAAGAATCTTACAAGACATGAATATTGCCTCCTAATTCACAGCATAGATGCCAGCATTCCTATCTCAAATCTCTGTTGGTAGAAGTGGGATACTTCAGAAGCTGCCTCACATGTCATCTGTCATCTTCCAAAATTAAAAAGTCTTATCTTCTTCTCAATGCTAAACTGAGTATCTTAGGATGTTCTGCTGCATTCCCAAATACACTCAGCAAAGACCTCCATGAAATTACCTTTTCACCTCAGCACTCCCCATTGTGCACTGGTGCTCTTCTCATATTTTCAGAATGACACTTTATACAGGCATTGCTGTTCTTATGGCTGCAGGTGTCCCATGGAGTCAGGAACACATGCTTTTCAGCCTTAATCGTGTTGCTTCATAAGCAGAGGAATAAAAGCCTAGCAGGACATCTGGTTCTTCTCTTCCTCTTTCTCCCAGCTTTTATCCTCTGTCATGATATGCTTTCCCTGAAAAGGAGGCAATGCTTCTCCCAGCAGAGCCTGTTTAAATACAATTTCACTACCTGATCCTGCTGGAACCAGGGACTTTCACAGGCCTTGCAAAACATGAACTCACATGGCATAGTACTGAGTCCTGAAGCTTGGATCAAAGATGTGGAGAACTGCCAGCCTGGGTTTGCTATGGACAGCAGTGTAAGGCAGATGCAAAGGCATCCTCCTCGTGTTGATCTTTCAAGGAGCACTTTCAAAGATGGGACTGACTGTGGACATGGAAGGTCTGCCCTAGAGCTGCACATAGGCACAGAGTTTTGGGGCCCTGGCATATGGATCACAAGGCCCTCCTCACCCCTGGCTGCCCACCAGCTGGAGACATCTGCTGCAGTCATGGGTCCAGTGCATGTGTACAGCTTTCCAGGGACACAACAACAGAGCGAGCTGGAGCTAGGGAGTAACTCAATCTGGTATCTTGGGCAGCCATGGCATCAGCCAGCACAAATACCACACCAGGCTCTCTGGCTGATTCAACAGAAACACATCACTGTACAGACATGTGCTCCCACCCAGCCTAAGCTTGTGGTCAGGAATGTCCAGTCTAGATTTAACCATGATGGGACCATGACCTGAGTCATTCTCTGCAAATTGCCAGGTGCAGGTGTGGTGGGTTTATTTTTTTTCTCCTTTTACCCCATAAACCCAACGCGACATGACTCATCCAACTACATTTCCAAGGGCATCTGTATCTGAACAGAGCTATACAAAGTACCGTACAGTAGGCTATTTGAAACATATTGCAATCCAGCATGGCAAGGTTTTTAACACATTAAAAATAAATAAATAAATAAATAAATAAATAAATATATGAATAAGTGGAGTAAAATAAGCATGTAGAAAACATAAATGGACTCTTAAGATAAGATCCTAGTTTACTGAAACCCTGGAAGCTAACCTCCAGTGTCTAGTGTCTGCATCCTAATACTGTTTATAGCACTTAAAGTTTGTTAGATTCTTCTCTGATTATTTAAGGACTAATCAAAATTCTATGTTCACTCTGGCGTATTTTGCATTTTCCTCTGATGACTAATGACATTCCAAACAAGTCTGAGTGCGGGCATTTTTCTGTGACTTTTTTCCTCCTTTAAGATGGATTATGCTGTCATCAGCAGGTGTGAGGAAAACACAGAAGCCCAAGTACTGAGTATAATGAGAAACCAAGAACTGCATTTAAATTAATTTGAAATGCAAAAATAGTAACTTGCACCTAAGCAGGATTTTGGAGTGCTGGAGCATCTTTGTCCCTCACCAGGAAAGGATAAGTGATGTCCAGACTGGGGATTGTCTCTCCTGGCCTAATTCATGCCAATACATATTTCTCATTTTTTGAGAAATATTCACATCTGTTACATGAATATATATAGATATATTCCTTCTATCTAGCTAAATATAAATTTCTTTTATGTATAAAAATATGTTTATAATATATATGTATAAAACAACATCAGAACTGTATTATACCAGTCCCAATCCTAGAGTTACAGAGTAAAAAGCATCTGTGGTTTAATAATGCTTACTGTTAGCATCTGTCTTGTCTGTTTCCACAGCTCACTCTGGGTTCCATCTGCACTAAGACAATGCAGCATAAAGATCCTCTAAAAGCCCCAGCTCCACATGAGCTACAGTAGCTGCTCTCTCAGATGATGCTCCTTTCATCATGATTTATACTCATTTTACCTCTTACCTGTCACATTTGACTTTGATGCACTGATTTTTAATGAATTTAGGGAGGCAAATTATGTGTGAACTACTTTCTAAGCAGATGGCGTTTCACCTAAGCAGGAGTGCCTGAGCCCCATCACCCTGTGTTTAGCATTGGTGTCTTCGATGAGTCAATTCCATGCTGCCCACCCTGCCAGGGGTGTTCTGACCACGGGGCTCCTCTGCCACATGTGGCAGAGCAGGGGAACGGGTAAAGTCAGGGGTCATTAACTAGTCATTAGCTAATGATACTAAATTCAGTCACTAAGACAGAGACAGCCTTCCTACTTGTATTAGGTGTGTCTAATTCACCAAGGCAGAGTAGAGGATTATGTAAATTGAAAGTAGATTTACCATGGAGAGGGATCTCACCTGCTGCCCACTGGGCAGGAGCCAGGCACAGGGCTGCAGGTGGGCAGATGGACAGGCAGGTGGGGAGGCAGCAGGGCACAAAGATGGGTAAGCAGACAGGCAGGAAGGTGGACAGGCAGGTGGCCAGGTGGGTATGCAGGTGGGCAATCAGGTGGGCAGACTGAAAGGCAGGTAGATGGGGAAACAGGAGGGCAGGCAGCAGCAGGAGCACAGGGCAGAGCCTGGGAACATGCAAGGCCCTCACTGACCCACAGCTCTTGCGTGGCTACCAGCTATCTCATCCAGGAGCCTTTAGTGTTTTCCCCAAGTGGTCCACCCAGATCCTACAACACACCTTTCTTTCTCATCCATACTGGGTGGCAGAGCCAGAGCTTTCCCGAGAAAATCCCACTGCCCTCAAGGAGCAGCTCCTGGCCATGCCTCTCCCTGAAGCTCAGCCTCCACCCCTGCCTCAGCCCAGCTCCTCTCACCCCTGCAGCCCCCAGGCACCCAGTGGCAGGGCAGGCATGTCCTGTCTGCTGCCAACACATCCCTGGAGCTCAGTGCAATCCCACTTCTACCAATCCTTCCCCATGCCCTCTAACCCAGGTCACATCCTCTGACTGACACACTGAGTTGACAATGGCATGGAACAAACAGCCTGATGACAGGATTGTTTTCAACCATAGCTGAAGTAGCACCCACAAAGGGATGTATGTCTTTGCCACTGTGCAATGTCCACATTTTCACATGTATTTCTACACAAATAAGAGTTCCACAATATCGTGAAGCAGATTTACATCAATGCCCTTTATCAGTGTTTTGCAACTAGAAAAAGGTTTGAAAGTAACTGTTCGCTGCCAAAGTGATGCAGGGGATACTTATGGAAAATGTAAATCAGGGACTCTTACATTTTGTTTTTTAATCAAAGCCTTGCAATTCATCATTTGAAGTATTCTTATAACTATCCAAATATATTCCAGGTGCTTTACACCACAAATGTTGATCATTATGTAAGTACTACAAAGTTTATAACAATTATGCCTGCAGTTCCATCGCCTGGGATGTGAAAAATATTATGCCTGAGAGGCTCACACACAAAGAATGCAAGCACATCACAAGAAGCCACATTCCAGGAGAAATCAGAATCTTTATGTAAATTCTTTCAAGTGATGAAAAATGTTTAGGCTGTTGTACTGCAATAGAAACAAATAAATGCAATATCATTAGAGTCACAAATCATTTTTATGTTCTTTTTCTGCTTATGATATAAACTCTGAATATTTAAGGAGTGCAAGCCAAATATGTAATAATTCTTAGAAACAGTAGGAAAAATAAAATAGGGAGGAAATACGACTTCATAAAATATGAAGAAAATTCAGAGAGGATTTACACAAAGGAGCTGGTGTGTTTTCTCCTACAGCCCTTGTACAATGTACACATTGTAGTCAGATTCCCCAGTTTAATAAGTTTCACCATTCCCAGTATTTCTTTTTATGCCTTGGATTTTCAACCAAGTTATTACATGAGAAGTGCTTTTCTAAAGAAAAAAATATTTTTCTAGTCCTTTAAAAGGACTAAAATTTCCCAAAAGAAAAAACAAATTAAAATAAACAAGAACTGTGTAAAATTTAAACAATTTGCATTTTGTGCAGATGCACTCCTGTACTGACTGCTGTGCAAATCCATGCTGTTATATTTGTCACTTCAGTCCATGGTTAACTCAGCCAAGGGGCACAGTACAAGAAAGTGTAAATTATATTGATGTGGGTTCTTTTACCAAGTCTGTCAGACTGACTTGCACCTAATTACCAATGTGTGGCTCACACCATTTCATAGCACCTCTTGTCTAGTGTTGCAGTTTCCCAAGCAGAATTCCTTTCCAAGCTGAAATGAGATGGAGGAAGGAAACAATCCTCTATGGAATGTACCTATAAAAAAGACAACACAAAACTGGGGGCTCAGTTCATTAACATTTTGTATTGCTAAATTTCCCATTTATTTTCCTTTGATTGTGGTGAAAGCTTATTACAAAAGTAATGACTCACAGAGCAAAATAATATTATCACAATTGCATTTCCATTCTTATCTGATGCCACTCTGAATTTATAAGAGTCTTGAAGAGCATGGGCTCTTTTTAACTTCTGCTGAGATCAGTGTGTGTCCAAGAATCTATTTCTATTTCAGAGATATAATCCTAAAGAAAGTGCATAGGTCCAGATTTTTCAAGGGAGCTGGTCACATTTGCAGTCATTTCCTTAATATATTTAGGCTTTCAATTTAGAATTTTTAAAACCTACTGGAATTTTACTGCTTGAGGTTTTGTTTTTTATTTAACAATTAAAAAATAAAGTGTTTGAATGACCCACAGTAAACCAATCACAATGCTGATGGGTTCATGGTGTGCTTATAAGTGTAAGTTGAGTTTAAGTCTAAGCTTAGATTAGATAAATAAACTTGATATGCCAAAGTCTTGAAGCAAGCTTTGTATGCAATCTTTAGTATACATTCATTTCTGAAACAGGGGCAAGTGATATTTTTAACACAATGCTTTAATGAGGGATCTTGAAAATGTTGTCTTGCTAATCCTTAATTTCCATGTATGCTATTGCAGATTTTCTGAATATATTTCTGACTTCTGAAACGTTTGTTTTAAAATTCACTTATTTTTATCATTATTAAGTTGACTTCAATAATGCTGATCAAGGAAATAGCTTTATATGGTAGCTATCTTAACCATGCACATTTAATTACTTCACCTCCACTGCATCTACTAACCATACTACACTTCAACATCCTTGGGGCATATACTGTTATTTTCTTCTCATGTTTCTCATCTCTTTCAGATCTCTTTAGACTTATTTTTCTCTTTTCTAATGTTTACAGCACCCTCCAATTTAAGACCACCTGTGATTTTTTTTCCCAATTCCAGAATGCAAATTAAAACATGCAATACAATCAGTTTTTACACATGCATTCACACTGATACATAAGAACATACTGCTAGAAAATCATTACCTTTATACTGCAATGCACTGCTGCTTACCCTTGGTTTGGAAAGGAGAAGTCTGTGTTGTTTTGGTTTGGTTTTGTTTTGTTTTTTTAAATACCTTTGAATTAAGCTATTCATTCTGGGAAACAGCAAGAAAAGAAAAAAGACCATTTAAAATTATTATAAGCAACATTTTCAAAGATGGTCTAAGACAAATAATTGACTATTATGTAAACAATACTTTCTGATCCCTTGTTCATGTTAGGTATCTAACTATTGCTAGAATGAAATGGAGAGAAAATCAGGAGAAACCTCATTGTGAATCAGCATTTTCCTTGGTCACATTCAGCAGTAATTCCTAAGCAACTGATCACTAGAAAATTATAACATCTGGAATCAGATCTCTGGTGCTGTAATTAGCAGCTATCTGCAGAGGTCAAAATACTTCAAATAAACAAACTAAGGATCCAGGTTCTTTATATGTAAAACAAATAAGAAAAAAGAACAAAAAAAATAAAAAGAAGGAAAAAAACAGATGTAGCCATATAAATACATTACAAGAAGTTAAAATAGCCATTTTTGAATGCAGTGCCAGTAATATTAATTTGTAAGCTATCTGAAATTCAAATTTTTGTTAAGAGCTTGTTGATTCCCAGAAAAGACAGTTGGCATTTTTATTGTAACTACTTCATTTATTGACTTAATGCTGTATATAATCTTTCTGAAACAAGCTCACCAAATTAATAATTACTCAAACTCCTGCAATGCTCTCAAAACAGGATTCACTGTAGCTCAGCGTGGTGTGTGTGCATTTTTTTTACAGGCAATTAAATTGTATCCTTTAAGATCATTAAGGCTCAGGGTCAGACCAGGCTCTTTATTCTTTTAAACAGATGTTTGGGGGATCCTGGCTGCCCTTTTTTTTATCACCTTCTGCTAATTACTATCTGCCTATTCTCTGCACTCCCTGGCTTTCAAGCGGCCGGTGGGCCCCTGAATACCATCTGCTCAAAATTCTGGTCCCTGCCCTCTATTAGACCTCACTAGACCTTAGTCTTTTTTCTTTTCCATTATGGAGATCATGCATGCATTAGGTGGGTCATGTTCCTTTTGCTATACACAGTGGCACGTGCCAATGCCCTTGAGGAATCAGCTGCAGGGATAAATTTACATTTGGCTTGCTTCCCCCAAAACAACATTAAGCTTTTGTTCTCCCACTCACAATTTCATACAATTACAGAGATATAACTGTCTACTTTAGATTATAATGAAATTTTTAAATATCTTTTTTAAGCAACTGAGCTTAATTAAATGCAGAAAGGTTTAAAAAATTAAAAGAAAAGCTGCAAAAATTAGAATTATTAACTACCTACTTCTAATCGCTGAATTTAGACAGGGAATTTTCTCAGCTTCATCTGAACAAAAACTAGAACAGTTTTCTTATCTTTGGCACAAGGTACTTCTCTCTATAACTTAATTTCTATATATATATATATATTTATCTAAGAAACACTGTACATCAATTTGAAATTATGAAGAATTTAGTCATACTAAAGAGCATCTATCCAGCACTGCTTGCAGTATCTAGAGATGGTAGAAAGGATTCCACCTATAATAAATAGAGTTTCCTCCTCACTTTGGTTGTCACTGTAGCCATATAAATTACTTTGTGTTGGTCATACACTGCATACAGAAAGAGATTTAAGGAGATTTGAAAACACAGAGCAGAGGCTGTTGCTTCCTGTACTGCTATTATGATTAAACCCTGGAGACCATTTTAAGACTGTGTTATAATTTGCACATCTTTTGTGTAACATATGAGTCTTTAGAGCACCCAGTGGGTCACAGTTGGTTGACTGTCTTGCTTGAACAATTATAGAAAAGCATTCTCTCTCACAGAAGAGATCAAGCTGAAACCTTATGAATCAGCCTTCCAAAGCCAGTGGCAGTCTCACTTGTCAGGGTCCTAAAATGTTCTGTTGCACTCTTACACTCTGACATATTATGCAGGATTTATCTAACATTTATATATAAATTATTCTAGTTACAACTATATTATCTCTACCAGCATAGATAAATATTAACAACTGTACCAAAATGGATTGCTATTATCTACAAAGTATTGATCATTTTTGACTGGCAGAAGTCACAGCCACTCAAAACTGAAGCAGCTGGAACAAACAATGCTTTAAGTTTCATAAACATAATTTGAACATGCTGTAGTATATTTTATTATATTTCCTGCTCCACTTGTGCTAGTCCACTTCCACCAGACTGATTTCAATAGCCAAAAAAAACTCCCTTAAGAAAAAATTCCATCTACTGCCAAAACATTTTTTTCTCTTCTAGTCTGTGAATTTCCGCCAGAATATAAACACATTTTCAAACTTACAACACAGAAGATCTAGTTCTGAGCAAATGCCATTTTCAAACTTGTGACATGTTAGTGATGATAAAGTGTAAACACTTTCCTCTGAGCTACAAATGGTTTGAAGTAAGAACCCATTCCAAGTCTATAGATGTCATTTAAAAGATCCATATTGACTTCAGTAGGCTTTCTGTCAGCTCCTGGTAATCTGCCTCCACAGAGAGGGGGAGAAAATACCCAGGATATATTGTATGTCAACTGCTTTGATTATGCCATGTTTAGAGTTTATGGTCTCTGGAATCATGATGCTCAGAAGAGAAGGTTCAGTCAGAGCTTCATTGTTTGTCCTGTTTCACTGTGAGTTTTCTGGCATGTAACCAACAGGAACACCACAGGCATAGAGGTTTCCTAGTTCTCTTTGTTTTAATTACAAAAAATTGTCTTGGTTCCAACTACAAGTAACAAAACTAATGGCACATTTTTTCCCCATCTTGGGAGAAAACTTTCATGGTGTTTTCTTCTTCAACTACTCTTCCTACTTTGAATATCAGCAGCAATCATCAGACAATCAGGTGATTGGAATGAATAATTTAAACCTTTTGGAAAATTGATGAAACCATTTTTCACACAAAAAAAAGATTCCCAAATTCATACTGGACTCGGACTGTTTCTATGTACTGATATGTCTGTCATCACTGTTACAGGTGAACTGCCTATGAATCTGGACCCCTTTGTCACCCAGTGACTCTTATCACATAGTGAAATGATATGGAGGTTCTTAGGTATTAAGAACCTTAAAAGAAGTGAAGAGTCTTTCACTTGAGCCATCTCACTTGACCAGTATTTTTCTAACAGTCAAAAGCAATCCATTTCTCTTTTCTCATCAGAGAATAAATCCATAGAATATATTTTAACCAATTACTTATTTCAGCTTTAATGTTTCTAAACACAAACAAGGAAGAAAATTATATACTGCTTATAGCAATTGTGGCTGATGAACCATTCCAGAAGGAGGAAGACCCTCACAAGTGTTAAAGTGTTACACTGATCAGAGAAAATGAGAGTGCTGATCATCCAAAATCATCTTGCTTTTGTTGCCACATGTATCTTTATACCTATTATTGACTGGGTTCATGATCAAGAAGGGACTTTCCTGTTGAATCCTTACGCAGTTCCACAATATTTCACCTGCTCCAGGAGGTGGGCATGGAAAGTCGGAGAACAATACATGAAAGATTCATCTTATATATGCTTACACGTCTAGAGTGCACACAGCTGCATCCTAGCTAGTCATCATACATTCCCATACAGCTGATGAAGGAAAATTAACATCTTCAGCGTGTAGTTCATCTAATCTTTATTAAACTGCTAGTTCAGGATGAAAATAATTATTGCAGTTTGCTAAAATGACTAGTTCCCATAGCAATCAAGGAAGCCTCGGTCTATGTGTTGACATGAAATAACTACCATCTGCAGCACAGGATTTTCTCAGGTCTCTTCTTGACAAGTCAAATTTCTTATTAAGAGGCTTTCCAAATGTATCCTATAAAGATAATGGGCAAAGACTCTTTTAACTCTCACACCAAAATACAGAAGCTAAGGGGGTTTCATTTTTCTCCTTCCAGAAATAACTTTAAATGTGGGTCAGAGGAGGAAAAGTCTTGTTTCATTTTTGCATTCTTGAATTCAGAAGTAATGGACCGTGGCTGATTCCTCTGATTCAAGAAGATGGAACAACTGGCCCTCAGAGCTTTCCAGTACATTTCTGCTCCTCTGGAAAAAGTACTTTAGTGCAGAGTCAGCATCTTGTGTAATATGTCTTACTTAGTCTTTTTTGGTGCTTTTCACCAAAATCACATTGATTTCTCTATCATTAAATGAAGCTTTAGAAGACATATGGCTTAAAGGATAGCATTGCTTGGGCTCCCCATAGCGTAGTAATACAAATTCTGGACACATGTGTTGTTCTTTGATGACTTACTTTATTAGGTTTCCAAATCACACTGATGCCCAGAGGGTGTGAATAGAATTGAAATAGCTTTACACTACCACAGGAGGGTTGGGAGGGCCCAATTTTATGAGGCTGTGGCTAACACTAAAAAAACATGTGACAGATGGTCACTTTTTGCTACCCATCTCACTTGACCAGTATTTTTCTAACAGTCAAAAGCAATCCATTTCTCTTTTCTCATCAGAGAATAAATCCATAGAATATATTTTAACCAATTACTTATTTCAGCTTCAATGTTTCTAAACACAGACAAGGAAGAAAATTATATCCTGGCAGATCAGTTACATTTACTATAATATCCTTATGAAAAGGGACACTCAGCTCAACAGTTTTTTACTCCACTCCTCTTGTTGAGTAAAAAGCCACTTGTTTCATCTCTAAGAGTTTTCTGGTTTTACAAGTTTATTGTTTTGAGAAAAGTAGTCCATCATTTTTGAGTTTAAGATATATTGAGTTTTCCATTATTTAAGACTAAATTTTCTGCTTACTCCAATATCTTATTTCTGATAGTGGCAGATGCACACAAAAAGTAAACAGAAACCATATAGGTAGCAAATACACCTTTGACTCACTTAACTCAGTTTCTGGAAATCAGAAGCTTATGAGTTCCTGAGCTGAATGTTTCAATTAGACTTCTGGGACTAAGATTTATTCCATAAATTTTCCTAATGCCCTTTTCATTCAGTTTGTATTCTGACTACCACAACACATTGTGGTAACAAGTGTTGGGTTTTTTTAATTACATGTTATGGAGGGAAATGCTTATTTTCCTTTATTTTAGGTTTGCTGGCTTATAAATGTATTGAGTAATCCGTATTTTTTTTATGTTATAAGAAACACTTATATGTTATAAGAAACACTGTTTAGGTCCTCTCTAGTAATCATGTCAGTCAGTAGACTGGCCCTATGAAACCATGCTATTTTAGTACATTTCTTTTTATTCTATATTAGTCTGTGTGATTGTCTGCAACACTTTTTCTCTCTTCTCTTGGAATATTTTATTATTCAAAGTCCTAGTCTGATGACATTAAGAGTCGTGCCCTCCTAAGATGAGTATTTGATGAGAAACAGTCACCACCAGCCATATTCTCAGTCACTTTGCTTCAATAGCTCCTCTGAATTTTGAGAGTGTAGAATGATTTAATCACCTTCTAACAATAAAAAAAATAAAGCCAGTCCCTGAGTAACATCTGAAACAGGTATTACAAATATTCCTATGTTTATTCCTAAGCCCTTTCCTGTTTTTCATAATCTTTCTTCCTAGTCTTCTCAACCAAGTTTACTCGGATCATCAACATACTTTCAAGCAAAAAAATCAAAACAGTTCATAGTGTCTTCTTCAAAATCTAAAAGTCTTTCTTCTTGATGAAGATGACTTAAAAATCTCTCTCACACACAACCATTGTGGGCACTTTCATCAAGAAAAGATTTCCAAATAATTTTTCTTGTACCACACCAAGAAATACCCCATGCCATTGTGTCTCCTTTCACCAGAGTTTTTAATTCCCTTCCTTCAGCATCACATCTCAGCAATTTTTATTACTCTTTATTATCCTCAGGTTGCTTCCCATTTCAAACATCTTTCTCCTTTTCCTGGCTTTTCCAAAACAAATTTTGCAGGATGGGAAATACATGGTATTCTCACACACTTCCACAGATTTCAAAATCTTTTCTGCTGTAGAGGAGAATCTTACATGACAAAGAAGGAAAAACACATGTGAAAGACTATATCAACCACAAAGCATGTGATTAGTGGGGCAAAGCATACTGCTTTTTCCTGGAATAAAAAGGGTTCCTCTCAAAACTGCTTTGGACAGTGTTCAAATAGATGTAACCAACTTCAGAGAGTAAAAGGATGTCATGAGTCAGCTTATTCAAACATCAGTAGTTTGAGTCAGGACTGCAATGCAGCACTCCTACCTATTAACTATGCTTCTTCAGAAGAGGCTCTCAGGTCACCTTCAGTTTACAGTGTAACCCTTTGCAGTGTGTACAATTTTGGCAACAGTGGTGAAACTTAGACAATGATAATCCTCCACTAACATTGCTATAAACCTCCATATTCCCAAAGGAAATATGGACTTATCAACAATCATTGTTAAAATTTCCATCACCTCAAGATGTCACCTGTGAAGCCTATCAGCCAGACCTGTTTTCATGCCTTTGCATATTGCTACACAGTTGTCTTCAGTCTTTAAGGCCTAAGACTTGCTATGAAAATCATTATCTATATTTTTCATAGCTTCAGTAACTAATTGATTTATATTGCTTATGCCCTATATTCTTTTTACATCATTGGGGAAGGTAGAGAGAGAGAGCTAAAAAGCAGATTTTGGTCCTAGTAATGAGATAGTATATAAGCAGTGGAAACTACAGCTAAGGAAGTGAGTGAAATTATAGACATCTGTAATGTGCAAATAAACTAGGTGAAATCACCATAAGGTCCTTTTATTTTTAAGAATTTCATTGCAGAGGAAACATAATGCTACTTCAAGAGCTAAGATTGTGTTCACATCAGATTTCCCATTCTTTTTCTTTTTTATCACGCATTCTAAACAGCTTTTCTATTTTCATAAAAATGGAATCTAGACATTTTTATACCACAGTAGCTTCTATTCTGCTACTTTCATGCTGCGGGAATAAAATAAGCCAGTTAAAAGTCAACCATAATTAATTAGTTTCTCTTTAAAAAACAGGAGGGAGAGAATTTTTTATATTAGCGTGCCAATGTTTGCAGTTTTTTTAATCAGAAATAATTTATTTGCCCATCGTTAGGTGGAGGCGGAAGGTTCAGAAGGCATCCAATAGATTTTCTTTTCTAATTACTTATTTCAGTCAATTTAAAACCCTGTATTAATCCATGAGAACTCTTATTTTAACAGTAGAACACTAAACAATACGAAAGACTGGCTGGCATCCCAGTCCAGCCATATTACATCAATATTAGCTGAGCTAGCTAATGGGAAACTTCGTTCAGCTGCTCAGATCTCCAGAATCAAACAAAAACCAAGAGATTGATAACAGGAAGGCTTAGAGGGAGATTCATCTTCTTCATATCTCTATGTACAGAAACAGTGGCTTCTGAATTGATCCAGCTATTCTGGGCTCCCTTTACAAACAACAAGAGTAATGGACATGCTTCAGAACAATTCTAAATATCCATTTTAACTTTCTTTATTCTACTTGATACACTGTCTGGATTCCCCCATGAGCAAAAGGGGACTCTGCCAGAGGTTCCATTGCCTTTCTCTTGGCATACACAAGGTGTTACTGATCATCACAGCATGCAGACTGCATTCCTGGTGACCTGAGAAATACCGTGTCACCAGCAGTGCATAAGAGCTAACGCAAAGAAATGCATTTTTAGTAACAGATAACAGCTATCAAGCTCAGGAAGCATCAGTGCTTAGTTTTTGCAAAGATCATCTATTTACTTCACTGTTGCCTGATGTTTGAGAAGTACCCTAATACCTTATTTCACTATGCTGGATATTTTATTTTTAGTCTTAGTAATAATAAGATAAATTAAGAAAATTAATATATGACATTTACTAATTTAATGTGGGAAGCTGAAGATTTAGTGCCCTTCAAAATAAATGTAGACTTTGGCTTTACCTCAGCAAAATATTAACACTCATGTCAGTAAGTCTTGATGTTCATTACATATTTAATGGAAGCCAATTTCAGCTTAATCTGGTTTACAAAGAAAACTAGAGTACCAGCTACAGTTAAAGAGTTATTTCAACATCTTAATAAAAAGAAGCCTTTTTGAAGAATCCAACAGTGTAAATTTTCACAATGGGAAATTAGCCCCATGGAAATTGTTGTTTCCTCCTTCTGAAGTCATGTTTTTATGATTATGTTTTGTCACCTTTGTTCTGTTAAAATAAAACAAATCATCCACATTTGCAGTTTCAGAGAAAAAAAAAACCTCCTGAAAATATGAAATTTAAATTATCAAAACACAAGTTAAATAAAAAATGGTTTGGAATTTCTTTGTTTTCAACTCGTAATTTTTAAGTCAGTACCATTATTTTTAACACTAGAGATTGGAACTGGAAATAACAGTTTAAAAATGTGTTTGGTTAATATATGATCACAAATTATTTCACAGATTAAACCACTTATTTTGAAGACCTGTAGCTGGGTCCAGAATATATATTGCCCCAATATATTTGGGGCAAGAATATATATGATGGGATAGCCCCCAACAGTTTGGAATTTCAAAAAACATGCAATTAATTTTTTTTTAAGTGTATTATACAGATACAATATTTTCTAGCAGTGGAAAAGCATGTTAACATGACGATCTCGAAATTCTAAGTCTTGACCATAAAATGCAAGTGAGCAAAATGTTGAGAACTTCACAAAGCCTCTATTCAGGAAATCTTTCATTAAATTTAATAGAAGAGTATCTAAGCATACAAGTGAAGTCTTTGTATTACCAACTGAGTTAAAAATAGTAAATGCCACAGCTGTACAATGTAATCCAATGTACATCCTCCAAGATATCTCACATTCGTTAATTGTCAAACTGTTGCATGCCATCAACTAAGTTTCTATCCTCTAAACAGTCTGCTAAAAACTTTCTGCTAGGGCTCTCCTGAACAGAAAGGTGCCATACAAAGAGTAAGTTGTGTGCATTACAGAGAGCTGTTCTCAGGTGAATGAGGACTAAAGATTTGCCCTCCGTGGCTACTTCCAGCCTCACCCGAGTGAGTGCATTATAAGGACACTGAGATAAGGTAGGAGATAAACAGAGATAAAAGGATTGGCACTGGTGTCTTAGTTTCAGACTTGAAGAGCATTTGCACTTTCAGGCTTATACCATGAAGAATGGCCAGACTTGATGAATGAAATGTGTGTTGTATAGCACATACATTACTCACATGCATAATGGATCAAACATCTCAGTGAGATGTTAGTTTTTCAACTCAATTGAGTAAACGAGGCATCAGGAAATCCTGGCATAATAAAGTGAAATTCTGTATCATAATCAGCTAACAAAGACAAGTGTAATAGTTGATGGAAAGCAGAATATGAAAGCACAATTAAATCTGGCATGCATATCATCAAGTCAAATTATCACTTGGTTATGGAAAAATGTGGTAGAGCAGCATTCGTGGAGGGCACAGCCTTAGTCTTCTTTTCAAGTGTTGTATAAAATTACAGCAAGATTGTGTTTTATTTAGACTGGCAGTGTTCCTAGAAAGCACTAGTTGTGATGCATGGAGCCTGAAATAGTGGCTTTTTATTTGTACTCAGAGCTCCAGAGTATTGTTCTGTTCAATCACTTATAGATCAGGCTGCTCAGTAGCTTTCATAAGCACTGGAACAGTGTGAATAAATTGTACTGACAATGCTGACAGCTCCATACCCTGCCTAAGAAAGACCTGAAAGGCTTTAAACTTTTGCTTTTTCATTCACTGAAGGGTGGTCCTGGTGTACAATACATTGGTCTCCCTACTTTACAAGACTCCACTCCTCTTCCCACACATATAACATTTTTTGGCAAAATGAAATAAGCTTCCTACCCTCAGGTTCTAAAGAAAGTATTCTAAATCAATCTGTCTCTAAACATAATTTAGAAGACTAAAGAAAAGCTGTGTGAGTACAATAAAATGTTGTTCATTATAAATTCCCAGCTGGCAGAGGTCCCATTTCTCTGATTTTTCTAATCCTTTCTGAGTTTGCTCCAGACAGAAATAAAAACACAATAGAATTTTCATAAATAATATCCAGGTTACCAATTCCAGTTCCAGCTAACCCCCATTTACAACCTTTAATTTTTGTTGTAGTTGGGGGAGGAGGAGAGGAGGATCTGCTTGTTTGGTTGGTTTGATTTTTTTTAAAATATAAAATTAATTTCTACGTCCCTCTAAAGTACTTCCTTTCTCCCAAATAAAGATTTCCACAATTTCTGTGTAGTTAAAAATTCAAAGTATTAAAAAGGGAGTGAGAAACAACCATAAAGCGACGGCAGTTGCAAGTTACAGTAATTAAGGAAATAAAAGAAAATGTGTTGATAGCTCTGAGGCAATTACTCTTTTTTCACAAAAATTTTAGCCATTGCTCATTTGGGAACTCCACATGCAGATGCAGATGCTGATGTAGGAACATATGTGATACATTTTCCACCAGTTTTCCTACCTGCTTTCTTTCTTTCCTTACAGGCAGGTTTTGGTTAGAAAGATGCATCTACGCACCTTTCAGTGAACAGACTGGAGTCATTCAAAGGCAGACACTATTTTGAAGAGCCAATATCACAGTATGCAACTGTCACTCCCTCACATTTGATAGAGCAGGAATTGCCAGATTTTATGTACAGATGATTACACTCAGCTTCCTGGGGGGCAAATAGGTCAATTTATTCTGCATGCAAATTGAGAAACCTTATTATACAGGAACCTCTAAATTTTCAAAACAAGGGCAGTTTTATCAATGTAATTCTATTATAGAGAAAATTTAGGAGTTAATGTCATGTTAGTTACTCCTTTTCCCTTCCTTTCTTTTACAGAAAAGGACAGCAGAAAGCTGAGTTGTGTGGTTAATACTCCTGAGGGACAGGATGCCATCCAGAGGGACCTGGACAAGCTCCGGTAGTGGGTCACAGGAACCTCATGAGATTCAACAAGGCCAAGTGCAGGGTGTCACACCTGGGTCAGGGCAACCCTTGATATCTAAAAAGGCTGAGGGAAGAATAGATCAAGATCAGCCCTGCTGAGAAGGACTTGGAGGGGCTGGTGGATGAGAGGCTGGACATGAGCCAGCCATGTGCACTTGCAGCACAGAAAGTCATTCAGATCTTGGGCTGTAGCAAAAGCAACATGCCCAGCAGGGCAATGGAGGGGATCCTGACACTGCTTTTGTGAGATCTCACCTGCAGTGCTGCATCCAGGTATGAGGTCCTCAGCACAGGAAGGAGATTGACCCATTGGAGTGAGTCCGGGACAGGGCCACAAGGATGATCAGAGGGACGAGCTCCTCTGCTGTGAAGACGGCTGACAGAACAGCCTAGAGAAGAGAAGGCTCTAGTGAGACATTTTTTATGGATTTTCAGTAACTGAAGACAGTTTATAAGACAGAGAGTCAAACTTTGTTAGCAGGGCTTGTAGTGATAGCACAGGGACTAATGTTTTAAACTAAAAGGGAGTAGTTTTAGAATAGATATAAGGAAGTAACCTTTTACGAGGGTAGTGAATTGCTGGCACAGGTTACCAGAGATGTGGTGGATGCCCCACTGCCCTGGAAACATTCAAGTCCATGTTGGATGGGGCTCTGAGCAACAGGTCTGCTTGAAGATGTCCCTGCTTGTTGCTGGGAGGCTGGACTAAGTGACCTCTAAAAGGTCCTTTTTAACCCAAACTACTATATTTTATGATTCTAAGTTCACCTAACTCTCTACTCTGTTAAACTTACTGCTTACAATGTGATCAGTATGTTGATATTTCTGCCTGACCTTAAACTAAGCCTCTAGTATTTTGTGTGAAACTTCATTATGTGTGCCACCAGATTCAGGGTTTACAAGCTTATGGTAAGTAAATTGCCTTCCTACTTTTTCTGCAAATCAACAGATGATAGTTGTACCTCTTTGAAATACATCACAGCTGCCTATACACAAAACAGCTAGACCACTTTTTCCCTCCACTGGAATGAAAGAGAGGGTAATAAATGTGTCACACTGCACTTTTGTCCATCTCTTCACTGCAACCATCAGCTTTTTCAACTCACAACTTCATTTTGAAACCTTAGGTGCATATGTATGGCTGTCTGCACTATTTCTAACCAGACATACATGCAAACACGTGTATTTGCATGTAGTTCCTAGAACAATGGGTCAGTGGTCACAGGCTACCACTATTTTAATAGTAAGTAGAAGAGAGAGAAGAAATTAGGCAAAATGACAGGATCATGAATGGCAGAATGCATTATTACTGGTGGTTCTCAGACCAATATTTCAATAATTATGCTGTGATAAGAATGAAATACCAAATGTGCAAAGCCAGAGCTCCATATGATCATAAAGTGGAAGCAGAAAGAATTGTCAGAGCCCCAGCCTAAGGCCACAGTCTGTTGATTATTGTTCTATTGTGAAAAAACAAACAAAATTGTAAGCTTGTACAGCACAAGAAAACACACATCACATTGCTGGCAGCATTTCAGCTTCCAAATGCAGCAAATGTTGAAACATATTTAAATTTCCTTCTCAGTTTTTAAATCCTGCTTTATCTTCTGTCACTTGTATGGCAAGGGCTGAAATTTTTGACAGCTGAAATAGGTGCCAGTGCACTACCCCCACAGACTTATCCAACAGCAGCTGAATTCAAAGAGTGTCTTTTCCCCAACTTCAGTGGGAGCTGAGTGACACCCAGCATCAAATGAAAACCCAATTATTAGTGTACAATCTGAGTAATTACTTCATGAGTGCATTTGCCTCAACTAATCCTCTAGTTCCCCCAACACTCCCCTTGGTCAGCCATGAGAAGTAAATCAGGAAGCTCAAATCTCACATCCTGACAGCCTACTCATGAAAGGAAGTAGACCTCACCTTTGTTAAGGCTTTCTGTCTGTTGGTAATTTATTCTGAACCTTTAGGGCATTTGTTTTTGCCTCAGAAACTTAGTTCTTAGCGAAACTGCTCTTAAAGGGTAACAAATGAACTCACCACTGTCCTACTGGTACAGGAGCACCCCAAGCACAGAGGGCCTGCACGTGTGTGGTGTTCCAGTCACATTTCCCTTATAAACTCTTCCCTACCCCACTAAAACTGTCCAGACAGGATTTTATTAGGTAGGATGATTTTATCAAGGTAGTGATTTTGCTCATTATTTATTATCTGCTAGTCAATATCTTGAGACTATTGTGCCTATATTTGTGAGATAGAACATGTCATGTTAACAGTGAGGAAAAAAAGAGTCTCCACTCTATTGGAAAGATTCTGATATTAATAGTTTTTGCTGAGAGAATCATTATGAAAAAGGCAAAATTAGCAGTTTTGCGATCAGAGGGCTTTTCTTGTAATACAGTGGAAAAGGTAAGACTTTCTTTGATGCAGAAGTATGGTAAAGTTTTTGGTTGGATTTCAGTATTGAAACCCTGCTATAGAGCAGTTTCCTCGTGTGACAGGCTTTCCGAGTCCCCCACACTGCACATGCACGACTCAATGGCAGCTGTGTGTAAGCTCTCCTTTTCAACCTAGCAACTCCTCAAGTTCAATTAATACAGTCTAACCCTGAGGATAAAAAAATAAAATCTGCATTCAGAGATCAAAATATATAGGAATTGGATACATAAGACAAATTTTAAAATTTAGAGTTTGGGAAAATCCAAAACATGCTTGTGGCTCTCTGGGTGGTCCCTTGGCACCACAGCTGCTGAGGAGATGGAGATTTTTGGGCTGCCAGATCCTGGTTTCCAGATACTAACCTCTGAGAGATCTGACACAATTGGCACAGTTTACCAGAAATTCTTCCTTCTACAGAGATAGTATTGCCCAAAGGAAATATCATCAGAAATGTTTTGTTCTGTTCACATGTGATGAGGTGCTGGATGGAAAGAAAAAAGTTCTTGCCAGAACTCAGGAGACATTTGGAGGTCACTACATTACTCTCTGCCCCTTCCTCAGCACAACCACGTGGGGTATAAACACAGGAATATTCTAAGACATTATAAATCTCTTAGATAAAAGAACTTATATAAAGACAACTACCCTGTCCATGGTAATTTTAAAAGCCTGATTATTTTGCCAGTAGGGTCTTCATAAGAATGATTAGGTGTGTTTGTATTTCTATTCTCCACACTGTTTCAGTTATGTCAGTATGGACCAGATTATTCAATTCTATTGACACCATAAATTTCCTCACTATTTTTTACAGTATAAATTTCTATTTTATTATTTAATAAACTTTAAATCTCTCTATTTTCATGATCTCTTCTGATAAAAGAAAATAACTCCATACAATCTCAGATGTTCCTTTTTCAGGAGACAGCAGAGATCAAATACTTCAAGGCTTACCAGAAATTATGCACATTTTAAAAAAAAAATTATAAAGGAGGACCTAGTCAGTAGAAGAGATCCATACTCAATACATTTATATGTTGTCATGGAGGACCAAACTGAGAGAAGTGCTCAAAAAGTAGGCTGTGTAGGATGTGGCTTATAGTATTCTGGGGAGTTACCAGTTCAGGTAAGTAATTACAATGGTGAAAAGACCTAATTATTGGCAATATTCTCGAACTGTTTGCTTTTGTGGTTTAAGATGCCACAGTTAATTTTAACAGAATACTCAATGAACAGCTTGTCACTGGGCTGTGTGTATGGCTTGTACCACACAGTGATAAGACATGAGATAAGTTAATTAGCAACTACTGACATGACCAAATGACATGCGTACTCTGCAGTCATCTAATTTCTATCCCTTCCTTCATCTTTGATATTCCACCTGTGTAGAATAATGACAAAGTTATGAAAATGTTGTGACGGTCTGATTGAAGAGACTGGGACAAGGAGACAGAAAGATAGAATATATAACAATAAGGCATGTCCCTCATTATCTTAATGAGGGTCTTTTAAAATACTTTTTTTTAATACTTTCTGGAGGAATATTCTTTTAGCACAGAAAACAAAACATGCCATACAATTCACACCCTGATGTGTCAACCTTTTGTGTTACTCCTTCCCTTGTTGTATCATAACCCCTGTCAATTACCACATGTCATCTTTAGGTGATTTCCAAGTTATGGTTTAATTAAAAACACCAGTCTTCTTTTCTCCTTTGACCAGGTCTTGTTCTACATACTTTCAAGAAAAAAAATGGTTATTATTCTGCTGATAAAAAACAGTTATATAGCTTATTTTCATTGTCATTACAGAAGTAATGATTTTAATTACAAATTACTCACTCTGAAATATACAGAATTGCAGTCAGTTCTAAATCAAAATAGACTGTATTGTGTCTTCTGATATCTGATGAACTGTTCATAGAACAAAACAAAAACTGAGCAAGTCTGTAGTGTTTGTACTCAACATTCTCTCCAAGTTGTGCTTGTTATCCACTAATGTGTAACACACTGAGTATCTAATAGTGTGGAACTTAATTTGCCTATGTCTGTAATGCATATCCTTCTCAGACCTATAGTCACTGTAGCTTTATTTTAACCTGTCACAGAGAAGGCCCCCAAACACCTTTGTTTTTACTGTCTCAGATATCTGATGGAGAAATAATGTGTTACAACTCTGCCAAATTAGTTATGTTTCAGACAAAACAATATGACAAAATACTAAAATGAAAAAGCAGGCAGAGTAATATGCTTAAGATTTCCTTGGCCTAACTTGGCCTGGAGCTAACTAATTTATTAAGGAAATTTGTATTTTCTCTGTGATGCAAGTGGGGTTTTTTTCATTTCTTCTATGAGAATTTTTGATCTGAATACCACATCTAAAGAATGTCATTATGAATGTGATCCATTTCCAGTGTCACTTTCAACAACTAAATCACTAAATTTGTGGCATTAGTCCTTCCCATTAAAACTGAGCCTTTTTTCTCCCCAACTAACCACTATTAAGAAAAATTATCTTCAATTCCCTATACTGTGAACAGTACTGAGCTGAGGTTTTCAATTTCATGAGTGAAGCAGTAATTTTAAAGTTGCCATACAATTACTTTCTATTTAAAATGTATTATGCTCACTTTTCCTTCATTTTCATCATTTTGCAATATCTTTTTATAGCATGCTGAAATTGAACATTTTCATTTATATTATAGTGAAAACCCAGGAATATTCTAGAACAGAGGTGCACACAGATTCTCAGGGGATCATTTTTTGCTGCGTGCACCAGAATGCAGAATCTACCCTACAGAAAGTGCAATAAAAGCACACTACAGTATTTTCACTCAATATGTATACATGTATTAGGTTTATGCTAAGATCAATGAATATTTACAAAACCAAACCAAGACCTTTTTCTAAGTGCATATATTATGATCTCTGAAGAAATATTGAGTATTTTCTTGAGACTGTTTTGTAAGTAGTGACTTGCTTTCACTCAATGGACTGCCTTTTCATAAACCTGTAAAAAAACTGAAATCTGCTTTCAGTTACGCCAAACTTGTCTATACCACATCACCTGTAATAAACCATCAGCTGGAGAGGTGATCTTTCTGGTTATGACATAAGGTGTTGGGGTTTTTTTATCAGTTGATCTAGACAGAGATAAAATAATCCCTCTATCAGTTACATTTTAACAGTAAAACAAAAGTGGTTTTCATGACTGAATAATTCCAACACCCATATCATAAAACAGTGAGGATTAAGGATGAAAGTCACTTCAATTAATAACTTAAAATTAGACCTTTGGGCTCAGTTCCACCATCTACACATAATTAGTCCTATTTGAAAGGCCTAGATCTGACAAATATGACATAGTAGCTATAAAAAGCCCATGTCTTTCTGGTGTGGTGGCTAGCAACCAGACAAGACACCTTTAGATATCTCAAATGGCACTAAATGCTAGTGGATGAGCAACAGAATCAAGGCTTTAATTTGAGGTAGTCAGACAGCCCAAAATAGGGGAAAACAGATTGATTTATAATGAAAGATCTTTGCAAGACTGATTGTTCTCTGTTGATGGCAAAGAGAGTTTGGCTGAAAACTTAGACTGAATCCAGAACGAGATCCATTCTAGTCAACTGAGATTTAGTCTCTACTTTCAGCTTGCTCTAAAACAGGAACTGACAGGTCAACTGGTCATCCAATTTGCTCTCAAGTTTCCCTGGATTGTATTGACTGGCTCGCTATCACCTCTAATGGAGGCCTTGACATCTCACCCTCAAGGAGACATCTGAACACGGACACTTTAATGGGCAAGCTCAGTGCCATTCTTCACCTTTACAGAGCAAAGTCTATCCAAATTTTGACTCTTTTTCTACTAGGAAAGCTTTCCATTATTTCACACTTTGTTTGCCAGACTATTCTACATTATGAACTCCATATTACTATTCAGACTCTTAAATTTGTGGTCATCTTCTTAGCTTTCTCCTGACACTGCTTGGTTTTATACCTTTTCCTTCCAGCCACTCAGCAATTCCATCATTCATTACCCCCCTACAGTGCATTCTGCAGCATGCTCCTTCTGTCAGCAGAATTGTGCAGTTCTTCTCCAGCCATGAAGGGGCATATCCTGTGCAGAGGAACTGGAATTGTGCCTCCCTTTCTTTAGTCTCCACTATGAGGTAGAGTTCTAAAAAGCTAAGCAGAGAAAACCTTTGCAAAACTCAATGAAAAGAGGAAAAGTCAACAAAAGAATTTTAGAAATAGTTCAACTCTGGAAAAATTGTGGGCAGGACATGGTGACTTTGTCATTTAAAGGCATGAAGAAAAGGACATAAGAGTGGGTAGTTTGTGTCTGACTTTCACATGTTTCAGATAATGAGTACATAGGTAATCACTATACAGACAAAAGAGAAGGATGATTGGCAACACTCTGACTTGGAACTGGGCCAATATTTCAGAAAGGCCAAAGGTTGTCTACAGAATTCAGTTTCTAGAAAACATACAGAACTTTACATGTAGTGGCAAGATGGATTCAGTTTGAGAATGGCTTAGGCAGTTCAGGAAGACATAGTTTCTCCAATCTTACTCTTGGAGCTGACTTGCTCGCCGTGACTACTGAGATTCATTCCTGCATGAAGGGACAACCAAAAGTGTAAGCAACTCTCTCTGGGAACTGGAGAACATAACTGAAAAAAGAAATTAAGACGCTGAATAATTAATTTTTTTTCTCCCTCAACAGGAAACTAAATTGACTTGCTGGTCCCTGGCATCTGCTGCTATTTGGTAGAGAAGTAACATCATGCTTTTTAATCCTTCTTTTCACTTTCTTCCTCACATCACTGAATCTATGTGTACGTGTAGGGTTCCAACAAAGAGGCCTTTCTCCTGTAAATCTGACTTTTTCTGGAGTCTTAGGTAAATGTATTCAATATATATAAATACACAGTAGGACAGACAAGATGCTACCCATTCCTTGATTTAAAAGACTAAATGGCAAGAAATATCTGATCCTACCTAATATCATGCCCAAGAAGTTGGGGAAGGGGTGGGGAAAGATATATAAATCCTTGAATAAAGGATTATAGAGACATGAAAGAGAAGAGCTAATTCTTTAGGTACCAGTAAGGCATATCTTACCTCTGAATAGATCAGTGGCATTTTGCATCTTCAGCTACAGTCAAGCAGAACTGAATTTTGTCCCTTTTTGCTGCAGATTTCCCTGCTGGGATAAAAATCAAAGCCATACAGGAATGGGGGATGTAATACATCACATTCCTGGAGCTCTGCCTAAGGAACAATGTAGAATGAAACACTTCTGCAAAATCATTAGCTCACAAAAATATATATATATATATTAAAGAAACAACAAATCTTTCCTTTCATTGAGAAATGTCACAGAAAAATAAGACATATATGGCCCCAGCTGACTTCTGTTTACTCACCTATAATTTTCTGTATTAGATTCATAGACAAAGGAGGTGCCTTTTCAAACATCCACTGTTCAGCCTACTTTAATTTTGTCATATCATATGATGTTCTCTTAACTGGATTTGTTGTGCAATCATTAGAGTTTACATCTACTGTGTACTTTCTGCTGCCCTACTTTTACTTTATCATGTTTCCTTTCCCCAAATTAATTACACATGACTCATGCAGTGCCTCATACAGATAAAGAAAAGAGATGCCCCATTTTTTTAGAAGGACCATGCAGCCCGGAGTAGGATTCACAGAGGGAGCCAAGATTTCCTGTTCTAGTTAGATGAAGCACGCAGCATCTACGCCTAATCTTGACATCTTGCTGATGTCAGCCATAGGTACAGAGCTGGAGTCAGGTAATTTTCTACAAAAAAATGAAAAATACAGCATGGAGAACTGGATTCAAGGGCCAAGAGACACAGAAGCCTGGCCTCTCTCTAGAGAACACACAAACTGTCCAAATTATCCAGTGGTCTATGAATTGTCAGCTTGTGCCAATCAGTCTCCTGTAGGTTTTATACCCTATACTAGACTCCATATAATTCAAATATTAACTGCTTAGCAGAAGATCATAAAACTTGTAGCCTACTCTTCTTTAAGAGGAGAAAATGTAGAAAACTGCAGTTGGAATAACATTCAGCCTGTACCACAATATGTCTTCAACAACAACTTTAGCAGTGATCTCATCAAAAAAACAGTCAAGCATTTTCTGGAAAGTAACCAAAAGTCTGCTGCAAATGAATCAAATATTTCATCTGCTATTTGGTTGCAAGTGTTGAACACATGGTGCTCAAAAGCATTTTTCCTCCACTGGAATGCAATAAAAGCCTCAAACATTTTGATTAAATCATTGATCCAGTCCACTGTCTCATCTTCACACGTGACTGCATTGCAATCTGTCTTAGGTCTCTTTCTAAAATTACTGTGCAGCAACAAATGAGAAAAGCTCTTAAAAATTTATATGTGTATATATCTTTCTTGTTGCAGCTACAGTCTCTAAATTCAGACACATGTAAAGGTCAGAAAAATCACTTACTGTATGTGTTGGTTTTGACTGGGACAGATTTTTTTCTTCACAGTAGCTAGCATGGTGCTGTGTTCTGGATATGTACTGAAAACAAGGGTGATAACACAGTATTTGCTACTGCTGAGCAGAGCTTACCCAGCATAAAGGTCTTTTCTCCTTCTAACCCAACCCCATCAGCAGGGAGGCTGTGTGTGGTGCACAAGGATTTGGGAGGGGCCACAGCCAAGACAGCTGACCCCAAGTGACCCAAGGGATATTCCTTTCCTTATGGTGTCATGCTCACATGCTCAGTACAAAGAGAGAGGGAAGGAAGGAAGGAAGGAAGGAAGGAAGGAAGGAAGGAAGGAAGACACAGAAGGAATTAATACATGTTGTCTGATCAGCTTAGATGTACATTTAAATCTGATCATGAAAAGGTAGGATTAGAAAGTCAAGTCCGGACTAAAGAGGAATTTCACAAAGTATATGAAAGACAAGATGGACTGCTACAATTACATTAGTAACAAAAGGAAGATTAGAGAAAATCTGGGTTTGNGAAGGAAGGAAGGAAGGAAGGACATCTAGAGTTATGGTGTTTTTTCTTTCCAAGTAGCTGTCACACATGATTGCTGCTTTTCTGGGGATGGTTGAATACCTACCTGCCTATGGGAAGTGGTGAATGAATTCCTTGTTTTGCTTTTCTTGTGCTTTACCTTTTAAACTGTCTTTAGCTCAACCCAGGGTGTTCTCACTTTTTGTCTTCTGGTTCTTTCCCCATCCCACCAAATGATGACAAATGGGGACACAGCAAGCAGCTGCATAGGGCTTAGCTGCCAGCTGGAGTTAAACCACGACCATTTACCTGATTCTGCCAGAAAGGAAAGGGTGCTGAGTGCAATGAGGCACAGCTTGCTCCCACAGGTGTGCCATTGCTCCATACAACTGCACACACACACTTGTCTAGTTTCATAAGTAGGGCTCTGCATTTAGTACTGCAGTTCAGAGTCTCCTGCAGAAGTCAAAGACATCTTCTGTGCTCAGGCCCTTGGTGCTGAGGGCACCTCGATTTCATGCCCTTTTCTCTGGAGATGTAACTCCCATTCTCAACTCTGGAAAAGACTGAGTTCACACTGCAAAATGCACAGCACTGGTCCCTAGGTCCCTTCCTCTTGTATTGTTTCAGCCGAGCACAAGGTCAACTAAGCCATCAGACTTCACAACCAGGCACACAAGAGGGTAATGTCAATGACACACAATTACTGCTTCCTTGTCCATTTTTTAAGCAGAGAACAGAAGCAATACATACATGTAAATGTCCAGGTAGTGCAGTTCCAGTTTTGCTTTACATCCAGAAGGCAAGAAAGAGGACAGGGTATCTACAGCCTGTTCCACCTTATTCTGGAATGCTGTGCTTGCTGAGTTGTGGAGAATTGCAAGGTTATGCAAGGATGAAGTTGGCAGCCAAGTTCTTAATTTTCATGTAATTAGTCTGCCGTGAAACAAGTTGTCTGAATATGCTGAGAGTACCCCATAAAAGAAGGAGATGTATTCATTTAAAGTCATCTATGTTAATGTTTGGCATTGAGTGCAGGGAAGAATGAAGTTTACTTAAGGGTTATAGCAGAGACCATGGGAGGACTTCAGCCTAAAATAACAGACCACAGCCACTTACTGCTTCACATTTCTAAAGGTGTAATGGCTTGAAGGTGACTGAATTGAGCCTTTGACATAATATTCTCTTTGCCCACTTAAATTCATTGAAAGTCTAATAGTTCAATTTTATAGTTCAGTAGTTTTAAATTAAAAAATACTTCAGGCTTTTGTTCAATAACATTTACATAAAATCCTGGCGGCAGTTCAAAATTAGCATCCACAGTAATTGGCAGTTTAAACCAAGTAGTTAGAATGCCTCCATACAGCATTACTGCTTCCTCCACATAAGATTATATTTTGAAGATTCTTTGCATAAAAATAAAGCATGGCAGTCCTACCGTCAGCTTGCTGAGGTAGCAATGTTATTTCAAACACATTGTCAATACTTTCTTCTCAAGAAAGAAACTGGAACTAATGGTAGTACTGAACCCAATTGTAAATATCAAATTACCAAACCTGAAGACGTTTCTCTGCATTTTGTAAGTACCTTTTTTGAAACTAAATAAAAACCCTAAGTATTTGTGGTTAAAAATATCTGATTACTATTAAACTGTTGAAACATTTTCATATTCAGCTGGTAAGTTCCAAAAGAAGTTTTAATTACATCGGGCAACTTAATATTTCTAGTTGATTTTGTAAGTCAAATCAGAGATACTAGGTTTTGCCAATGCTACATGAAAAAGTCCAGAATAAAGACCAGTTCCACATTGCTTTTAGTTTTTATATTCATAAATGTTATCTGTCCAGTAGGGAAGGGAGTTGTCATTGGGCCTGGGATTTGTGTCTGTAGTGCTTTTTCCTCAGGGCGATACATAGGAAGAGATTAACTTCAGCAAGTAATTATTGGAGTGCAAGGGATTGTGAGAGCTAAATTTTCATCATCTTATGACAAGGTCTAGCCTTTTCTGGTTTTGGATTGGGGATCCGCTAGAATTGTGGAATTCATGAATTATCTGAGATGTTTAAAGAAAGCATAAAATATTCTTCTAAGTTAAAATTCTTTACAATTTTGACAAAAGCTGTAGAGGCACACATGCACACACAAAACAATCAAACAAACAAACAAAAAAACAAACAAAATACCTAGAGACTTTAAGATCTATACCAAGATTCCTGAAGGTTTTTCAGCCAAGATCCGCCATAAAGAACATTGCCTTGGTCATGCTAAGAAAAACCATAGCTCAACTAGACAGTTATAATGGACACCATTTTAAAAGGCTTTAACTAAACTGAGGATGATCCAGACGGAAATAATTTCTGCTCATTAACAATTATATCCATAAATACTTACCTAGGATATTAACACTGGTAGAATCTAATTGTGTGGTTGACATAGACTTCTTTTGGCTAGATAATGACAGTAAATGAGAATAGGATCATTTGATGTTATGCAACAAAGTTTCATTGCAGTTCTAAGCATTCAAGAAGTTAATGACTCCATATGAAGTGGGTTCAGCTCCCAAGTAAAAAGATGTCATTCCACACCAGAAAGCCCATCCCCTACACAGCTGCAGTCTTGCTAGTCATATCTCACGTATTTTGTTACTCTTTCACACTTTTCATAAGATACAAAAATGACTGGGTTTACACATAATCCTGTCACAGCTCTCTTGGTTTATTAGATGTTAGCCTTTGTTGTTAAAGGTGTGCTGCAATTGCCACAGAGTCAGCCCAGCATTTTTTTTCAGAGCTGGATGGGAATCATTCACCCTTTCCAATTCCCAGCTCTGTGTGGTGGGATGCCAGTACAATAGGGTCAGGGAAAGTCAGATGTATAAATCTGTGAGAAATGCCCCCTGGTTCCCTGAAGCAGTTCTTTGAACTCAAAAAAAGCTCTAGAATTACAAAATTGATTGGCTGCAAGAAAAATCAGGGCTTGGCACATCAGAATCAAGTCTTAAAACAATTCTTATATATAGATATGTGGGAAAACATCAGTTTCACTTTCCAGGGATAGCTGCTATATCTTGCTTACTGCTATTGCACCTACCTGAGGTAAAGGAACTAACAAGTTTCTGTCTAAAAAATTTATATTGTAGTTGAGGCAATGTAAATAGAAGAGATATTGAAAAAATGTATTGGATTATGCCAATCTGTTAGTATGTGGAAAAAAACCAGAGCTGGACTTATGCGGGGGTCGGCTTCTCCAACGGTCGTGGCTCCGGCCAGCCCTGCCGCCTCCACAAACCCGGGGTTCACTTAGCCAGCGGGGCAGCAAACACCTAACCGAGTCAGCGCGAACGAAGGGAAATGAAGAGCGGGACTCTCGGGGTGTCAACCAAGGCAGTGCGGATCTACCAAGGTGGCGTCCCAGAGAGACACCAGTCCTTGGCAGGACCGGCTTTTTATTGACAAGGGGTGGGTCTTAGAATGGGAGGTCTCTCTTAAACGATCCAATCAACATTAAACAACAACATGGGGTGATCATAACTGGACCAATAACAACTGGTTGGGAGGGAGCATGCACAATGAAGGGGGAGGAGGAATTATATAACTGGGAAGATTGACATATAATGGGTAAGGAGTAAACAACTATTATGGGATGCAGGGGTCATGGCAACAGGGAAAAGGCGGGAAAACTGTGAGGGGATGGAGGCCATCTTGAACAATAGTAAATCAATGATAAAATTACAACTTTTGAACAAATATTAACTTCAACAATTAAATAACTGATCAGAAGTCACACTCGCACCTCCACAGACTTAGTCCCACATGACAAACATACCTTCAAAATTCCCTATGCTTGGATCAGAAAAGCATATTGCATCTGCTGTGGACTGATTAGTCTGTGAATTAGAACCTTCATTAATATGTTTGACACACAAAAGTTAGGAGTGAACAGGCAAATGAAAACAAACAAACCCCTATTTTATTTTGGTGAGGGCACAATTCTGCAGGAGACACAGTTCATGTGAGAGCAGAATTGGAGAAACCATGAGCCCAGTGTTGTGGTGGAAACCAAAGATTATTTCATTTCAGCCAAATTCAGCAGCATCATTAAAGCACTGATTCCTGGCATGTATTATTGCTTTTCATAAAACTGTTGAGATACACTTTACCATGAATTTTCAGGATCATGCCCACATGCATGAGGAAAAGTACCTCACTTTGCAAATCTTAGCTACTCTTTCTTTCCATGGATTGTTCACAAATTCATGAATTTTATCTTTCTTGGCATTTAATTATATTTTACCATCTTTTCACAAAAATAAGAGATTATTTATCTGGCATCTTGGTTTTGCATACTGTGTGGTGACTCCACATGTCTTACATATTCCTCTAGAATATCTAAGTTATTTAAAATGGAAAAGACATTTTAACTCTTAGAAGTGAGGAATGCAATGCTATGCCAGAAAGGGCCAGGTGGCAATCCATCACCAAAAAACATAACACATCATTATGCTTTGCTCAAGTAAAGCAATGTATATCATTCTGAAAATCAAATGGAAGCTGGTTTAATTTAATATTTACAGAGGCAGGGATACAAAGGTATAAAGGTATCATGGGTTTAAGGAAGACATCTAAACTCAATGCAGAAAACACACATATTAAATGTGTGTGCCTGAAAAGGCAACATCAAAGTGGTTAAGTTTTAAATATACACTGTATGATGTTCTTTGATTAGCCTAAACTTAACTTCAGGAAGCTTTAAATTTATCATCATTTTCTTGTAATAATTTTCCTAAGACAGCGACAGTGTTGAATTGTAAGAATCTCAACATAAAAAAAACCCAAACTATTTTCCTGCCTGCCAAATGTGTTAATGCTTACCTACCTCTTGAGCTTCCCTCTAAAACCTGTTCTGGGACTGGTTATGAATGAATATATTCCAGGCTTGCAAGACTGGAGAAAATAGATTCCCTGATCTCTGACTTCTGTGATTAATTGATTCCTTTAGGGAAAGTAAATATATTTATCACCTTTAGACAGAAAGACTCCTACAAGAAGTTGTGGTATCATTGTAGTGGATCAGAGAACGTACAGTTAGTACTCTGTGCTCTGATGTCAAATAACATCAGGACAAAGCAAGAGAGAGATTAATCTAAGATTACCAGGTAAAGGAAGATGAACAGCTAGAAGTACTGCACACCTACCTGCTTGCCTTAATGTCACACTCTCACCATTCCCTTTTCCCAACAATATTTAGAAGGATGTACTCTCCACCACTTGAATAGCAACAGCGACAGCAAAAAGACCTCTTCTTTTCCAAAATATTTCAGGGAAAAAATGAAAATCTAACACAAAAACCTTGGTGTTTTAATAGAACCCAAATTATAACTAACCAGAAGAAAATGTTTCTGCATATACCCTTAATGAATGCAGTTAGTTTATAGAAAATTCCAGCATTTGAAATTTTACCAACATGCAATATTCAAAAAATACCAAACAAGTTAAATCCAGACAGATGTTTCACATAACTATTTAATAAAAAATAATTATCTTACTTCAACAATGCCAAGCTAATGACCATGTCAAATGCATGATGTGTGAATATACATATTGCACAAGAAGTGGGACCCAACTTAGATATCTGAGGAGTGGGTGTCTAAATGCATCACCTTATACTCCCCTGCAATTTCTAGGGAAAAAAAAATAGGTAAATGTCCCCCACCTCCCTGGAGCAATTTATCACATCTAAAATGTTTATCTTAGACAAGTCAGGTGAATTGTATTCTAAGGATGTCCACATCTCTCCATTTGTTACAAGAGGTCTGTAGGATGACCCATTAAGGCTTTTCACAGAGCTTTCAACAACTAAAGGTGACTGAGGTGAAATCCACTCTCAAAGCTTTGTACTAGAGACATTTTCCTCACAGCAATGCAGATCTGAGAACAGGCGTGCACTGGAATGCACCGATCGTGTGCCTGGCAGCCGCACTTCCAGAACCACTTTCCATGGTCCCACTCAGCTTCACACAACCAAGCATTTTAACTGCTGAATGGAAAACAGTTTAACTGTTATTTAGTGGAACATATTGTGATATAATGTGATCATAAAATGCTTTGCAGAAGGAAAATTCCTTATTTGTCTCTTGAATTTAAACAAATTAAAGAAACAAAGAAACACACAAAACTAATACTTTGAATTCCATTTGGTACAATGTCTTTATTTGAGAGAATGTTTAAACAGATGTTTAATATTAGGTCTGTGCCTAAATCCCATTGAGATCAATGGGGTACAAATGCATGCTTAAATTTAGTCTTGTGCATACAGTCTTCCTGAATAGAAATTGATTCAGCATGTACTGAAGAGCTTCTCTGAACTGTAGCCTGACAGATTAATTTTAATATGTTTTCAGCTGCCCAGCCACAGGCACCCAAGTGGGAAAATTTAGTCAGAAGCTTTATCTTGGTATAGCTTAATGCATGTTGTTTATCACCTTACTGGTCTCACACTGTTCTTCTGGAACTGTATTTTGGGAATCTGTTGGGGTTTATGTTTTCTTTTTAAAAACTGTGGTCACTTTTTGCCTTCAGCCTAAGTATTAGAGGAATGACATTTATTCCAAGTGAGGGAAAATTCAACCATTTTCTCAATCACAGTTTCACTCAGCTTTCCTATTCTGAATAGAAAACATTTTGCTTTGCTTTTCTCATCCATGATTCTGAGGAAGAGCACTAACTTTCTTTCTGTAGACAATCTCAGTTACTATTTTGACATGTGGGTTATTAATTTTTATTTTATTATCTTATGGATACCAGTAGCATTCAACTATTAAGGCAACCTGTTGCTATTACTAGCTTGCCCACCTTGCATTCATTATCATGACAAACTCAAAAAAATAAGTGTACATCACCATTTATGTGTTTTATGCTCTGGATCAAGGACCCTAAATTCTGGCATTATTAAAAGAGAGTAAAAGAATGGAAAATCCAGAATTTTCCTGTTAGACATATTCCTCCACTAAAGAGCAATGCTCTGTGGTCTACAATAACTTTTTCTGTTTCAGATACATATTCTAGAAATCCAGTGGGTTAGGGTGTTTTAAATGTTCAATATTGAGAAATAGGCCAACTTCTTAAATGTGATGAAAATAAGACATAAACAAAGTCATAAACATAAGTACTGTTAGTGTTGTTCTCATCTTTAAAAAAGATTATAAAAGAAAAATGTTAAACATAACATTCTCTATTAAATGAGGATCTTTAGGAGTAGTCTCATGTCATATTTAACTACTTCAGTGACAAGTCTATTTTTTATCCTAGTTATTCCCATAACTGATAGCAAAGTACAACCAAAATTATTCCCAAGCAGCATAACCACAATTTCTTATTAAACCTAGAAGACCAGTCAAATTAAATCTATGCCAATTCTTCAAAAGTTTCAGGCGTCGGACATTAACCAATGGTAGCAGAATCTAGTTGCAAATATTCATGGAAGATGCCATAAAGTATCTCTTGGCATAACTGTGAGTTATGGTTTAATTTTGGAAAATAAGTTCAACAAGTGTTTGAGTCCAATATAAATTCCTATGATCTGATATATACGCCTTTTCAAGGATACATTTGAAATATTTTCATTTATTTGTATCAGAACATTGGAATTGGATTCAAAGCCAGTCAAGAGCCCTTCCAGCCTGGTCATTTGAATAGGAAATTTAGACTGTGACTTTTACTGGTACTAAGCTTTTTAGCATAGTAAAAATCCTGAAAAAACTGAATATTCAGAGAGGGCTTTACAGATAGAAGAACTATTGAAGCTAAGTATAAGAGACAGAATCATAGTCTTTCCATTGGATTACAAATCCAGTGAAATAATATATCTGAAGGTTAAGCAGTTTTATTTATAGAGTAATTGTCCTTTTCAAAGCACCTTGAACCCCCAGGTTGATGCTACACCTTTGAGTACTCAGTTCCCAGTATTTTTCTAGCCTTATTACAGTACTATCTTCTCTTGCTGCCCTGGTAAACCCCTGGTGTTTAACAGATCGTTTAGATTTTAATTAATATTATAAAAACACTCTAAAATATGTCTTCTGAATTATTAACTGGGAAATGACATATACTGCAATATGCAGTGATCCTAAGTCTTTTAATTGTGATGAAAAAAGAAAATAATATGAAAACACTACAACTGTATTTCCCAGAATGTTTCTAGGGCAGGTATAGATGAGATTCTGTTGTACAATAATTTGTGTAAATTTTACAAGCTAGATATGAAAATCAGTGATATTCCACAACATTTCATAGTTAAGCTACTAACATATGACTGTCATTTTCACTGGAATGTGCCTTTCATTGGAAAGTGCCTTTTATGAACAAAGATTACATCTCTTTTCCTAATCCTTTATGCTGAAAACCTCTACAGAAGTGAAAGGGTGACTGAATTGATGCAGAACGTAGAGTAGCAAGGTGAAGCATAAGATACGTGAGCCACATTTTCACTTGATGAATAGATAGGATTCATGTAATACAAAATTTAAAGTGGTAAAAATCCAATAATGTAACCACTGAGGATGATGGAGTTGAAAGCCTATTCCTTCAGTGACATTTAAACTAAAGCTAAGATGATATAATTCTGCATATTTATCTGGCTACCTTGTATATTTTAAATTTATATCATGTGCTGTATTCATAAAAAGTAGGTATTTTAAAAAAAGCAACTGTGAGGAAATCCAAACATAATCTTTTTCTACAAAAATTAAACCAGAACTAAAAAAATAAAAAATTGGAAAATAATTCTATATTTTTATTGCATTGCTCTCAGCAATCATTTTAAATTTCTTCCTGCACAGTTAAAATAAATCAAAACACTATTACCCTCATGGCCCTCTGGTTTAGCCAGCCAGGCTTGAGTGCACTTCTGTCTTTAATTAAGTATGGACAGATAAAGTCTTTTGTTCTTTTTCTGATATGTTTGACACCTGCTGTCTTTGTAATCAGGGAAATTAGTCAGGAAGTTCCAGCAGAGAGGCTTTTAGTCAGAAGCAACACCTGGGTCCCTATCTATGCCTTCATGTCACGTAACGTTGTCCTGCACCCACAGCACGAGACAAAAAGCTGAACAAGTGGTGAGCTTTCAGCTACAGATACAAAACAGGCTCTATGGGCTTCTGTAGAAATCAATGGTAAAAAAAAAGCCATATGCTAACCCTCCCTTTAGCTAAAATTAAGGAAAAGGTACCTTTCTTTTTTTCCTCCTCCTCCTCATTTATTTTAGCATGATTTATGAGCGAATGCTTTTGCAATCCACTTCAAGCAAGAAGGTAGGGCCTAATCTACCAGTTGTTACAGTCATGTATGTCGCAATTCCTTCCTGTATGATCCTGGACAAAATCACATTTTCTGCAGACTGTCGTCATTTCAAAGTTATCTTGAGTTATAGTAGTTCCTGTGTCAAGTTTTCTCCATGCAGTAAATGCCTTAGCTTAGTGAGTTCAACACAACCTCACTCCTCACTGAGGGTATGGGCTAACACTCACTCAAACATGCCAGATATTAAAGAGGTTATTTCTGCTTGGTTGGTTTTCAGTGAAACCCTACATCCACCAGGCAAATTCAGGTTGGCAACACAAACCAATGCCACAGGGCATGAGGAAATAACCTATACAGCAAATCAGCATATGGCATCTGAATAAAAATGCTGTGGGATTCACCCTGCTGGTCTCAGAGGCTACACATACTAGTGCCTGTAGTCCCACTATGAAGACTGGTGGTATTTCACACTGACAGTTTTCACTCAGACTGATTTTATTTGAGAGAAATTTTTTATTTATATGCAAATTCAAGTTAGCTACAGCAAAGGTGCACCTCACAACTACGTTGAATTCCTGCACAAAAAAAGCACAAGTGAAAGGGTGATGGTGAGGACATAGTCCCTTCCAGAATGAGTAACTTCTGTTAGAAGTCCATCACGCTTCAGAAAAATTTTGCATTTGTTCACTTTTCCTTTTAATCGGTTGCACCTTGCCTGTACCATGTAAGCAAGTAAGAACTGTCATCATCCTCTCTTACAGACTTACTGAGACAGCAGATGCTATGCTGCAGTAGGCCTTACACTTAAGGCCTACCTATACATAAGGTATCACAAGCTCAAATCAGCTTTAGCCTCCTTCTCAGTTATTCCCATTTTCAATTCAATCCCACTCCTCCATGGTGGTCTTACCCCAGCTTTCAGAGGCCGGCAACAAAGATTTCCCCATCTTCCAGTTTGCAGCTGGGCACTTAGTAACGGAGGGCTGAGCTGCTCAAAATTTATGGGCTCTTTCTAGCACTGCCTGTCAACATTTTCCTTTTTTCTCTGCAATGTACTACCTGGTTCTGAACATCTCCTGAGCATCAGCTGCTCAACCACCAAGAAGCAGACAAGTCATGCAGGCAGCAGATCAGAGGACAGGTAGGACTGAAGCTGAGCAGGAGAGATAAAGTTTCTTCACTTATCAAGACCCTGTGTAAAATCACACCATTCAGAAAAACTCTATGAGGTGGGAACCATGACTTCTTCACACAGTATGGCTAAGGTTTACTGTTTAGAAAGCATTCAGTTAAAATTATTCCAGGAAAGACACCACTCCACCCAAGGGGAGACAGCAGTGCCTAGCCCACAGGTTGCTGTGCTGCTTCCCTGTTTTTAAACCCACAAGCATTCTCAGATCCAAAAAAAACAGCTTTCTCTGGCAAACTGAGTTTTGAAATTTGTGGTATGCTTTCATTCTCGTAAGAGAACAGTAAAAAAGAAAGGCTGGTGATGAGATTAAAGAGTCACAGATCTGCAGTGAGCAGAATGGAGGCTGAGTGCTGCCCTCCAGGAGTATCACCAACCACATACAAGTATTGAGGTACCAGAATTTAAAGTGGTATTTAGGTCCTTTTTCCTAAAATTTCTCTCCCAACCAATATCACATAAACTTTTCTAAATATTAAGGAACTCCATTAGGAAATTAAGTATTACTGCCTGCTTGGATTTTTCGACACATTGATTATTTTTTAAACATTTTCTTTATTATTATTATTGATGATTATTATTGAAACTTAAGTTTTATTTATTATTTTTAGTGATTAAAAGAACCCATGGCTTATGCACCTTCATTCTAAAAATGATGCATGTGCATATGCATCATTTTTAGGGTAAATTCCGCTTTGAAATAGATTCTCTGCTTTTCATAGTTTTCTGGATTACCCCTATTGAAATCATGACAACTTTAGAAAACTGCTGTAATGCTACAATGCCACCATCTGGTTACAGTCAAGGATCTGATCTTGCAGCTGCTAAAGGCACTGAACCTCAAAGAATTCAGAAAGACACCACTGAAATATAGGCTGAATATTGAACAGATGTATGCACAGAACAGGTCTTGTTTATTGCAGGATTTTGATTAGCCAGAGATCGAGAGCAGTTTAAAGAGTGAGCAATTCATCTGCTCTTTCTGTCTTTCTCTTCATTTGCCACATCAGCTCTGCCTAAGAGGCTGTGAATCCTGAATAAATTGTACATGTATATGTGATTGCACGTAGCATGTGAAGAGCAGTTTGCATCCCTCTGATGCTCCAAAGTCTTCCTCTGGGAACCCTGGGGAGCTGGACTGGAGCAGGCTGGGGGCTTTCACCCTCAGCCCTCACTGCCCATCCCAAGGGGAGAGCTGCCTCTGGCCAGGGCAAACAGAGCCAGCCACAAGCTCCCAAAATCCACACCTAAAGCTGAAAGTCTTCATTGAGGAAATTCCAAATATTTTAGCAATTTCTCTTTAGCAATTACGTCATGGGAAGTAATGCCACTCTTCTTGGAGCAAACTGCAGTGCTTTCTTGCTTTCAAAACACCTGAAGAAGTGGGAGAGAGCAGTAGTTGGCATGGAAGCACAGAGTGAAAGGAAACCCAGATAAACACAAAACTACATAATTTCTGAATGTCAGTCACAGCCAAAAGAGGTGTCTTTTTCAGTGTCTAAACCTGACTAGACAGAACCTGATTTTACATATGTTGACTGCAAAGCAGCACTATAACATCTTGCTCAATTGTAAAATGCTACTTGGTGGGGAATGCCAAGAAGACACCTTTTACTTCTTGCAGCAGAGAAAAAAGGCATTCATCTGGTTTGGAAACATATATTGCAATTTGTTTCTGTGCTGATATTCTCCGTGCTGATTTTAAATCAAAACTATTTGGGACTGCTGGACTGATTTCTGTTGAATGTAAGTAAAATGTGAAATAAAATTGAATCATCAGCAGGAGCAAGTCATAAGTTAATTGGCAGTCTCTCTGATTGCAACCTCTCTTATACCTGTTTCCATGGGCTAAATGAAACAGAACAATAATACTAAGAATGTAAATAGAATTTAAGTTAACAGTGGAGTCTCAGAAAAATATATTTCTAAAGATATACTTTGCAAAATTAGCCATAAAAATATCTGCTCTTGAGAACCATCAAGGCAGAATTGTTTTTCATGTTATTACTGAAGGGGGATTCAGTCTAAGGACCTGAATATGTAGGGCCTGGCACATGGCATACAGGACCAGGAAATTACATTGAAGGGAAAGTCGAAAAGGGTTCAGGAGATAAAGGGGGAACGGGGGAAGAGATCTATTTTTCTGTCAAAGTTACCAAAGGACACAGAAGAAGCTGTTTCAGATTCATACCTTAAAAAACAAACAAACAAAAAAAACCACCACCACTTCTTATTCCTGGAATCGCTGTGATTTTGCTATGATTCAGTGTATAATACAAAATCAGCAAAACATAATTTCACAGCAGATTGCAAATTTGTTCCAGGACCCTTGCTGTGTGCACTAGGATTGTAGCAATTGCTAAAATTCTGTACTGAACATAAAGATAGTAGGCAGTCCAACAATAACTCAGAAGAAAGTATAAAATTGTAAATAGGGATGTTCTTCAGCATGAATTTGAGCAGAACTAAGGAAAATGTTCTGAAATCAATAATCATTGCTTTGGATGTTATGCAAACCTGAGCATCTCATAAAGAAAGGTGTAAAAACACAGAGTTTGAATGTGCCATGCTTTGCTCTGTGTAGATGACAGTACTTGGCCAATAAACTTTTGAAAAACAGATGTGTTGGACACCTATGTGATGCCTTACCAACAAATGATCTGTTCAGCTCTTTGGCTCTTACAGAGTTTTTCCCACTCCATCACACTGACCCCTACTGGTACGGGCACTGTAGACCCAGAGATTTGCAAGTCCCCTGGGCAGGTGGTGCATCACCTCAACAGAAATATTTTTGCTTTAGGAAGATCAGCTGGGAAAGAGGTCATCAATTAGCCCTGAAGTCTGTTCTCAATATCTCATTTCTTCTGGGCACTTTGAGAATGGATCCCAATGAAGTGCTCTGGCAAGAGCCCAACTTGGACCCCCTTTAGACATTGTTTCACCAAATGACCTACACACTTCTGTATACACCTCGAGACCAACAAGAGGAATGTAGGTCTCCTGCAGGTCTTATATGTTAGTGTATACATTTTAACAGAGAGTAAAAGAAGAATTTGTATTAAGAAACAATTTCATTTTGTTTGAAGGAATATTGTTGGTTTGATTGCTTCCACATTAAGCTTTTCCGACTAACAAATTAGTTGCCTGACACAGACACACTACACCATATAAGACAGTGCAACTGCCTTTTCAGAGGGGCACAAGCATCCCGTAGGTCTTAAGGGCACCCAACCAGGCCCATGTGACTAAGTCATGGTATCTTAATTAGAAACCTATCTTTAGACAACTGACTAAAGCCCTGAATATTTCAGAACAAAAATCCCAGTGTTCAATCACAGGCAGGTAATGTATTAGGAAGAGAGAATGCCTAATTGCTGGGACCTTAATTTAAAAAATAAATAAATAAATTCATCCCAGCTAACATTTTAAGGTGCATAAAATTTGAGGAATTTAATTATTTTCTTGCACATTTAATTGGGACAAGAAGTCAAACTGCTGGAGTAGAAGTTTCCTTTCACACCCTTCTTGAACCAAATGCAAATGTAAAACAGAAAGAGACTACATTCAACTACTAGCAATAATTGCAAATGATTATTATTTACAGAGTATTCATCAGCATACACTTCATCAAGATTGTTACCACAGCTTTCTCTTGGAATAAGAGACTGAATTGTGGTAATTCTTGTGACATAAATCCAGTTATGAGCCTTTTTCATGCTGCAAACAAATGCCTTATTTTCTGCCTCATTTTCTTTTTCTATATTCTGCTAAATATATGTTTTATAGGCTAGTTTCTCCTCACATTCATTCAGTCTCACACTATAGATTTCTTCTATATTCTAGTATCTTTTTCTGCAGATCTCTGCAGGTGTCTCTGTATTACCTAGATGACACTAGTGTTTGTAATACTTCTCAGGCTGATATTTTAAGAATTTTACTGTCAAAACACTTTTTTATCCTGCTTTTATCATTAACATCTTTCTTAGACAACATCCTGGATCTGGAAATCCTTGCCAAAAAAATAGTCCTCATGTATATGCCTGCTAAAATCAACCATATGATTAAAGACTCCATGGAGAAACTACATCCTCATAAGACAAAAAATACTTTGTGCTGACAGCATGGTTATTAGATCTTCAATGATTCACCAGAGCCCAAATAATCCAGTTATATTTTTATATCAAATAAGTCTGTGTACTTCCACATATACTGTAACACATGTGTTAATGCACTGGTAGTCCTGTTGTCCTTACCTGGTACGTAGGACTGAGGCATCATTTTAGGGTGTGTTTGCTGAACCAGGGAAAAAGTAGCAAAGCAGATTTTCAGCAGAAAAAGCATGTGATCAAGCGTGAGATAGACTCTAGCTACGGGCTAGCAGTCTGTAATTAGGAAAGAGAAGTCTGAGGGACAATCATTAGAAAAGGAAGCAGGCAGCAGGTAGCTGAATGCAGGAACAATAAAAGCGGGGGCTGAACAGCAAACTTTGGGAACAACAAGCAGAGGAAAGTGGCAAATAACACTTATTTGAGGCCTTTTCCAGGCAAAAGCATCTGGTAAGAGCAGGAGACCAGAAGCTCTGAAACTGAGAAGCAGCAGAGTGATACCTTGAAATGCCTGGTCCCTTAGAGCAGTGACCCTCTTCATGCCTTCCTGGAGCTATGGAAGGGCTAAGACAAAAGGAACCAATATCACAAGATATTCACCTATCCAGCTCACCCATCAAAGGCTTTACAAAAGCAGTCCAAAAGCAGGAATGAGAAGCCACATGGTTATCGATACTCTTCCATGCTAATTTATAAGCTATCCTCTGTTGTGTTCCTCACTGATTTTTGACCCTCTTTTTTACAAGTCAGCTCCCCAATGAAGAGTCTTCCTATACTTCTTTATTAATCTAAAACAGTTTTTCTCAACTTGTAGCTTGCAAACTTAGTTTTCAGAGAGATAGAAGTCTACAAACAACTGAACATACTCAGATACAAATGTCATAGGCATGAAAATGTGCAAGTGCACACTAAACAAAAGGAAATCAAATAAAGAAATTATCTTTCAAGGCTTAGCCGACTTTTCTTTGATGTCAAATGAAAACATCCATTGTAAACAATTCTGCCCAAGCAATCTACATGTCCTAAAGGTCAACTGAAAAATATTAATCCTTTATAGAAAAATTAAAGAAAACAGTGCTCTCATTTTGGTTATTGCCACAAAAAAGTTATTAATAATTTCTTCCTCCTTTTTTGAAAGGCTAACTTCTGAAACTGATGATATTTTTATTTTACTAAAAAATGTAAAGATATATTTATTCAAATGTTCCAGGCCCAGACAAAGTTCTTATTTATTTATTCAACTATTTTCAAACTGAGCCCAAATCCTTCTTTTGTTCTGTTGCGTTAGGCCTCTGCATCACTGCCGAGTAGCATGAATTATTAGTCTTATTACTTGGAGCAAAACCTCTCTTCTTCTCTAAAGTCAAAGCAATCTCTCTCTTTTTTTTTTTTTTTTTTTTTTTTTTTTTTTTTTAAATAAAGGACTGTCTTGTGGAATAAAAATTCTTCCAATGCCATTTAACTGCAGCTACATTTTTCCTATTCTGGGAGCACATACTGGTACAGTAGTTAACAGAATTTCTGTCCACTACAATACAATAAAGATAGCAGATGTGGAGTCACAAGACCCAGAGACCTCTACCAATTAAAGGTCAAAATCTGTCTCACTTCACAGAATGCAGCATTTGAGCATGAGGTCTTGTGTATATTTGTCATCTTGTTCAGTCAGAAAGATATGACAACAAATAGCTGGTCAAAAGCTGTCAGGGTCAAACTAAGCTTGATAGAGTGCCCTAGGTCACCTCTGTGATTCCAACAGCAGAAATCGCCCTGCTGTCAGTTTGCATTTTAGTCAAATAGTACGTGGCACACAGTAGAACTGTATTCCACCACTAATTGCTTCTTTGACCTTCTTGTTAACCAAACATTTTGATTAGAAATATGTACCATGTCATCATGTTCCATGGCAATGTAACAGCTGCCTTTTAACAGATTTGTAGTATTGAATGTCCTCTCACCTCACACCCAGAGGATTCACAATTTAGGTAGTATTACAGTTTTGGTTTGAACTAGGCAAAAATGCAAGAAGATTTCATATAAAGGACTGCACAATCCAGAGAATCTTCACATTATGTGTCCTTTTGTTAAAACAGGCACAGAATGAATTTTTGTTATCATTTTCAAGGTTTGTTGAGGTTTTTTTAACACTGATTTGACCTGAAGTTAGGCAAGAAGAAAGAGAGGTGAACAAGTAAACATTTCTAGCCAAATTACTATTTCTCACTTCTACGAGAAACTGAAATTTCCCTGCACTATTCTCAGCATGTGCATAGAAATGCACATTGAATAAAGAAGTCACTTGTTACTGCTTTGGAATTCTGAGATGCAATTTCTTCATTACAGTGAACATGGTTCCAGGGAAAGCTTGGACTGGTAAAATGTTCTGAACTTGTCCAAACAGCTCAGTAAGCCCAAAGGAGAACTGCAAAGCACCAAGTCCTGATCTCCAGCAGACTGGTTCCTCAGCAACTTAGAAAGAAACAAAGCTTTCATGCAACTCTATTCCACCTTTTCTGTGTAACAGATCTTTCTTTGTCTCAATTTCTACGCACACATCCCTTATACTTTTTCTTTCATTTAACATTTTATTTTTATGCATCTTTTTCTCTAAAGCAGAAGCAGACTTCTTTTCATACAATTTATAAGTTTCTGTCAACCCATCTCTTTGCTTTTCTATTCCCCAGAAAGCATTAGTCTACCTATATAGATTTCCAATTTAATTCAGCCTTTAAATTTCTTCCTTTATTAGAGAATGTACTAACAAGAAATATATTTGAGCAACTGCAATTTGCCACATACATGTTGTGAAAGCTTTGGTAGTCACAAAGTAGAACTAAAGCTCTATTACCCTGAAATTTCTCATATTTTTTACATGCTTTTCTGTTATTCCACAATTTGTCTTTAACATTTATTACCAGATGCATTTGTTAGAGGTGGTCCTATTTGGCTGCACTGTTGTGAACAGTTTTGAAAGCACCTGTTCAACAGAATATTTCATTTTGCACACATTAGTAAAGGAATAATGAGAGAAAATATATTTACTGCAGGAGTGACAGAAGTAAGAAGCCTGAGAGATATTTTTTCACCTTCAGCCTACATGCAAGTAATGCATTTGGCCTCAGAGATGTAAACCTCCAGTGGTGCATACCCACGGAAGGATTCTCAAAAATCCTGTGGCAGCACACTCATGGGAAAGACCTGGGCCGAGGGCCAGTTGTTCTGCAGACCATCCTACCCCCAGAGAGAGGGGCAAAAAGCTGTTAGATGCTGCTGGAAGCAAAAATATAGTGCCATTGTGGTCCAAACATGCGATTCTCTGTTTCTGTGATGACCCCATTATCCCATGCACAGCAAGGAAAATATTTTATCAACCCTGCTTCAGAACCACTGGGGAACATTTTATTAATTTCCTTTGTGCAAAATGTTTGTCTGTGCTTTCACAAATTGCTTTCCTGGCCCCAGGAACTTCTGCAATTTTAATGAAGGAGATCTATCTATCTATCTATCTATCTATCTATCTATCTATCTATCTATCTATCTATCTAATCTTGCATTGTCTTTTTTAAAGACCCCAAAGCAGAAAATTAAGAAACAGTATAAACACTTTTATTATTAACCTTTGCAAAAATGCTTCTGCTATTTCAATGTTCTTTTTATTGTTTCTTTACAAATTATAAATACCAAGAGTCCAGCTGTGGAAAATAGTCTTTGCTATGGGTTCCTGTATATGGGCATGACCCTCATTTTCATAACCTTTATGCTAAGACAGGAAGAGATAGAAATTATTTAAATTAAATAAAAAACCTCAGAGCAAGGCCTTGATTCTGAAAATAGACTTTCAGACCTATTTAACTTTACATATCTAATTAATTCCAGAGTAAAATCACACTGAAACTATTAATTTGGTATAAATACAAATCTGATGTACCTCAAAACCATCTCACTATAGTAAAATAAGCACAAAATCAACCATCTACACTTTTTTTTACTTTGAGCCTTCTTATTGGATACAAACTATTTCAGCATTTCAGAAATGATGAGTGCAAATAAAAACATTTTAAGCTGTATAAATTTTGTATTGAGTGGAAAAAAAAATATAGGTCAATTAGAAGGTAAGATGGCAAGTAGAAGAAGGGATTTTCCAGGCCTTCCTTCAGCAGTAACATGATGAGGTGTGTCCATATATAAGAGTAAGTCTCCCTCCAGGGCACTTCTCAGCTGCCACACAGTGAATAGGTAATAGCAATGATTCTAGTGAAGGGAGCACAGGACAAGAGTTGAAGGTTCAGAAATACATACAGGCAAGATCCACTGTGATTAATGAAGGTACATGAAGGTACACAGAAATGCAGTTAAATTGTAACAATCCCAGCATGGCTTACAGAGGGGAATGGTAATCTGAAGATCTCCTCTGGGTCTCCCTGTCTGCCTAAGCTTGACCCAGAGTAACCAGGCACTCAGGCCCATGTGGTGCTTATTCAGCTGACACTTAAATGAACGTAGTAAAAGGTGAAGCCACCTGGCCATATGAAAACGAAACTAAATGGAACTAACATGAACTGGAAAGACCAATGGAAGCTTGAACCATTTGTAGGATAAACAGTTACACAGGATTAGAAGATATTTCTATCAATTCAGTGGAACCTGGAATCATTATACTGCAAGGTAGATAATCTATGGGGATTATTTTAACCCTTGTCCAATAACTTTTAGCAACCTGTGATTACTCAGGGTACAATATTAGTACTAATGTGCCTAAAATTTAAGCAGTCATAGTCATTTGTGCAAATTGCTGATGAAATTTTACCAAGTTCCTTAATTGGTACTTCCTTACTTCAAAGTTTACTTTCATTTTATTAAAGAAAAGTCACAGAAACTGTCTTAGCTAAACTCAAGTCTTCTTCATATGGAAAGCATGCAAAAATATATCAGATGTAAGAGTCTTCTTTCCTAATATTAACATATTATACTGTATTTCAATTAAATGATCAGGATAATTTATATTTTACAACTTGCTGAACTTGAATAGTTAAAGTCTATTTACAAGACTGATGTTCTGGAGAAATCACTATCTAAAATTACCATCATAAGAGATCCGGAGTTGTTTTGTTAATACTAAAATGCATTGTGGTGGGAATGATACACTAACAAGTCATTGTTTTAATAGTCTTTAATCCTGCCCATTTGTCACTGCACTGATAGTACTTAATGAACTGTCTTTTTTTAAATATCATTCCAATATAAAATGAAAATGCTGTGCATAAAATGAAATTCACTCTTAGGTAGATGAAAAGAAAATTAACATAACCTTTGACATGCAGCTTGTTAAGAGCTTACAACCATTGCCTGAAAAATGAAATTACTGAGTGTGTATCATCTTGTTTAAGATAGTGTGGTTTGTGAAAGGTATACTTGAGAGAACAGGATTTGGGAGAGTATCCACTACTCCCACAGTGAAATCAAGGATTATCTACACAAAAGCCATTTTACTCATGATTTCTAAAGAATTGAAAAGTATCTTCCTTAATACTTTCAAAACATAGAGATCAATTCTTGTTCTCTAAAACCAAGAGTCTTTCACTTAATTTGGATGCAAAGTGTCTTGGTAAGATTCCACGACTTAAAAAAGATGACAATTAAATTTGCTTGCATTTTTACAAATCAAGAAATGAAGAAATTCAACAAAACAATAAACATCAAAATAATAATTGCTGTTAAAAACACAGTAATTGTAACACTGAAGATGCAATAGAAAACAGGAGGAAATAGTTTTTATTTGATAAAATATCTCGCTGTTGGCTTCTTAGCCAGATTTCCCTGTTCAGTTGTTATTATCCATTTGCTCTTGTTTTCTAACATCAGTTACCATCCACTGTTTTGCTCCCCAAACAATTTTTTCACCATAGTTCTACCACCTTTTCCTCACCTTTCTATACCAGTAGTTGTTCCCAACTACAGACCATAACCCAATAGATACAGCCCCTAAATATAATCTAGGCAGTAATCCAGGCATTAATAGTCAACACATGTAACCACCTGATTGACTGTATCCATCCAGTGAAAGGAGATGTCTCTCTAGTCAGCTGATCCCAACATTGAAATAAGATACTTATTTTGCATTAATCACATTAAAGTCACTGGGACATCTCAGTCAAGCCAGTCAGTTACCTCAATCAAAATCTGACTGCAAAACAAATTTCTTGCAATCGCTAGATTTTAGAACAAGAACGTATTTTCATATAGAGGTCAGGTGTTGCATTTTTCCTTTGAACAGACAGAAAATTTGCTTTTTAATACTTAAATAAAGTATTTTAATGAGTTTTTAGAGAAGATGAAGTTTTTTAATTATTATTTTCTGCTTTTATTATTGTCCACAATGATCCATACACAGTGAAGGAAAAAAATTACTGCAGGTAAAGTTACAACTTAAAGTTCTCCTTCCTTGGTAATCTGACCAAACATGTTTCACAACAAAAAAGTTTCCTCTACTCCTCCTCAGCTGGAGTCTGAGATGAAGCAGAATGGAAACCATTTTTTAAAAGGCACATTCAAACATGCTCCTTCCACTGCTGCCATTTATCAGATTATCAAAGCTAGAGATAACTGAATTTGAAAAATGTTGAACACTGAGAATTAAGAAATTATTCACAGTTTACTAGCAGATTACAGAATTATCTTCTGATGTACTTTTTCATTAAAAGCTATTAAGAATAGTTCACTAATCCTCTCAGAGAAACACATCTTGTCAGTAAATAGTTCTGTACTGCAGGTAAGTAGTACATTTACAAGATATTTATTGCAATAAAAATAGGCTCAAATAACATTCAATTAATTAGTTATTCTATCAGTTATTCTTATTTGTATTTAACACACATACTAATAATCTGCAAATGTGTTCATTCTTTAACATAAGAAACAATTTGGCTTTAATTATAGTACTGAGCAGTTTGCTGCTTTATATAGTGTCATTTTACCCTCTTGATAAATGGATGTTAATTAGTATATGAAAATATAGGATACCATCAAATGGACTTTAATCCATTTTCAGAAATGAATATTGGTTCAATGGCAAGACCAGCTGCAGTGAAATTCTTGTAAATCATCTAAACTTGTGAAAAAAATCTGTTCATTAATCCTTCCTGACAGGTTAATTTCATTCCATTTCTAAGTTGTCAAGTTAGAACATGGAACAAATAATCAAAAGCCTTTAAATCAAATATACCAAATCAAGACTAATTGAATACTTTTCAAGTATGTCAATAATAGATTCATTTTTCAAAATTTAATAGGAAAGCTTGTTAAGCTATAAAAATACATGCCCTGCTAGGTCTGGAAGGGCAGGAAAAATGTTGGCACAGCAAGTTTATCTTTTTGTTAACTGCATTCCCTGAATGTGTGACACAGTGTTCATAAAGGAAATGCATATACATCTTCATATACACTGTTTTGTAGATCAAATAGCTATGCAAAGTATTGAAGTAAAATACAATTGTTTCATGAATTAAGAGCTCTTAAGTTTCACATTCTGTATAATTACAGTGTTTTACAGAATCACACATTTCTGTCCAGACATTATTTTATCTCGAATTTGGAATGTCTCTCCAAAGAAATGGGACTGGCTCTCATATTGCACTGAAGATTAATTAGTAAATTGAATAGGGCTTAAATTCCCAAGTATTTGATCTCCATTCTTAGATCTGGTGTAAAAATTTTTTTTCATCTTTAGCACTGGTGGCAAGAGAAGTTTAAAAAAATTCCTTTGAAGGCATGCTAAAGACATCTGCAAAATATTCCTAGCATAGCTTAATACTATGCCATATTGAATAGCATTAGTGGTTATCTCAGTACTATTGTTGGACAGGAGTTGCCAACCACCACGTTGGGTGTAGCGGTTTTAAATAAAGACTCCCAAAACAAAGAGTCTCCAAGAGCCACTGCCAGCTGAGATACAGAGCTTTATTCTCCCACCCACACATAATCCTGTAGCCAGTAAATAAGTTACTCAGCTCACACAGTGCAAGTGGCTCTGATCCTTTTAGTTACAAAGCAAATCAAATTACTACAGTTTGGACTCTGCTGTCACCACTGCAGCTCTGCTTGCCCTGCTCACAGTCTGCAGGACAGCACACTTCAGTGAGGGCATGGCCAGAGAAGGGTTCACCTGTGGCATCTCATTTGTACCCCCTGACAGATCTGCTCCTCTTCTTCTGCTCCTCAATAGAGAGAGAGATAGAAATACAGAGATATAGAGATACATATCTTAATTGCATTATTAACTTCATCCCCATAATTTAAATTATTTAATTTGGTCAGTCTGTACTGTTGGCAGAAGCATAATTTAACAAGACCAGTACCTGCGGTGGTCCTATTTCACTTGGGCAGGCAAGAAATTCTTGGCTCCTTACAGATTGTGCTCTTTTTTTCACAAATCACATCACAAATTTGAATAAGACAAGGCACCCAGGGTACCCCAAGGTCTTGAATAAGACCAGACCTCAGAGAACTGGTAGATATGACATGGGATCTATAAAAAACTTTCTGGAGCCTTCTGGAGTGGCAAATGGAATCCAAGCAAGATACTCTGAAGGATCCCAACCCACTCTATATATCCAGTAATAGTAGAAAGCAATGTAGCACTTAGTGTCAGCATGACCTAAATCTCTTTCTAGACTCCCTAGATTAGCTGTCCACAGCCTACAGTGCTCGGATATCCAGTCCATGTTTATGTGCCATGTGGATGTGCCATGAAGACTTCTACTACTTCGTGCTTTCATTTGGAGAAGAATCCTGCCCTTTGCATCTGTTATACTTGCATTAACACAAAATGGGAAATACTAAAGTCAAGATTGCAGCCACCACTGACTTTTCCTGTTGAGCTCCAGAGGACAAGTGGACCTGAACTGTTATAGTCTGTGGAGGTAGAAACCTCTTTGGTTCTGTTTGTCTCTGCTCTCAGTCTCCAGAGTCATTCACATGTGCCCACACAATACCATCCTAATGAGTTTAAATGAAGCTGCAGACTTTTCTTGGGCTTGATGTACAGTAGTCTGTTTCGTGGTAATTAAATAATTAATCAGTGCTACTCTGCAATTAACCAAATAAAATCAGATATTACAGTAAAATTAATGAGCTCATTTCAGATTGTGTTCTCTTTTACAGCAAACTAGACAGTTACATTTCTGTTTCTTGAAGTAGCTATGTTTTTAAATCAAAATAAATTTTCTAAATTATCATTTGTCAAACTGAGTTATTCCAGGAAGCTGATTAACTGGCTTTTTTTTTATATTAGTGCTTTGTTCATGCTTTGGTCAACTTTCTTTAATTTCTTACTTACCAAAAGAATTTATTCAATGCATCCCCTTTAAGCAGCTACAATAACTCTGAAATGTTTCAATGGCAAATTTATTCTGTTATGTATTTCAAATGCTCTGTGTTACACTTCACCTTATTTGAATGTTCAGTGTGCTTAATAAGGCATTTAAAAATAGGGAAAAAAATCTATTTCACATAAACCTGAGACAATGCTACAAGTAGGATGCAGATTACTTTGTTCTCACTTCTGGACCTCAAACTACAGGAAAAATATGACCTTTTAAATCCTGCTGTATAATTAATAAATTAAAAAATAGGTGGAGTTATTTATGTCATAATCAACATTTTAGAGCTGAAAAGATGATTCTAATTTTATTTCAAAAATTAAATTTGAAATCTGAGAAAAAAATGGTGAAGTTAAGTCATCACTGGTTTTCATCTAATTTCTCTGAAAGTTTCACAACTCTGTTACAGATAATTTAGTGGAGCTTAAAGCATTTACTTTTTTTTAGTTAAGTAATAGTTATCAAACAAATTGAATGCCCTAAGTCAAATAAAAACTCAGCAATATAAGCTTAACATAATTTATTGTAAGTTTTTCAAACAGAACATTAGTAAGAATAGACAGCTGAAAAAGAAATTCCTTTCTTCCTTACGCGTTCATGTTTCTACTAGAGGACAGCTCTTGGGGAAGTTGTTGCAGTTCTCACTTCCATTTAATTAATACTTTCAGCTATTATCTGTACCAAAAATGTCTGCACATTAAAAGCTATTATTAGCCCTTAATTCAACTCACATCTTCATAAAGTATAGTGATAAAATCTTTTTCCTGAACTAAAGAATTTGAGACTTTTAGTTATGATCTCTAGTCTTTAGTGCATAATTACAGCTGAAAACATAATCATAAAATATATCTATGTATCTTTTTTGTCTTGAAAAATAAAAATATAAATAATAGATGTCATTCCATATTTTGAGTACATAGTAAGACATGGAACTTACAAGGTATACATAAGTATTTCTAGGAAAAGGAATAAAGCTAACTGAGTATGGTTTCAAGTCACAGAATCATAGAATGGGTAAAGTTGGAATGGTCCAAGGTGGATCATCTGGTTCTAGTGTTAATACAGAGAAGTTTAAGTATTTAATAAATCTAGATGTAAAATCATTTTTAAAACTGAAGAACTCATTATGCAGTTTTAATAATGTATAAAGCTTCTAATCAGTGCTATCTAAATGACTAGTATTTGAAAATAATTTTGTACCTTTGTCTTTTAGAAGCACATTAGTGTATTTGCATAGTTATGGAAATGGCAGTTGCAAACTGATTACTCGTTTTAAGAAAACAAGCAATACAATAGTATCATATTTGAATCCTAAATCTAGGAATGCCTTCATTAAGAACAGGATGGATTTTCAAGGACATACATAAACTGCTCATCTTCCTACATATGATATATCAGATTTCACAGTAATAAAGACATGTTTCAGGCATGCAAGCAGCTCAAGCCAATAATATGCACCTGTCACCCTGTAAACAATATTGCTCAAACTTTGGTGATATTCCAATGGAAACCTGAAACAAGTTTTTAAAAATTGAAAAAAGCTTCTAAAATAATCTCCATTTACCTAAAGTGCCTATGTCTACATAGTAAATGTTACAGAGTTTGTATTTTCACATGTGTAGTCATTCAGTGCTGACTAATGCTGGCGAGAATTCCCATACACTGTGGGTTGTTGGGTGGGTGCAGTGTATTTCCAAGGGCTTGGTGACTGACTGGGTGCCATCAACCACACTGGACACATCAGGGAACTAAGACTCAGGATGTGCCAGAGGTTTATAAAGTTCTTGTAGGGATAGATCCTGTTCCCTCCAATGTCATAAATGTGCCACTTTAGACCTTTTAGCTATTTAGATTCCTTGCTCTGAATGTCTCAATCTGAATTTCTCTTAATAGTAAGATCTCCTTCTGAAATCATTACAGCTTTCTGAGAGTTCCTAAAGTTTTCAATGTATCATTGTTTAAATGTATTATTGTATTATAGTTCTCAATGTAATATTTAAGACAACCTGTACAAGTTGCATCTGGAAATACAATGCACAATTTATAAGTGAAAAATCTACACAGAAGTCAGCATATGAATAGATGCTTAATAATGTTAGATTATGGAAACTCCTTCAAATGAGAGTTTATCTAACTGAACAGATTTAGGGTTAATGACATTTCGTTTTCATGGCTTCAGTTCAAGAGTATCAGGTGTATTACACTACATTCTTGATGGAGTGTGTTATCTTTTCAACTTCATGCAATTTGCACAGCACAGGGTAGCTTTTGATTGAAAACTGCATGAAGGCATTCAAGCAAAGAATTTGTCAAGTTGAATATCAAAAATAGCTTTTTTTTTCTCCCAAAATCCAGGAAGGCATCTCACCAGCAATCTGCCGTTGCAGAACTTTTCTGAAGGTAGCAATTCATACTACAGCGAAATTAAGAAAGTATTTCCCAATTGTGTTCATTCTAAATATATGTATGTGTACTTATATGATAACCATAAAAGTCAGAGAAAAGAAACCCACAAAGTTTAGAATTTATAACTGCTAATTAAAAATCCTTTTGATGAAAAAATAGTTAATGAACTAATGAGTATATAACAGTTTTAAATACGCATATAGTAGTTATAAATAAGATAAGGTTTTGTCTGAGTAAAAATTCCATAATCTCTTTAGAGAGAAGTTAATCCTGAAAGAGCTCACATTTGACATATATCATATTAGAAAGTTAAAGTTGTCATTTACAAGGAGACAAGGCATTTTCTCAGTGTTACAAATTTTGGTATTCATGTCTCTAATTTCTCTTTTAAGTTTTGAAATCATTTTGTTTCTTCACCTCTGAAATTGTTAGCCTTGAAAGAAAATTAAATGTTCTACTACCTGTTAGCTGTTTTGTTATAAAAAGGAGTGAAAACCCAAACAGGATCTTTGGATTTTGGATAATCTGTTGTAGGTATCTATAGGCAAAATACTGGAATACACTCAACCTGCATAATTGTACTGGTGTACTTGTGAAGAGATCACATTACAATACATCATCCAACACAAAAGGTACAAATACTAGCACAAAGAAACCAATTCCATCTCACTGAGCTCTGCCCTGGCTGAACTCAGACTTTGGTGGAATTATAGTTTTTTTCCAGTGTTTTATGATGCCTATATTCTTCATAGCAGTCCAAGCCCTCATGTACCTCTAATGTAGCGAGCTCTAGTTACTTGATTTCAAAATTTTCAGTAAAACACTGCTGCAAAATCAATGTTATCAGTCCTTGGCATGCCGAAGGCAATACTGTATCATATGGCATTTTACCTTCAAGTACTCTTTACAGCTCAGTAAATCACAATATAATTCTGCAGTTGCTGAAGCCCAATTGCAGAACTATCCGATGCTTTGAGGAAGCAAAGTTTTACTTCCAGTATTTATATGTGAAAAAAAAAATCCACAGTCACACCACATTCCATACTCAAAGAGTAACACAGGCTTTCTTCATCAGTAATAGACCATTATTTATAGAGGAGTAAGGACTCATGGTGCATACCCAGAAAAGTCAGAAGCAAACAGCTTGGATAGGTTCTCAAAACATATATTTCATCTGCCTATGCCAAGGCAATTCCTCTACTAAATGGAACTTCAAATAAATCATATTTTAGTTATTAGAATGAAGTCAGACATTCTGTATGAAAATTATTTCATTTCTAAGCATTTTTCCTGCTTTCCCCAGTAAGTGGCAGAACAGAACATCTTCCTACAATATGCTTCATTGTTTATTTGGTATTTTAGGAAAAGGAACTATTTTCAGTTAATTATTTATTAAGCCAATGAAGCTCCTTTTTGTTGATGAAGAAGCTGAATTTTGCGTATCTGCTTCACTTAAGCTTTTATACAACCTCTATTACAGTAATATCAGAGCAAGTTACATTCCTTTAAAACATGTTCATTGCTATAACACACTGGTCTACAAAGGACTACATTTGAAATACCTTAATACATTATCAGTATTACTAGTATGTAGTATCCTCAGTGGTGGGCAACAATTCCTGAACTAATCCTAGTCTCTCCCTGCACCGTACTAACTGGGTGCTAAATTCAATTATCCAGAGGTAAGAGTATAATTCCATCTAGATAGTCTGTTATTCTTCTGGCCTCTAGAAGAGAGGCCCACAAGAGAGCAGTTTTTCTCATGTAATATCTGGACATGACTTAAGTGGTTAAAATGGCCACAAGCACCTGTGATCCCATCTACATTGATTGTAATGGGAGTTTTTTCACCTTGAGAGCCAGAGAGGTCACAGAGAGCCTCTAAGGGGAGGCATAGGGCATCTCAGTCATAACCCTCTGTCCTAAGTAGGTTTGGGGCACACCTCCATATGCAGGTGGCTAGCAAATTACTGTCCTTGGTCAGGTGGTATCTCTTTATATTTGCTCGTTTAACAAACTGCTGATTTTGTCTGGAAACTAAGCCATTAAGGGATTCTAAAGATAGAAACAACCAAAACCAAACCTTTAAACTCTAACAATGTTATCTCCTACTCATACTGAGAAACCAGTTATCTAAATCACATTATTTCCACTTGAGGAAATAAGGGCTCTTTCTATTTTCCTTCTTTTACAGTTGTTAAGCATATTTTTAGACTGCTGAAGACATTTTCAAATTTTGTATTGCTGTAATTACAGACACATCAGAAAAATCAACATCTGAATTTTTGTTTAATTTAAGGTAATTAAGTAAATAAGTTTAAAAACCAATAATTTTTGAATACTTAGCCAAATCTAAAGTTGGATTTTGTTTTCCAAATCTGTTTTTAGTTGCCCAAGCCTGCCTGAGTGCTAGTAATCATTAGATATCATTAGTCAAATTACAGTAGTTGAAAGACAAAGAGTGGAAGAAATACAGAGGGTTGGACACGCTACAAGACACAAAAAAAGGATTTGGAAGTCTCTAAAGTTTGCAAGTCCCATTGCAATCCATTAAAATTTCTTTCTCGAGCCTTCTGAATTTTTCCTGATTATCCACCTGGGATTGCAGTCAATAGACTCAAATTTCTATTCACAATGCATGCAAAAGTGCAAAATAATCAAAACAAGAAACAAATTTGAGGACTCTAAAGATATCATGTTAGAAAATACTACTCTAGTGAAACACCATGGAGTAGGGAAAAGAGAACCTGAATTTTTAATAATTAATAACACAGACATAAGAAAATTGAAAGCTTTATATCTGCAAGAATCCTGTACAAAGCATAAGTTCACTCACACTTTTCTATTTGTTTCTATGCAGTTTATGCTTCTCGTAATCAATGTTGTGCCATGTTGACATGTTGTGCCATGTCAAGAGGAATGATCTGTCCTTTCTAACTTATTTTAGATGTGGTGATCTAGCCTTGGAAATAAATGTCCCACCATTTGCAGGTCTTTAAGAAGATGGCCTGCAGGATGTCGAGGTCTTCAAAACTCATCTCCAAAACAGGAAGAAATATCTCAGGAAAAAGGCCTTCAGGAAGAGCTGAGAAGAGTGTCCTAAATGGGCTTAGTTTAACTTCACTTCAAAATACATGTTCTTCAGTTGTTGACAAACAAATCAGTCCAAAAACCCAGTCTACTGCTTTATTTGTAGCTAACTATTGGACTCTGTTTTGAATAGCTGAGGGTTAATAGTGTGGATCTTTTAAGATTGTAACCAGTGAAAAGAAAATAAGGACATTACTAGGAGATAAAATAGTAAGGAAATGTAGTATCTTTTGTACAATGATTCCACTGACAACCATTAGCATTATTATCTGTGCCAACCAGGAAATGACTATCATTTTAGATTCTGTTTGACAGCTCTGATTTATTCCTGGAGAACTCAGCTTGATTCCCACCAATTAACATAGCAGATCCATAGCCAGCCTTAGACATGCCATGTCTATTCACAGGGGATTATCTATAAGCCATTTATTCCACAAGTCTGTCCGTTCAAAGTATGCATTTTCTGCAAGATTACCACCTCTCAACATTATTCTAAAACCAGTCACCAAATACTAAAGCCATTCTCCCCTGCTGAAAACCTTGTAGAAAAGAGAACGATATCATTTATTTAGCAAATGTACCTTTCACCAGCTGCAAACATATTTTCTGTACAGCAAATAGTTTCAGATCTCTGAAGAAAAGTAATTTCCCTTCTCTTTTCCTCCCTCCCTTTCTGCCTCTCTCTCTCCTTTCTCCATCTCTCCCTCTGTCACTCCAGCCCTCAAAATACACACACAATACTTGCACCCACACACACCCCAAGAGCAAGACCAAAGTAATTTATGGACAGGAACAGAAAAATTTGAACCACTGCAATTAAAAATGCTGATTTCTACTGATAGCATCTGTCACCCCAAAGAAGTCTATGTCACTATAAAAGTCCATGGTACTTTTTTTATATTATTGAATTATCTCACCTAACAAGACCTGCTGTGAGATGGTTCTTGGCAGGCACATAACAAGATTCAGTTATATTATTCAACTTTTATCAGACTGAAAATGGAGAACATGATAGTCCATCTCCTTGAAACATTAGGTAGATAGATTTTACATAGTTCCACTGGCATCTGGGAAAGTAATTTTTTAGGATCAAAAGCTTTTCAGTGCCAACATCCCCGCATGTTATAACTCCAAAGCACCTTCAACAATGGTGCTGTACATCCTCGCCCCACACGATATCCTGCGTTGTTCCCTGTGTAGCAAACTTTTTCTAAGGGTTCAGCTAGAACTGTTTAGCAAAATTTGATGATATTGTAGTTCCTTTGGGCTCCTTTGTGTTCATATAGATGAGCCTTTCTTTTTTTAATCACATAATGTAACATACAGGAATGGGGTAATTTATCTTGGCTGATACAAGGAGCTTTGTTAGAGCTAAGATTTCTTTTCAGTAACTGTTATTTTTAAGTAGACCCAAATGTCATTTCAAAGCACAGTCTGGTGCTTTGACATGGGAAGCCTAAATGCAGCCCAGGCTAATTTGCATATACTAAACCCTTGTGGACCCAGAGCTGAGTAAAAACTCTTCATAGGATCCAAGGCAGGGCTAGCAATGATCTTTCATATATGATTATATGGATCATGAACCATTTGGTTCTTCCTACATACCAGACAGTCACACTGTCATTACAAATACAATACAGCCAACATTTCTGCCTTGCACATTATTATCACATCATAATCACTATGCATACACCTATAGATGATATATTTTGTTAATGTATTTTGGTGCAAAGTAGCCATGTGACTCCCTTTATATTCAAAACAACTCATATTCTTGCTCTGATATGCTTTTAAGTGTGTCCATTGTGTGCAGAAAAAGGACCATCATGTATTTAATTACTGTATTCACATATCAACAGAGAGTAAAAGGTTATTTACTTATCTGCATCTAATTATTCATAGTACATTATTATTCACAAGTACACTATTAGTGTGCCACTTCCAAAGTGTGTAAAGGAAAGTGAAGAAAAGAATCACTGCCCTGAGTCATTTCACACCCACAGAGATGATGATGGCACACACGACTACTGCAGAAAAAAGGACAGAGGGTTGTTGAACCCATATAGACAGATGACCTCAAAGAGCTGTTTATAAAAAAAGCAGACAACCTCTCTTTGCTCTTCAAGCACTTGCTTTTATGTTGTTTTCTAATTACTAAAAATGCACTTCTTAAAAGACTGCAGGCATGGGCTCACAATCTACTTGAGAAAGAAATGTATTCATTCCAAATCAAGCACAAGATCAAGTCCTAAAACCTTCATCATATTTAATAAACGTCCATATCAGACAGGTAACTGTTGTTTGGGGGTTCTTTTGTACTTTCTTTTAGAAGTAGATAAAAAAAAGTCTCTGTTTCAACAGCCTTACTGTTTGGAAATATTCCTTTAGGAGCCTATATACATCAAGCCATTGTGATTGCATGAGATGAGCAAGGTCTGGACACATCTTTGTTTTGCACTTGATCTGTGTGCAACCACAACATCACTTAAACATACTTAATTTGCAAATGACAAAATCTGTAACCATTCACCCATCCTTTTTTCACCATCATACCTTACCACAAATCATCAGTTCACTTTAAAAATTACCTTAAAATATAATTATATCCTGACTTTAATTGCTTCAATAAAATCTGTATTAAAAGTCTGAGCACTTAAAAAAATTCAGCTTGCAGGGCAAGACAGGCACTGCAGTTACTACAGGAAGTTACAGTGTTCAAGATTGCATTTGAGCATACTAATTGAACTCTATAGCTACTTTTGACTAAATAAAATACATAATAAATCCATTAGAAAAATATTTTGTCTTCTTGAAAAAATTGTAAACATCAATTATAAAACACTGCATTATAGAAATGGCAAAAGATTATTAAATAAAATTATTTTAAAAAAAAATTGAACCTCTTTGTTATGATTCCTTGAAATCAAACTGTAGAGCAGATAAAATAATTGCAAGTTTGTTTCTAGCAGTCTCAGCAAAGTGTCAAAGTGAAATAACTCTAGTAACCCTTGTAGAAGGAAAATCTTATATTCAGCAATAGTAAAAGGTAATATTCTCAAATTATCAAAGAAAATTGCTAACATCCCATAGAAAGATTCCTAAGTACATCAAAATGCCACTCTAAAGAGGAAGGCACTTCAGATTGTCATATGAGTATCTCTTTTGTCTTAAATGGGACTACCTAGGCACACAGTTTAAAATTATTTAGGAAAAATCTAAAATCTAAATTTTCAGTGGCATTTTAAACAGAAATTAATAATAAATCACTAAGATTTTACCAGAATTGAAGTTTGTTCCTTAAGAACATTGATTCTCTTAAGAGTCTTAAAACTACCTTCAGCCAGTGAATTCAGGTGATCCTAATAGGTATTGCTGAGAGTAACATTCACCTGGCTAAAATAGATTTCCCACTGCATTCCCACTTCAGGTCTTTTAGTGAATAGTAAGGTAGAGAGCAACTTTCTATTAGCTTACTTGCCTCTCCTACTTTGAGTGGCTAGCAGAAAGAAGAATGTCTGTGCACCAGATATAACCTCTGTTTGTGGTGGCTGTCTGATTAGAAAACACTGATAGGATCACTTCTGTACCAGAGAAGAGAAGAGGACCGACACAACAATGGGCATGCTCCACCTATTCACAAGCAACCCTGGGTCTCAGTGGAAACTGCACACACTGACAAGCCTTGGAGCACTCTCATATACCCCTCAGTGCAGTCTCGGGCAGCATTCCTCAAAACAGACAGCTGCCTCAGTTCCTGCAGCCATTAGCAGGATTTCAAAGGTGATAGCAAAATGAGGAGTATATAGAGTTATGTGAAATCACTTGCACAGAAGTTCAGTGAGAATTGAAGGATCTAAGAATCTACATTTCTCTATTGTATATCTGCACAAACCTGCACTTGTAAGTTACCCTCGGAGCAGTGATCTTAAGAATGAGCATGGTCAGAGAACCCATTAAAAAAAAAAACAACAACAAAAATAATTTTTAAAATTGCAAAACTGTATTACCAGTCAGAGCATCCAAACTTAAATCAAACAGGCAATGGTCTGAATGTGTGTGAATGGAACAGCAGTTGGCCACTTTTCTGATTCAAACTGGAGCACGTCCAAATCGTGTAGGCAATGCTCCATGAAACCCACCAAAGGGAGGTTCATACCTTCAGGTGATATGTTAGACCCAGGATATATAGTATATAACCCAATCCTCCTGAGTGTAGACTGCAAAAATACAAACTCTCCATTTCAGAAAAAGACATTAGAAAGGCATGTTTAAACTTCTGTCCCAATTCTGACCCTGAGCTCCCTTAGCACTGACCGTATCAATGTTAGATACATTTGTGGTTCAGTGAAAAGCAAAACTTGTTATTACTTCTTGGACTAAGAGATGTGCAATAAAAGATGTATTTTTTCCACATGGAACAGTTACATTTTGTAAGCCTTTGCCACAGGATGGCTGAAAACTCAAGGAGACTCTTTGTTATTGAAAAAGTCCTGAAAAGACAGTGCTACTAACTGTTATTAAGTTCAGTTTTTCAGAATCTTGGTCCAAGACCCTACAGTACTGATGGCCCAGGACCTGAGAGGCAGGGCCCCTTGGCTACTTTTTATACACTTGTACAGACATTCCAGAGTATGAAAAGAAAATATTGAAAGACCAAAAAAAAAAAAAAAAAAAAAAAAAAAAAAAAAAAAAAAAAAGAGGAGGCAAAAGTTTGAATTTCTGAAGATTGGCATGATTAGGATTTACTGTTCAAATGACAGAATTTGACAGAAGAGAAAGAATTTCTGATAATTTGAATTACTTTAATGAACGAGTTCCTCCCTAAAAAAATTGTGTTGATGAACAACAAAATTCCATAGTGTTTAACATAATCTTTGAATATACAATAAAACATTAAGAATAGCTGAGCCAAGAAATCTACAGCAAGAATATCATTCACTCACAGTTCGGTTAAAATTACAGTTACAATACTGAGATAAATAGAAAATTAGAATTGAAAGAGAACTCCAGCAGTAGCCTAGTCCTTGACTTAGTGAGATTGCTTAAACACCCTGCTACGCCCCAAATGAAGTGCTCCAAGAACTGTGACAGTTCAATTCACTTTTTCACTTCAATATTTCACAAAGCAGTGAGAAACTATTAGTAGTATGTGCATTTTTGTAAGCCAAGAATGGCAGAACAATTTAGTGCCTCACAGCAGTCTGGAAATACTTTTAGAAAAAAAAATCCATAAAGTTCTTATTTATTAAATATAAAATTTTCTATTTATTTTTGCTCTATTCATTATCCACTGTGGCATAATTATACACACCCAGACTACTTTGTTATGACACTACTGACCACTGTGCTAATAAGATGCAGCAAAAAATCTGTTTACTCTCAAACCCGTTTTAAGCAAGTTACAGTAATTCAGTGTTATAAATCACACTGTAGTGTTCTGAATGCATAAAGCCCATGCACCTCAGAAGGCAGCTTATACTTTATCCAAGTTACAGTTGATTGACCTAGTAATTATAAAATGGAAATGTACATCACACAGACTCTAGGTGCATCAGTGCATCTTTTTCTAAGGGAAAAACTCCAAAATACGATTGCAGAGATAAAGTAAATACCAGAACTTACATTATGATACTGTTCAATAGGAAACATGCTAGTTAAATTCTGGGTGAAGAGTAAAGTACACTTGTGGTTGTCTCAGGTATGCACAGACCTGCTCTTTTGCAGACATTCATCTGCCTGAACAGAAAGTTTTGACTGGAACACAGGAAAAAAATGAGAGTTTATGACCTTTCGAAGAAAGGACAGGAAACTCAGCCTAACTACAAGGATGTCATGAGGTTATGCAGGGAGCAAATCAAAAGGGCCAAAGTCCAGCTAGAACTTAAACTGGCCACCACCATGAAAGACAATAAAAAGACTTCTCTAAATACACCAGCAACAAAAGGATGGCTGAGGAGAATCTCCATCCTTTGTCAGACACGGGGAAAACACAGTGACAAAGGATGAGAAAAAGGCTGAGGTACTTGATGCTATCTCTGCCTCAGACCTTAAGACCAGTTGTTCTGGGGGTACACAAGCCCCTGAGCTGGAAAGCAACGATGGAGAGCAGAATGAAGCCTCTGTATTACAAGAGAAAATGGCCAATGACCTGCTACACCACTTAGACACAACAAATCTCTGGGGCTGGAAGAGATCCATCCCAGGGTACTGAGTGCCTGGGGAAGTGCTCACCAATCCATTTTCTGGGGTTTTTACCAGCAGTCCTGGCTAATTGGAGAGGTCCCAGTTGACTAGAAGTCAGAAAATGCGACACCCATTTACAAAGGGTCTGAAGGAGGCTCTGGGGAACTATAGGCCTGTCGGCCTGACCTCGGTGCAGGAGAAGATCATGGAGCAAATCACTTTGAGTGTGGTCACACAGCACATGCAGGACACCAGATCATGTCCAGACAGCAAGAGATTAGGAAGGGAGGTCCTGCTTGACAAACTTCACCTGCTTAGCAGATGAGTGAAAGTCTGTAGGTCTTATCTGCCTGGAATTTAACAAAGCCTTTGACACCATTTCCAACAGAATTCTCCTGGGGAAACTGGCTGCTCATGGCTCAGATGGATGGGAATACACTTCACTAGGTAAAAACCAGATGAACACCCAAGCCTAGAGAATGGTAGTGAACGCAGTTACATCCAGCTGGCAGATGGTCACTCATCCTGTTCCCCAGGAATCAGCATTGGGCCAGCCCCATTTAATATATTAATGGATGATTTAGATGAGATCTAGGACACCTCCAATCGGTTTGCCGTTAACATCAAGCTGGGCAGGATTGTTGATGTGCTAAGCAGTAGGAAGGCTTTAAAGAAGAATCTTGGACAGGCCAGATTGATGGGCAAAGGTTCAACAAGACCCAGTTATAGGTCCTTCACTTCAATCACAATAACCTCATGCCTGGGGAAAGACTGGATGGAAAGCTTCCCAGTGGAAAAGGCCCTGGGGGTGATGGTTGACAGTGGCTGAACATGAGCCAGTGTGTGCCCAGATGGCCAAGAAGGCCAACAGAATCCAGGCTTCTAGTCAGAAATAGTGTGGCCAGCAGGATTAGGGCAGGGATCATCCCTCTGTACTCAGTGAGGCCACACATTGAGTCCTGTATTCAGATTTGTGGCTCCCACTACAAGAAAGACATTGAGGTGCTGGGAGCAGGTCTAGAGAAGGAGAGTTGAAATGGTGAAAAATCTGGAGAATAACTCTTATGAGGAGCAGCTGAGGAAGCTGGCATTGATTAGACTGAAGAAAAGGAGGCTGAGGGGAAACTTTATCACACTCTGTAACTACCTGAAAGAAGGCTATGGTATATCTCTTCTCCCAAGAAAAAGGTAATAGCACAAGAGGAAATGGCCTGAAGTTGCAGCAGGGAAGAATGGTATCAGAATGTATATTAGAAAAAAATTTTACCAGGAAAGGTACTATTGAAACCCACTGCCCAGGGAAACAGTTGAGACACCATCCCTGGAAGCATAAAAAGGATTTGTGGATGTGGTGTTTAGGGACCTGGTTTAGCGGAGAACTTCGCAGTACTGGGTTAATGGTTGGACTTGATGATCTTAAAGGTATTGTATAACCTAAATTATACTATGATTCTAAAAGGTTGCAGTCATCAAAAGTCACTCATCAAAAAAGAAGCCCAGCAGAATTATTATTTTAAACTATTTAAGCTATCCTAGTTCATTTTTTCTGGGAAAAAATGGGAGTGCTCATATGAGCAGCATGCACACAGATCTGAGGAGAATAATCTTTGACAGAAAAACAAGGAGCTGAGGCCAGTAACCTTTACCACCAACAAAGCCAGATGGTTTGTTCATGCCACAAGGCTACAGAAACCTCTAGTGCTTCAGGAATGCAAACCTCCAATGAGAAAAAATTTTGAGCATTCAAGAGGAAAAAAAAACAAATACCACCACTGCTACTGACAAGAAACAGACATAATTCATCCTAGCATCAAAAAGGTAGATGGTTCATCTAACAAGAAAAATCAATGGTATTTGTCATACTTAATGATGACATTTTTTAAACTTCTCTGTATTTGCAGGGCAAAGGCCAGCCAAGCTATGCATATTTCATCTGCTGGAAGAAATGTTGACCTTAATGTCTTGCCCTTTGTCAACTCTGACCTTTTAAGAATACAGTGAAGAGGTAATCATCATTAAAGTGGGAATAGATATTCATATGAAGGATAACAGTTTTTAGTCCAATTTGTTACTTAATTCTTTTGTTTAGGGAGTAGTAAGATTTTTTTGCTCCTGAAACAATACAGCTACAATACATTTACATTTCCCTTAACATATTTTGTTGTATTTGAGGAGTTGAAGGGATTAAAGTCTGCTGTAACAGTCCTGTACATATCACTTTGACAGGTAAGACAGTAACTAAGAACCAACTAGAGCTATCTGCAGCTTGAATATAGACAACATTCTTTGCTATATGTTTTTGCTCTATCTTCAAGCATAGAAATGTTTTCTTGCAGTTTGACACAAGTAAATAATCTTGTCTCAAGGGAGTGAGACAGCCCATTCATATGTATTTAATTTCCATCCTTCCTGTTTAAAATCATCCTAAATTACTTTCTCTTGATTTCTTCTTTTAGTAAGAATTTCTTATCTGTCTAATCTATGACTGGAATGTAGGTAGGCTAAATTAATTATATACCTTTGTTAACCAAGTTAGCTCGAAACAAGGAAAGCCATATCCCTGTTAAGTAGCCATAAGCAAAAATTAGCCATTTAAGCAGAAAATTTCTTGAAGAAAGCCCTAAAAAGGAGATGAAGACACTAATTATGTATGTAGGAAGCTAAAAGTAACACAAAACCCCAAGATATTAATATTAATGATTTCCTAGGTAAGTTTGGGAAACTATAAAGTATCATGATTCAGAGCTCCATGTTCGAATTGAGATTTCTGACTAAAAATAATTGCTTTCTCTTTATTCCTACTATGTAGCAGAAAGAGAGCTCCATATGCACTGTTTGTTCGGCAACATGATTTCACTGATATGCTGGATCCAAAATGTGACCATTACCTTTTAGGGTGGTTCAAAGAGGGTATCCTTGGAAATTGATTTGCTGCTATCCAATTGCTCTAGGCCATTATGTCCACATTACACATTAACCAGAAAAGAAGTTTGCTCCAATCCTTGGTCCTAAATGCATGGGCAGAAAGCTAAGCACTCTGTAGGGAACCTTACATCCACACTGGAAGTGGAGTGCTCCAGACAGTGCCTTAGTGCATGGCTTCATCTCTTTAGAAGAGAAACTTCAGGGTGTTTGACTACCAATCACACAATGCTAAGTATATACACTAGAAATTACCAGATGTGCATTTCAGCGGCTTCATTTTCATTCTCACCCATTTCTAAACTCAGATCTCATGTTGAAGTGCTGTAGGTTAAATTGCTGGTAGAAGACTTCCCTCTATCAACCTCATGTGGTCAAGGATTTTCCTGTTACAAAAACAAAAATCTGGCAGACAACCCCAGGGACACCGTGAATCTATGATTCTATAAATATGCCTTCTTATATAGGCGTGTCCTCACTTTCTTCCTGATTACCAGTGCACAGGTGTCCAGGTGCTGGCAGCAGGTGCTGCAGCAGAGATTCTGCTGCAGCTGGGAACAAGATCTCAGTGGAGTACAGGTATCCATAGTGCAGCCCATGGAGGACCCCAAAGCAGAGAGGGTAGATGTTTACTGAAGGACTGCAGCCTTTGGAGAGGACCCATATTAGAATAAGGGAAATTGCGAAAGCAAAGGAACAGCCATGAGGAGCTGTTATGGATTCCCCACCCATTCTGTGACACTCAAGTGGGGAAAGAAATTGAGGATTTAGAACAAAGGAGAGGAGTTATTACTGGGGAAAAATCAGAGAGGAGATGGAAGGGTTTTATTTATCAACAATCTGATTTATTTTAAATGACAATAAACTAAATTGCTTTTCTCCAAGTCAAATCTGTTTTGCTGTGAGACTAATTGGTAAACTATTTCCTTGTCTTCATTTTGACCCACAAGCTTTTCCATCTGATTTTCTTCCTCTGTCCTTTAGAAGAAGGGGAATAGGAAGACAGGAAATGAGAGAGCAGCAGCTAGGTGGGTATCTGGCAGCCGGCCAAGGTCAAACCAGGTATTTTCTTAAACTGGAAAAACACTTGAGAGACCATTTATTTAATTCAAATTAATAATCAGTCTTACACACTCCCTCATACATGACAATGACTATTTGATTAGAGGTTCCTATTGCTTTAAATATCTTTTACCATAAAGAACATTAATAACTTTTTTAATTAGCTTGAAACAAAGACAACAAAAACACACACAAAAAAAGTCTTTTTTATTTTAAAGAACTATTTCTTTGAGAACTATTTTCTAAGATGTGCCCTGTAATACCTTGAGCTTTCACCTGTGTTTACATATAGCTTAAAACCACAATTTAGGCAGTAATTACTCTAAATAGCCTTCAGTAATCCTATAATGTATTTTTATAGTTCTAAAACCTTTTTCAGTAACAGTTACTCTTATCCAATACCTGACTTCAGAATAACAGAGTACACTTCTCACATCCTGGATACACTTGGTTGCTTAGAAAGCACTGCTTTCTCTCAAAATGGACCTGCTGAAGCAGTGATGGTACTTCAGTTATAAGGAGCAGTCCTTAGAGCAAGACCTGTGACCTATTGCTCCTCACCCATACAAGACTTTACTGACAACCAAATTAAAAGCCACGTGCTCTTTTGCACCAGCACTCACTTTATTCTCCTGCTTGTCTTCCTGTCCCTTGAATCTTACCTTTTGTTTTTTCAAATACTTTCTTAGCTCCAAGAAGATATGGGGAGGCTGAAAAATCTGAGAACAGATTGGAGCATGATATTTTGAGTTAATTTCTGAAAGACAGAGGAGTAGTTTTGAACACTTTTTTAGGGCAAAAAGATCAAAAATTAGTTTCTCACTTTATGCAGGGGTATTTTGAGGAAAAAGTCACTGTATACAAAAGTTCTACCCCACAAGCCCTTGGTGGCCAGGTTATGAACCTAAAAAGACTGAGTTTTGAACTGTGTGATTTTTGAAAGGCATTGTCATCCCTGATCAGCCAAGTAACTATACTTTCTGTATTTCCAGTTCTGATAAATGGCAATGGAGCAGCTCTTGGTTTTCCAAAAAATGAGAAGTTGGAAATATAGAAGGAATTCTCTCTCATAGGCTCCATTTCATGCAAGGCTTATATAAATGTGCAATTCTACTGCTTGTAGACTTATGCTATGCCAATACAAAACTTAAGACTCTTTACAGATGTTTCCACGGACATTTCTCTACAGAATTACTGACATACCAAGATGCCAGACATATCAAGTAGTACAAAAGCTGTTTTGGTCTCTACCGATAGCATACTTACTGCTTTGTTCCATATGCCATGCCAAAGTGCAAAATCAGTAAAGCCACAGTAATGGCACTTTAACACTATGATGCCAAATGAATTTGTAAAAGCCAGCCAAACACATAGCAATGCTGTTACTACAGACTGCTATATATCATTCTGGAAAAATACCACTGACATCATTCCACTTTTGAATGTTTTAATTTCATCATGGAATCAAGGAAGTTGTGAAATTAATCTGCCTCTTTTTAAAGGTATCTATTTGATGTCTTTTCCAGATTCTGTTTCAATAATGTGGACATTTCTAATTTCTGCATAAGAAAGCAGATGTGTACTGGGCTGGTGCTCAAATGCCCTGCAGAGGAAGATCCAAATAAATATAGTTTTGAAAGCCAATTTATTACTCTTATGTTGTTTCTTTCTTGTGGCTTAGGAATAGTACTACCCCAATTTAGTGCTTCCACTGAGAGGCTCCTAAATGCATGCTGCTCACTCTCTGCCATGTTTCCTTCTCCCCCTTTCCCTCCCCAGCAGCAGGATGGAGAGGAGAGCTGGAGATAGACAACTACTCTGTCACTTCTGTACAGTCCTACAAATGACAATAAGTAGGGAATTCCTTCATTTCATGCACACACCACACTTCTATGAATCCACATTCATCTTTCAGCTAGTCTGCCACAGCAGGATATCCAAAGGAGTCTGCAAACAGCTTGCTCTCCTTAAGAAAGTTTAATCATTTTCCACAGCTTCAAGGTAGACACTTTTTCACAACCTAAATTTTACCCTCTCTGCCTCCCATAAACTTGGTAATGGGGGTTAAGGGAAACAAAATACTGTCTTCAGTGATTTGTGTTTTAGTGCCCTGGGTTGAAACAATTTATACCACTTTGCCAGAAACAATCAAAGGTTTTAGTCCACTTATCCTTTCCCTCCATTGGTCTCTACATAGTTTAATATTCCTTGCCTTAACCAGTTATTCCAACTGGAATTTATTCAGCTGGGACCACTGGAACTAGTATTCCTCAATCCATAGAGCAGCTTCAAACAACCAATTTCCAATGGTGGTTCATGTCTGCTCTCCAAAACAAGATCCAATCCTAGGCAGGTCCTATAACAAAATATTCAATATGCGCCATGAATTCTAAAAGAATGGAAAAATAGCAATCAACCAGAAACCCCCACTGCAGTACACTGTATATATTTGTTGAAGAAATAAAAAAAAGTAGATCAACCTCTTAAAAGTAAGAGGCGAGGCGGGGAGGGCAGCAGAGGATGGGGTATGGGAGAGGGTGGTAGTAGGGGGTTGTTTATTTGTCAGGTACCTTTTCACTTTTAATTTTTCCTCTGTTCTGAATCTACTATATTGAGAAGAACTCATAGGTATAGGGGAATCATACTGCTGGGTTCTCCTTCCCCCCCTTCCTTTTCATTTTGGTGATAAAATTCAAAAGCTAATAAAACCAGACAGATTATAGCAGCATTGATGAATGGCCATGTCTGGATTTCCTGTCTGGAGACCAGAGCAGGCACTGTCTGAGAAAGAAGACAAGACAGTCACTGCATAGAAAGAAAAGGAATATCCAGCAGATGGATTATGTCTGGCTGGTCCCATTATTAATACTGATCTGTATCAGGCAGTGATGAATACATAGAAGCACTCAGAAATACTAATAGTTTCACCCTTTAAGTACTAATTTCTATCCTTCTATCCTATTTAACATTAAAAATGCTCTGTGATCTTGTCATTGATGGAAATGGTTATAATGAAGAGGCAGGTCTCTTGGGAAGAAAGACTATACCAAATTTAATGAAAAATATTAAAATCAGCTTGAGAGGTAGAGAAGTCATAAAGTATAATCAGAGAATATCAGAGAAAACTCTTTCCCCCTAAACAATTTGTATTCTTATTTAAATGTAATTTTTAAATCCTAAATCGAAGGATATTTTCAGTTATCAAGACTATGGACTAAATATATTCTAAGGTATTTTTAAAAAAGAAGGAAAACAGGACATACTAGGTAATGTGTTGACAGTAAAAATCAATTACACAGCATTCATGTTGCATTGGAGTTAAGCTTAGTTTAACTAAATCTCCATTTTCCTGGATGTTTAACTCTTTCAGAAGCCTCTTCTGAGAAATTAAAGAATGTGAATGCACTGACATACAAACAGGTTAAAAAATTTCACCCTAAAATGAAGTGCCTAAATATCCACTTACACTGGAAACAGCAGTGGGTTACCTGTCTGGAGGAGACAGAAAAAAAAAAGAAAAAAAAATCTAGGCTGTGGCATCTTATTCAAGTAGGGGAGATCATTTAGATTGTGAGGGTTTGGATGTTGACTCTCAGACCCAGAGTTCTTGTTGACTACTTTGTTGATTGTCCTGTTTGGAGTATTAATGTGACACAGGACAAAAGGATAGGCTCTGGCCTAAATGAACACACTTTCTTGTGATCTGCCGCTGCTTCATGATACTCAAAAAATTTTCTCTTTTGACATGAAAAGAAGCAGTGACATTTCCTCCTGAAGCATGCCAGGACCTGTGCAATACATATTTTGATATCAGAACAGGCTTTTAAGATCTACTTAAAAAGTAGAAAAAGATTTGCTAAAAGTGACTGCGACCTCGCCTTGATGGCTGAAGAGAGTGGGGAAAATGCAAAAAACCAAAAATTTAATGTAGGTGGTATCTATCAGCCAAGATAGTAACATGCTTCAAATAATGTAACTGCACAACATAAGACTGACAATAAAACTCCTCCTAGTAGCATGATCTGAGGATTGTAGGCACCAGGTGGCTAAAATCTGTAGGTCTGCATCGTCATTGCACACCAATATCTGCATCTATTTATCAACATACACATTAAACAAGAAGCTTATCCTGGGCTAAACTTTCCTTATGAAATGATCCACACACAGAGGCATAAGGGGATAATGGGAAAAGAGAGTACTTTCCTTTGCTCTCCCTCCTCTTTTTCCTGGAAATACAGGTAAGCACTGGTCTAGATCATGCAACAATAAAGAGGCAGAGCCGAGACTCCCACATCTGCTGAGGCTCCTGCCTATGCCATCAAGACAATCTTCGCTGGCTCCTTTTTCTGAGCCTGAGATCCTATCCTTCACCTAAGGGTGTTTATAAACATAGCTGTGGGCTAAGGGAGGATATAAAACTGTAAAGGTAAATCACACAGACTGAAACATTCCTTTCTTTCCAGCCAGCAGATAGTTCTGCTTTAGCTTGACTCTTCTTGTTATGAGAAACAAGTATGGTCTTACAAATCTATATCTCAATTGCAGGATCATTTCTAGGCTACTGTATTCACAAATAACTGTATGGGATTTTTTATTCAGAGCAAATTTCACCAACTCAAGGATTCTTTTGGACACATTGTCACAAATTCAATGTCTCAAGAAAGCCCTAAGAAAGACTACTTCAAGCATAAAACATAATTTTTCACATATATTTCACCTGAAGTGAGACTTCACTGTCTTTAGATATAAATGTTTATTTTTTCTTCATTCTGTTATTTGGCACATCTAACCTCAGATTTCAATCACACTGGAGAAGCTGTTGTTTCACGCCTAAAAACAATGACAAGAAATTAATAGTTCTAGTTATTTCCATTACTCTGACACTGATTTTGTGTGCAGCCCCAGGAAAATCAGTGTCTGCTCTGGTATTCCCTCATTTTTCTGTAAAGTAGAGGTACTAATACACCCTTGTTTTTTCAAAGTTTAGTTGGCAGCTTATGTTACATGAGTGTTTGTAAAAAAGCTTTGACATTTCTGGGAAAAACATCAAAGTCTATAAATGCCATCTTCATAAATATAGATATTCAAATGAATAATTTCCCATTTATTTTCTTACTACTAAAAAAAAAAAAAGTTTTATTCATGTTTTGTTAGAAAAGCTTCTTTTTAGACTGGAGTCTTTGTTATTACACACATGAACTCCCACAAAAACATTTGAGAGTTTTAAGAAATTTTGAGTCCTTTCCTGCAATATACATAAAAGCTTTTTTAGTTTTTAATTTTTAAGATAAAAAAAATATTTTCAGTAGGCCTTCAGGACACCCAAAGTTCTTTTCAGTTTTCTGAAGAATAAACATTGCAAACATTTTTCTTATTTAACAGTCTTCAGTAATGCAAGATGTTCCATGCAATCATTGGAGAAAACTTTGACATTCCTATTAATGCTGAGTAACAGTTAACTAACAGATTTCTGCAGAAAATATTACTACAAGAACAAGAAAGATTATTAGTGTCAGAACTTTTTATAAAGCCTTTCCAAGATAATTTATCTGAAAATGTTTTTAAATCTAGATACATAAAAAATCACAGCAAGGCACATTATTAATTACAGAGAAAAAAATCCAATAATACTTGGGGTTACATCTCTGTTTTACTGTCTAGTGGACAGCGTAATAATATCAGTGCATACACAGGTTTTATCTTCAGCATTTCATCCTGATTTTAAAAGCATTATAGTTTATGTATCAATAAATTTAGAACCACTGCATTAGAAAATTTGAGTATGAAATTAAGTTTTTGAAATAACTTGAATAATTTGATGAGGAAGACCATATTTTTCAAAACATAGCACAAGTCATTAGTTAACAAAAGTACTTTAAAAACAGCTCTGCCAATGTGGATGGAATTTGTTTTAATAGCCTTGAAAAGCCCATGATTTATAATCTCTGTCAAAAGGCATTATGCATTTTTACAGTTCCTATTCAGATCAGCATATTTCTAATTTCATAATGTAGAATGGAAATTAACTGCTTGGATTTCTCCATTTTGCATTTCAATTTGCAGACCAACATATTCCTTTAGGAACACCAAGTTCCATATGTGTCTCTTGGTTATGTCAACAGTAAAGCACAGCATGTTTGTCTACAGCCCTTTACAGTTGCCTTCTACTACCAGGTGTTACTGTACATTATATAGTCTCCTAAAAATGAGGGCTTTAAATAGTTATTCCAGGTGTGTATGCCATTAAAATAATACTCAGAATGGTCAAGGCAAAAGCTAAACAAACTTCTGTAGAGTTTTTGAGATTCAATTATAAACCAAAATCAAATACTTAAAGGTATACTTCTTTTCTGCAATTTATCCTAATAGGTCAATAACATCCTCCTTGTTATAGCTGAAAGCTAGAGCTGAAGTTTCCTTTTTTCAGGTTAATATCAAGACTCCTGAAAACTTTACACAGAACTGTAATTAGCAGAACCCACTATTCCAGCATGTCAGAGAGATCTGATATTTAAATGTCTCTAGAGCTAGCTAAACTAGAACAGTCACCCATATATACTTAGAAGTTTTATGAAGGCATTTTGTAGCTCCTACAAACATTTCCATTTTAGCATATATTTGCCTGCACACAAATAGACTCACTGATATTTTCTACAATATGGACCTGCTTATGGCACTAACATTGGCCTAAAATTCATTGCACTCAAGGAAGATCTGGAGAGTATGTTCTTTGTAAATTCTTTCTGCCCTATCCAGTTGCTCTCACGTGCTCATTACTATTTCAGCTGCTCCAATCAGATACAACTCCTGGGGTTTTTTTGGAGGACTCCAATGTTAATATCACTGCTATTGCAGAGCTCATTGCATCCAAATAAGCTATGTGACCAGTGGCCATTCTCATGCTTCCTGAGAATGCTAAAAGGAACACGTCCACCACAAGCAAGGAAATAAAGCAAATACTTTTAAACCATAGTTCCTAAAAATTTATTTCAAATTCTGTAAGCTGTACTTTTAATTTCAGACCTCTCCTCAAACAGGAATTCCTTGTCCAAGTCTAGAATGCCTCTGCAATACTTTTCTCTGAAAGGCAACTACCGAAGTGGTATGTGAGGAACTCTGGTTTGTCTGTGACAAGATGAGAGAGGAGAACGAATACAACTGGAATGGAAGCTGAGATCAGAGTTGGTAGAATTGCCTGCTGTGAAGAATACCATAGATGAAGAAGATCCACCCTTCAAAATGGTAATCACAACACAACCTTAGCTAAACACAATATTTACGCAAGGTGATAGTGCTGCTGGCATCCTAACAATGGCAAACCCAGTTACTTCTATAGAGCTCCTTTTAGGACCTAGAATAATAGAAAAAAATGCATGCTTTCAATATTCTTTCACAGAGAAGACAGTGTAGTTTAAGTCAGTTCATCAGTCTGAATAATTTGGAGCTTTACTGTAGTAAGCACTGTACTTACAATTTTTCTACTTGATCTTTTTCATTATGTGTCAGCATTAAAGACATAATTGGGGTTTTTTTTCCTTCTTTTCTAGTTGAGAATTCTGACCTTGTTTTTACACCAATCACTCAATTTATAAAAGATCTTTGAAAAATTAAATTCTTGTTCAAACTCAAAAGTCAGTGAAACTTGAGGACATCCACTTAACTAAGGGTGCTGATCTTACCTGTGCCAAAAGTAACACGGTACCTAAAACAGCAGATAAGAATCAAACTGAAGACAAGATGAGGTACCTCAGAGCACCATTTCTAGCTCAAACTGAGCTGTTCTGTGACCTGCAGAAGACAACAGCCTTTGTCTATATGGCACTTCAAGCCCTTACCCATCAATGGAAGAGGTGCATTAAACAACTGCATTGCTTCTCTGGTTTGGTTTTAAAAGCAAGCTCACAGAAGGGAACTCTGGCAAAATCAGAGAACCTATGTTAACATAACTTTCAAGATATCTTCCTAAGTGATGATAAAGGAAAAGATAACAGAGAGGCTTTGTGAGAATAGTCAGTCAAGCTAAGAGTCTCAAAGGAAATGGTGAAGAAGAGTTGGATTTCTGCATTAGAAGTCCCTATCACCTCAGTAAAATAACAAATGCTGTCTCCAAAGAGATCCAGTATTGAAAAAAAAAAAAATCAAGGGAAAGCACACTTATCAGAATGTCAGTTCAACTAGCAGTAAGACTGTGAGATAAAAGTCCCCCTGCCCTTCACACCCACAGCGGGAGAACCAACTGTACTTCTGAAGTGTAACAGGCTTCTCCCCTCTCCCTATTAAGTCATAGGGCTCTTCAGCTTTCTGTGGTCCACTGCAAAGACAGTCTTGACCCTAAAGATAAGAAACAATAAAGAAATTTTTAAAGTAATAAAAATATCTTTCATCCATTGCTTGTCACCTCTGCTGTTCCAAAGAAACAGAGAAGGGACAAAAAGACAGAAGCAGCTCCACCTGGCTAAGGAAGGGACCACAACGGGGAAAATGAACAAGAATTCAAAATAAATGCTGTTAAGGAAGGAAAAAAGAAGAGCTTATCATATAATGTAACCATTTCTGGAAAGGGAGCCACAGTAACAGATAGATGTTTAGGGTTGTTTGTTTGGGGTTTTTTGTTTGTTGGTTGGTTGGGTTGTTTTTTTAATCTAGCATTCCTAGTTTTCAGTTAGTCAACATACTTGAAGCTGTAAAAACTTAAGAATAGTACAACCATTATAACAAAATGTTACCAACCCTTCCTCTCCCCTTCTTGGACAGCCTTGGGGAAGTAGAGTATACAGACATAAACAGCTCTATCTGTAGGTTTTTATATTTCATTTGTGTTACCTCTATACACTGAGCCCTGGCTTACAGGATGGTCAGACAGATTTATTCTGATAAGATTTTATAGGCAACATAAATTTTTAAGTCTTGTCTGTACTATAAGCCTTGTCTTGCAAATGCAATCTGCATTAACAGCATTTTAGAGTAAGAAACATCTAAATCAATCAGGCAAACCCAAAACCAGGTTTTGTGTATTCACTTTTGGATAAGTAACTGGAGAGCATGTCAAAGCTTTTTTGCATGCCAGCCTCTTTTATCTTCAAACAGATCCACAAATGGATTATTTATAGATGTGACAGCAGCCCTCTGAGTAAAACATAAAGGGCAAGGATTACAAAAGATTGATTTCCACAGCTCAGTACTGCCATAAACCCATAGTCCAAGCAGATGCACAGGGGAGAACTCTCTTCCTTAGGTCAGCTGTTTATTTCTGGCATGTGCTCACGAATCCCTGGAGAGGATTAAAAGGACATTCATATAGTAGTTTGAAAACACCAGTTACGAAATCCTTTTCCTCTAGTTTCCTCTAGTGTTTGCCTCCATTTCATGAATCATGCGGTTAACCCAGAGAAAAGATCCATTTTGACCTGTAGTGTAAGCCACATACATTCTTGTCTGGGGTAACACCACCAGAAGTCTTCTCTACTGAGTCCACAAACTTTAGGCAAATCAGCAGAATGAACTTACAAATGGGTTTCTGTTTACTGCCAATTCAGTTCAATGAGCAAAATACAGACAGGAGTTTTTCTTATCTCATTTCCACAAGCAGTGAAAATGTATAACATAAAATATCCCTAAATCTAAAATGTGGTGGAACACCCTCATGATTATATCCATTCAAGTCCCCATTTTCATTTTGATGAATTTCTCACTTTCCTATTTGAAACAGAGCTTTAAATATACTTTTGACAAGTATATTCATTGTATCAATTTTAATTGATTCAATTTTTCAAACAAGTTCAATTACTCCCTTTGCCTATTTGCTCCACAGAAGTCAAGAAAGCCAAGAGTAAACAATGGCAAACTAACCTCCCAGCTGTTCATAGGATAATTCTTCTACTGAATCAAAACTAATATTGTTAAGTGTTCAGAATCTTCTGTCAGCTGACAAAAGACATTTCCATCCTCTTTTTAAACTGAATCATTAACAGACTGCTTTGTTCTTGCATTCATTACAGTTCCTCCAGTCTGCCCGGTTCAGGCATAAATCCCAGAATGCATAAGGTACCATTTTCATTCATTGTATTCTAAACATAGGAATAAATCAATAAATCAGGTTTCCCACTCTGAGCAAAACATGCAGTGTCTAGTGGCACAAGCAGTTTTCTGCTAGTTTCAGAACCATCACTCTGCAATGCAACAAACACCTCAAACACAACCCACTCAGCACCATAAGCAATTAAATTGAAAGTTAGTAGATATTCTTCTATCTCCAATTTCAGTACAAATCACAGCTTCTAATTTAGCAGCTAGGCTCTTGAGACACACACACAGAGGAAAATAAAAGGAAAAAAAGGTCACAATGGCAGCTGCTTTCATTGCCAAAACTCTGCAGCTCACATTCCTATGGAGAATATAAATCCACTATCAGCAGGACTCCTCTACTTCACACAGAGGCCAGTTCTTAGTCATAAGTGGTCTCAGAGCAAAAACAGCCAGAGCACTTTACTGAAAATAATTATCTAAGCCACACTGCATTTTGACCCATAATTCTTATGCTAAGACAGTTCCTCATTATAATTTCTTATTTTGTTAATAAAAAGTTTTTAGATTCTGAGGGGTAGTAGAGACAGGAAAAAGAGCAAGAGTCTGAGATATTACTCCAGGATCTCCATATGTGACTGCTGTGGATTGAGCTCTCCTCTTAAACTATAAGTAGGCATTCAGCAGATATGAAACTGAAACTCTCCACAGTCACTTCCTTACCCTAAGATTTCATTATAGCTGCTACAACTAGGAAACATATCTTCAATAGATGTACTTAATATAGTATCTAGATGGCTTTGATCAAAGTTTTTTTATTTATTTCATGTGAATAAATGTACTTGATGTGGAGAGAAACGTAACCATTTTGATTTCCATGACCATGTGCCTAAATACTTATTAACTAGGTGAAGTTAGCTTCTGGCTGTCCCTAAAATTTAACAACCAGTTAGCACATAGTAACATACCAAATTGTGCTTATGGCCCAGATTTTTACAGGCTGGCTGATATTCTTTCCTCCTTGCTTCTCTCTGCTCCTGCTGTGTCTGGAGACCTAACTACTAAAGTCATCTTGAAAAGATAAAGGGAAAAAGGACACTCAAGGCAACGGGTGGCTGATCCACCCCTCAGTAATAACTGAGTCTGGAAATTCAAGATGTGTACATCAGGAAAGAGCAATTATATTATAAGAAAGTTTGGAGCATCTCATACCAATAAATAGTAAGGCACTGTTCCCAAGTCTTACATTAATACATTCTTTTTTGACAACCCTTATAAAGGCAATATTTTAAAAATAGCCTTTTTATTGTAAAAATTCATTGGGATGCATTGAATTGAATTGAATTGAATTGATAAAAAACACTGAGAGTTTTCTGTAAAAATACATTAGATTTCATTATTGCAGTTACATTTGGAAATTTTTTTAAAAGGCAAAACCATTGTTAATGCCAGACACTTATTTTAATGGGAACTTTTCAAAGATTACTAAATGCATAAGAATATGGTAAATCAAACCCCTCAAATAATTTCTTCATGTCAGACTTCCTAAATAAGCTCTTGTACAAAGATATGTATTTTAATTGCATACAGAAAACATCTGAAATCAAACCGCAGGTATAACATTACATCAGCTTTCAGACTTGTTTTTTTTTGTCCCTTGCATATCATTTTGATCACCCAGTTTAGAATAAGCTGATATGCACAAAGAGAATAATTTTTCTTTCAAATTGTTAATTAAAAGATTCATGCACACCATCAGATCTCCCCCAAGAGCAATGTTCCAATATCTGTGCAGCTTTTAATGAGGTGAGAAAGAAAGGTCCAAAAACTACCCTTTTCTGTGGTCATATTTTTATTGTTCATAATTTAGCATGCAGTGCTTACCCTCAAAGCCTGCTGCAAAGTATCACAAAGACTATGTTAAGACATGGAAATAGCCTGCCCCAGAATTTCAGAGAAATGGCAAGAAATGAGGACTGCTCTGTTAGACATTCAAGTCTCTCAGAGTAACTCCTTTACTGAACACTCAAGTCAGGTACGAGATCGCTATATACTGCTGCCACTCCACACTAATCCCATATTTTACCATAGGCTTATTGTTTCTAAAGGGAAAATTGATTTAATATGTAAAATATCCTTTTTGATTCAAGAGGCATTTGGAAAACCTTCTAAAAAGGTTTTCTTTCTAAAAGCTCACTGTATGTATAATTTCATATGTCCACCTTCAAAATGCCTAAGCAGCTCAGAGTTTCTAGGCTGGGTATGCCAACTCAAAAACCAATGCAAAACATGTACATTTTTTCCTTTTATTTGGGCTTCTCTTTTGAAACGTGTACTCATTTCACAACATCCCCAGGACCATCTGGCTTCAGGTTGCCTTTTTAGGTATATCTGTCCATCCCTAAAGGATTACTTGGCTTGAGCTCAGAGCTTAGGAGAGCTTACCAATAGAAAAAGGCAAATCAGATGCTAGCCAATAGAGAAAGACAAATAAGTTTTTAGATATATTATATTACAGTAATTACACTCTGGTCACAACTGATACCTTTTCTCTTTACTTCTCTAAGTGCATTTTTTTTATTTTAAAAGACAAATTTTAAACTACAGCAAAAACAAAGAAGTCATTGGACGTCTTTTTTTTCTTCTTTTTTTTTTTTTCTTTTCTTTATGCATTGCAATTACAGGAGAAAAATATAATATCACTTTGGGTCAATCTTCTGTGCAAATTCACAGAGTATTAAATAGCCTTACTTCCCACATACAGAATTTCAAATTGCGTAAGCAGCAGATGGGAACAAAGGGTCATTTTGACCATGCTAGTACATGTGGTGTTAAGTGTTTTATTTCTAGTTGTAGAACCTCTAAATTTGAGGCTTTATATAAGAAGTTACATAAAATAGCAGATAGTTAAATTCGCCACAGGAATGAAATTCAAGAAATAAATATGATAATAGGATGATTTTAAACAGCATGATTTCTTGATGGCAGTCTAAACATTGCTTAGTGCATGGAGAGAAAAGAAGTCAGGATGACAGACTGCTGCAAGCACTCCTGTTGCCCAAGGACTCAGACCACTATTAATGAGCTGTGGACAGGATCTGATTTGTCTATTCCTGCCATACACAAAGGGAGAGGACTTAATTAACGACAAATTATCACTTATCTGATAATGCATATGGTTTCTTGCCATACACTGAAAATTACATCTATAGTATTAAATTGTTGTTGCTGTTTTGAAAGGTGAGAAGTATATATTGACAAAAAAACACACAATAAATCAAACAATAACAACAAAAAACACTTGGTTTTAATCCTATTCCACAGTAGATAACAAAAAATAGCAACAAAAACAAAAAAGCTGGTAAATTTTTATCTAAAATCAGATTTTTGTTTAGTTTCATCTACAGAGCCTCCCTTCTTTATGTTATGTTGTATGAAATTCTTATTCTGCTGCTAAAGCAGTCTGGTGAACTACTAATTAGAGCTATTAGCCTTAAATGTCCTTTGAATTTTGTACATTCAGTCAGCACCTATCCCAAACTGTGCTTTGATCTTTGATGCAAATGTAAGAAGCATCTTCACATCGTCCCTTGAGGAACATAGTGCTGTCACTTTAACTTTATGGCTGATGCTGCCTGGGGTTAATATGGCATTGCTCTCAGATGCAATAAAGGAAGAGACCACATTTTTCTTAGAAAAAGAATCAGACTTACAGCCCTTCAATTTCACATGTCTCATTTGGTATTTCCAATATTTTATTTTGCACTGTATTATTAAAAGAAAATAATCTGAATATTTTTATTGTCCACAGATACAATGCAATTTTTCATTCTGCCAGCATCCCTTTTCCTTTAAAAACAGATGAATGGATGACTTATTTTTCAGAGATTCCTCAGAGAACTTTTTGTAAGACAACGATTGTAAATTAAAGCACAGTTATAATTTATATTGAATCCTTCTAATCTTTTATGGTTTGACTCTCTATTAGAGATACTATTAGCAACTCCCTGCAGAGCCTCTTTTTGTAATCAAAATGACAACTCATATCATCACCAGTAAACATTATCTGAAATGTAATACAACACTTTTTTGAAAGAGGCAGAGGCAATTTTAAATTTACAGACTAAGACTACACTGTAAAAGTAAATGGAAAAGCTCATCGAATTCAGAGGGCATCTGATTAGGACAAGAGTTATGTAAATGAATCAGTAAACATTTCAAGTGGCATTTTTATACTAAAAAAATCAAATAATCTCTTTGTGGATTTGCTGTTGTAGAGTGTGATCCTGTTTTGCAGTGCTTTTGACGTACCCCTTCTCTAAGCCCTTAACACAGAACACATAGGAAACACCAGCAGCATCCCTTCTCATTCTCTAACATTCCCATGAGTGTCCATACTTAGGTTTCAACTTGTTTTTCTGTGATGTCTCAAGCAGATCATCCTTTCTGTATCCTTTGTCTTAAATGAAATTGTTCACCCTGCAAGCTTAGACTTGCTTGTACCCTGATACAGGCCATGGCATTCTTTTGAGAAGTGGGTATTCAGGATTCATGTCCCTTTAACAAAACTTATGGTTTCAGTCCTAGATTTTCCCCTGCTGAATACGCACTCTAACCATTGTCCTACTTAGGAATCAGTGTTTCTTTACTATTAACTGAACTTATCATCTTCAGTTTGTCATTCATTTGATAAATCCTCTTCCAAGGACTCGTGCATAGTTTACTCACATCTGTCACTATCTCTGAGACAGAGCAGGCCTTGATTAGAGACTTCATATTTCTGAAAAGTGACCTGAGAGCAAGTGAAGAGTTCACATGGCAATTTTAGCCCATAGTCACCTGTGGACGCCTACTTCATTTCAGTCCCTAATATATTTTGGTGCAGATATGCCTCTGTGTATGTTATACAAGGGCAAAACTGATTAGTCCAAAGATATTGTACATTTGATTTTAATACAAATGCATGCAGATGGCAAGGCATTTTAAATTGTTTCTATAAGTAGCTTGATCACATGCATCTGCAAGAATGTCAATTCCTGCCCAGTGATCTGAAGAAAGTAGTTTCATAGCTCAGTAAAATATATTAGTGTGCATTCAAAGAGAAAACATTTTTTAAAAATATAAAAATATTTTTTAAAAAATAATAAGAGAGCAACAAGGACCACTGGTATAAAATCTACAGAGTTTCTTTTTTTTCTCCTTTTGAGAGTCACCCCTTTGAAAGTCACAATTATCTTGTTCCTTACAAATAAGGATCAGCAATCAATGTGATTTTTTTTTCCCCAAAGATAATGCTTTCAGTTCTAAGGATGATAATTTTATGTATTTATATTGGGAGAATGATTTAATTTGGGGAAGTATTTTTTTAAAACACACGTCTAATACAAATGATGAAATGACCGTGTTATTATATATGGTGTTACGAAAAAGAATTTACTGAAAAGCATTTATACATTTTGTCTCACAATTACATAATTCTTATACTAACCCTGTTGCCTACATCTTCACATTTTCAAGAGGTGTGAATCTGACAGATCAGATGTCGATTCAGAAAAAGTACACTAGAACTTGCAAAAGGTTGGATGCCATTCTGGCTACACTGATTAAAGACTGACACATATTTGGAACATGCTAGTTTAAGACTGAACATGACAACAAAGGAAAGTAAGAAGACATGGAGGTTGTGATTGACGGGTGGTACATTATTCTAAATTAATACCTAAACTGGAAGCTGACAGTGGAGCAAAACAAAAAATGTTGTATTTTGTCTGATATGCTGCCCTCACAATAGAATACACTGAAGGTTCAGAGAAAAATACTCTGCTGTTTACAGCAAACACACAAAATATCACCTTAATTCTTTATAAATATCTCCTTTATAACACAAATAGAAATGCCATCTTCATTTTTATGAAGTTGATTTTGTGCTACCATCTACCCTGTCAGACCCAACCTTATCAATCTTACCACTTTAGAATCTCTCTAACCTCTGTACAGTTTTCCACAACACTGACACCCCTGTATTTCAAGGTCAAGGATGCCAAACACCAAATATTTCCATCTCTGCTCTTGCATGCATACTCCTTTCACTTTAGCCCAGCATCTCCAAATTCCCAACTAGCAATGTCTGCTTACCTTTATCTCCCAACATCCCTTGCCCCTGTCCTCTTTCCTTCTGTATCACCTATTTTTAATTTTCTTTCTCCGGTGCACTCAGACAAGAGAACTAGGCTGCCTGATCCATGTTTGTCAAGCAGCTTCTGATGCAGGGTTGGGGTGAGATGGGAGGACATCTGTGCTGGCAAGGGGACTTCACATATCAGTGACCAACTGGGCAATATGACCACCTCTTCACATCACCTATTTTTCCTTGCATCTTCAGATCCTTTCCTCATGGCCAAGATTTGTTTGTTGGTCTACAATTGTGCAACACTTCTCTTGGATATCTATCTGCTATGTGCAAGTGCCTCAGAGGAGAGACCCACACTGAGTATCAGCAGTTGGCCACGTCTCATATGTAAAAATCAGTATAAATCTCATTATAAGCATCTTTGTAAGTCTGTAATTTCTCTCTTTCGCATCCTCACTCACTCAGAGAAACTATAAACACCTCCAGTCCCCTAGAACACTTCGATCTGCAACTTCCTGTGACATTTTAAGTTATACACTATATTCAATGCCAGTGCTGATCTTTTCAAAATGGAGTAAGTCTCTCTAAAACAGTCTTAGGTCTCATTCAAATCTTAAAAAGAACCAAAGGCTTTAACTTAGAGAATGTGCTAGGAATCATAATTCCTATATCCTGTTTCTCATCTGAGAAATGCATTCATTATTTTGTATTTTGAGACACAAAATTAATATTAGAAGTAAGAATCAGCTTTGAATATTAAAACCCAAGTTATGGACTCCAAAATAAGTAATTTTGAGTTTTAACTTTTTATAGTCCTTTCTCTTGTTAAACAGTCTATTTCATCATTTCGTTATCAATCCACTTTCCAGTTTAATATCCCTAAAACTTGCAAAGAAATGAAATACATCTTTAGCCTGCCTGTGCAAATGTTAATCAGAAAGTAATAAGTAAAGTTTTGTATGTCTTTTTTTTACTAGTACATCACAACAGGGTCAGTGCTAAGGCTCCATATTTTCAGTGGAAATACACACAAAAAAAAAAAAAAAAGTACATGCAAAAAATGTGAAAGACCCAAACACATACAAGACAGAAAATTTGATTGATTTGATTGACAATTTATCTGTTTTTGTAAGATCTGTTTTAATATTCCACTCATATTATCATCCAGGGTAGGAATTTTATGAGGAGAAGAATAAAAAAGCAACCATTAAGATGCACTAATATTTCAATGAAGTGCAACATAGATGCCTTCACTTTTACACATGATTGTTTGAATATTATTTTCAGTCCTACAACAGTTTTGGTAAGAATTAGGACCAAATTATTTCTTTTATGAGTGCATGTCAAAGAATTAAAGAAACCTGCAAACTTAAGCCACTTACAAAAATGTAGTTCCACTCTTTGTCTTCCCTAACAGTATATTTCTTTCTCTTCTTACACAAGTACTACTATCCCTGTGCCCACTGAGCCTCCCAGTCCAGCTGTGAGCTAACTTCTTTTTTGGTTTCACTATTATTAGTTTTGAGCTAGATTAGCAGTTTGGTTCAACTAACCATAGACAGCCAAAAGGCAATTCCAATACAAAGGTGGAGGTGAGGTGAAAATATGTTGTGAAGGATGCAGAGGAGGTTCCTGTCACCCCTTTTCCAGAATCCTGACCCGAGTATTCCAGCTAAACTCATGATACTGTGGGTTAGCCACAGGCACACACAGGGTGCTTCTTGTGTCTATATGCACTGGGTATTAACCCTTTCATACAAAACCGTGTATAACATACACCTTTTGAGAAGCCACCAAGGGTAACAGGCTCCAAAGCCACAAAGGAAATTACTCAGAGCCGCATTCTGCATGCAAATAAACGGTTATAAAACCCCTTCTGCTTTTGGAAGCTGAGCTCTTTCCTGCAGAGTAATCATGGAATGATGAGTATCCCAGCCCAACATCAAAAATGGAGAGCTGAAACTCCAAGTGTAAGCCTGTATTTTAAGCACTGGGAAATGAAAGGATTTCCCCTATTTGCAAATTCTTTCTTCAAGAACAGGACATCATCAGAGCAGCTCTTTAGCACTATAATATATACATATTACTATCTTAGTTCCTATCTATTCTCTACCAATAATCTCACAGAATCACAGAATTCATTAGGTCAGAAAAGACCTTTGAGATCATCAAGTCCTACCTGCAACCTAATACCACCTTGTCAACCAGACCATGGCACTGAGTAGCACATCAGTTTTTTCTGAAACACCTCCAGGGATGGTGACTCCACCAGCTACCTGGGCAGCCTATTCCAATGCCAAATAACCCTCTACGTGAAGAACTTCTTCCTAATGTCCACCCTAAACCTCCCTGTGTGGAGCTTAAGACTATGTCCTCTTGTCCTGTCACTGGTTGCCTGGGAGGAGAAACCAATGCTCATCTGGCAACCACCTCCTTTCAGGCAGTTTTAGGGAGCAATAGGTCTTCCCTGAGTCTCCTTCTCTCCAGGCTAAACAACCCCAGTTCTCTCAGCTCCTCCTCATCAGATTTGTACTCCAGACTTTTCACCAGCCTTGTTGCCTTTCTCTGGGCATGCTCAAGCGTCTTAACATTCTTCCTGAATTGGGGGGCCCAGAAACACAGTACTCAAGGTACTACCTAACCAGTGCTGAGTACAGGGGCAGAAGCCCCTTCCTGGTCCTGTTGGCCACACTATACCTGATACAGGCCAGAGTGCCATTGGGCTTCTTGCCCTGGTGGGCACACACTGACTCGTATCCATCTGCTGTCCATCAGCACCCCCAGGTCCCTCTCTGGTCACTATCACCCTGTGCCCAGCCCTGCAGGGGGCTGTTGTGGCCAAAGTGCAGGACCCAGAACTCGGTCCTGTTAAGTCCCATATTTTTGGATTTGGCCCATCAATCCACCCTGTCCAGATCCCTCTGCAGAGCGCTCCTACCCTCCAGCAGATCAACACTCCCCTCCATCTTGGTGTTGTGCAAATTTGCTAATGGTAGGCTTGATCCCCTCATCCAGATCATTGATAAAAATATTAAACAGGACAGACTCCCACACAGATTCCTGTGGAGCACCACTAGTGACTGGTCACCAACTGGATGCAGCAACCTTCACCTCCACTTACTGGGCCCCGTTGTCCAGCAAGTTCTTAACTCAGTGGTTACAATTTAAGTAAAATCCCTGTATGTAAGACAAAGACTTTTGCAACACTTTTTTTAGTCATCTCTTCCATCTAATTCTTCCAAGATGTTTTTTCATTCTGTAAGTGACATTTACTGCAATTCTTCATAAACCCCTGAGAATTGGATTCCTTGCTCCTAGAATGGAATAAAAAATGTACACAGCCTGTCAGCAGGTCACATGTATCCTGCCAACCTACATCTAATAGATTTTTCACTTTTCATCAGTGGATTTCAAGACAGTATGTAGTCTGCCAAATTTACTAAAAAGCTTGCTACAGTATCGCACTTTCAAAATGTGCAATCTGTCAAAGCCATAGCTCAAAATGTCTGCTACGATGAGAGTCTTTGAAAAATCTGCTACGCTGTTGGCATTCATTCAGAAAATAATGAGTATATCAACAGAGAAGGAGGAGAAAGGAAAAAAGTTGTTGGGGGAGGGGAAAGAAGTGGAGAGAAAAGAAGATTAATCTTAAATATAATTTTCTGTATCCTGAAGAAACTACAGGGATTCTTTTTGCAAGTGTAATCCAGTTTCATACAAATTCCTCCAAGATGACAGTATACTAATTGGCAAATAGTACGAATGCTACATTTAATAGCATTGATGAAAAGATAATTTATCATAGATTTGACCGCAACTTTACATAGCAAACTTCGATATTGATTCAAATACTGAATGCATTTAGCAAACAGTGTAAGACAGCAAAATTGCTTGCACTTTTACCAAATATTACATATATGGAGAGTATCATAAGAGGCAAGTTAGGGAGAGTAGGGATGTTTAATTTATTAACTGAAATATGAAGAAAACTGAAGCAATTTCAGGAAAGTTTTAAATAAAGGCAAACTTCTGTTCCAAAAGAGACAATAACACTAGCATCAAAATAGTCAAGGACTGCGAAATACAATTCTGAGATCGTTTCTTGTCTGCTTTCCTTCAACTTGCATTTTAGAAATTTCACCTTTACATTCAAAGAACATAAAAAAATGACAAAAATACTTTTACTTCTATAAAACAATAAAATATTTGCCTACTAAAAACCAAGTTCTTATGCACCTTCTTGAACAACTGACAACACAGGCAAGTGTTCCTAAACATAATGCCAAGCTAGTGAAAGGACTGCAGCAGAATTTTGAATTCAAAGAACTACAGAAGAGCTGTTTGACTCCATGCCATGTATCTCTGAAAACAGGAGGTTACAGAAAGTTCCTTGGATGTAGGAAGCCAATGAATCCTTAACACCACAGAATTAACATGTCTGAATCTCATCACTTCTAGAAGAAAGCAAGGCAATTGGTATTAAGACTATTAAATAAATAAATAAATAAATAAAAATAAAAACCCCCCCACACAAACATATAAAAAAAATTCAAAATATAATAAACCCACCACCCAAGCTTCCACTCTCCCCAGGGAAAAAAAATAAAATAAATAATCACCACCACTCCATGGTGAAAAAAAGCTTGTGCAAAGTTTTTACAACCAAATAGGCTACTGAGCTGATTAAAATGAATCACACAAGCTTACAATGGGGAGGAGAAAACTAGAATAAATAGGGATTGTAAAATACCTTAAATTGCCAACTTTAGTTTTCTCCATTAAAAAATTAAATATAAATTTTATAGTAAAATATGGATTTGTTGTCCATTTTAAGAGTCTTAGATTTTACTTGGGCATCTCACTGAATATCTCACCTGGGATATACCAAACCAGCTCCTCAAAAAGGTCTTTACTGAATTCATTATTACATTGGAGGTGTACCTAATTTAGTGAATAAAAGCATTTCAGTCCCTTTTTCATGTAAAAACCCCCAAATTATTGAATCTTTGAGATTATGGTTTTACATCTAATTGTTATGTCCCCAAAAGCACAACAAAGTGTCCCAGTTAACTTTGGCAATGGTGAAATTCTTTGCTTGTCTTTAAGAGATAAAATTCAGAAATATCTTACCCTTTCTAAAAAAAATATTTCATAAAGCCCATAATTTAAATTATGGGCTTTAATATCTAATATTTTGAAGAATAATTCTTTAATCTCTATTTTTCCCCTTCTTGCTTCCATACAAATATCATGATCAGAGAAGTCACATTCATAGCTTTTGTTTGCATTAGCAAACCATGTGTGCAAAAGTCCCATAGAGATACTGAAATTGCTTGAGTGCTTCATAATTTAGCATCACGGCTAAAAACCAAGACTCTGTTTTGTAGGCCTCAAGATAGTGATTTCCTTCCAAATATAAGTATGGTAACCTAAAGTAGATCACAGATTATTCTGTGCTGGAAGAGACCCACAAGCATCATCAAGTCCAACTCTGAAGTGAATGGCCCATATGTGGATTGAACCCACACCCTCAATGTTATTTACACCATGCTTTAAGGAACAGAGTTAATCTCAAGGTCAAGTAAGTAAACTAGAGAGTTTATTCTATAGACTATTAAACAAATGCAGCCAGAATATGCTAAAAAATGTATCATTTTAATGCAATTAGTACCATGGAATGACATCATAGCCATGCCTCTTAAGGCTTGTACAAACACTCTTAATTTCCAGTAGACATGGTCTACAAGGTCTATTTTCCCTACCTTTCTCCTGCATAGAAGTTATAAAATATGTGGCCTTCAGTTCTTTCATTTGCATTGCAGTTTTGTCTTGGCAAACTTAATAATCACACTTGAATGCTTATTGGTTTTGCCCTGTGGGATCTTCAGAAGGCAGTTTAGAATTCTGTTAAACTGTGCTTTCAGAACAAGTATTTCAAAATTATTTAATACGGAGAGAGAGAGAGAGACATCACTCACCAGCTCAATGAGATTTAGCATTGCATTCCTCTTTTTCTACAGACCATAAAAAACGGTAGCTTTGATGATCAAACTGTCTTCTGTCCCAGGTTTATATTTTGTTTTAGGTCAAATTCTTTCATTAATTGCCTCCTGCAGCACAATGTAGCTGTAGACTCTGGATTGCAAGTAAGACACTGTAGTATCAAATGCTCTTCTTGCAAGTGTCAAAATGGTACAACAGTTCACAAATGAGTCAAAGCTGCAAAGACTCAAATGCCTAATGCACGTGAAATATTGTCAGCAGTTTTTATTGACTTCATTATGTCATGAGTCCTCACAAGGCTGTAAACAGGCTCAGCAACTGGAACTTTATATGTGCACATAACTGTTTTAAGTTTGACCAGAACAGAGGTTTCAAAAGGAATTTCCTAATCATTCCCATTCATAAATCAAACCCCACTATGAGTCATAGAACAGAGGTCTCAAGGTTTCTGAACTCTACTTCCACATAAAATATTTTGTCTGGAATGTTGAGATCTCATAAGCTTCCATATTGATGTGATCAACTATGCTCCATCACAGCCTTTCCCACTCTTCATTGGTTTGTTTTCACTTGAGTTTCTCCACCTGTCTAAAGAGAGACTTCTCAATACACTACAGGGTGGACGACATTCATGTAGATGTTCCTCATAAAACAACCTCTCCATGCTTTATCTATAGAACTCTAGGAAAGGAGGAACAATCTGAGAATCAACTCTTTTGTACAGATGACGGAAAAAAACATGGAAAGAGAAACATAAAATTAAAACGATCAACTGAGTAAAACAGGCTTAGGGCCTTGAGGCAACAAGCCTCAAGGAATTCTGGGCTTGCCAGAAGACTGCAGGCTGGATCTGCTCCTTTTCTTTTGATGATGTATAACATTATGGGAGAAAAATATACACTTGAGATTATAAAATCATCTCTCTAAAGTGTTCTTTTGTTTCACTGGCTTTCTCCTACTTTTAGTAGAACTATTTGGTTGCATACTCTGGAAGCAGAGAAATGTAGCTGAGCTGGCCCAGTTCCATAATCTTGAATCAACAGAAGTGGGATTGTTTCTGGGTCCAGATCTGAGAGGGACAGAAGTGCTTTTGTTTCCTTTCAGTGGGATTCTGCAGGGAAGTTAAATAACAGAGAGAAAACCCAACTGAGAAGTGCTAATTCTACATAGGCTACAACATGTACAAGTCACAAAGATATACATAAATAGCATGGGAATTATTAACACTCTCCAGTTTTAGGCTGCTAATTTAATGAACTACTCTCAGAGGCATCAGGAAGAGAAAGCCCACACATGCAGACACACATTATGTTATGAAATTAGTGTTATTGTATGCATTAGTCTCAATTGATAACTGCATAATTATTAAATAGATATTTCAGTAGTGTATTTAGCTATATTTCTCAAGTGCAAGTACCCTGAAAGCATCTTTGAAACACAGTTTCTGAAACTGATAGGGCAAGTAAAAAAACACTTTTCCCCTGACTGATGCCTACAAGCAGTCTTTGAAGTAAAATTTTATTTTCAGTATAAACATTTTGTCAACTGCTTCCTTTCTCACTTATGTACACAGTCATGAAGTTCATGATGTATTGGCCCATACTGAAATACACGCACATCTCACAAGCCACATGGCCTCTAAATTCCCCTATATATCTATTCACGGTTCATTTCACTTATTACACTGATGACACAAGTGTCCATGCAGTGGTTTCATCGAGTCCTCTTGCACCCCTGTTCATGTCCAGGGCTCAGTGCCAGCAGTCACAGCAAACACCCCCTCACAGTGAGGAACCAGGTGGCAGCTCCCAGCCTTACTTCCCTAGGGCCAATCCCACAGGACAGAAAGCAGCACCTCTCCCCAGTTCCCAACAAACAGTACAAGCAACAACCTCCTTCCCAACCTACGAACTTAACTTCTAGCACTACCAGCTGGATTTACAATATTTTCCCTTCAGGGGACTTTTAGCATTAGATGTGCCAAAAAATTCATTAAAACGCAACATTGGCTTAACAGCTCAAGTCTCTGGCGGTTTTCCCCAGGAAAAACTGGCAGGATCAATTCCAGGCTGTTCATCCCATCACACAACACCACAGTGCTTCCTACACACACCATTGAGTCACAAGGATTCCTTAAACTTGCATTACTCTTCTTACTCAAACAAGATGTTGGTTTTAACGTCTGGTAATAATACAGCAGTATTTTGATGATTCAGAGTGTGGTGGCTGACTCACAACTCATTTTGTGCTATTGAATTTAATACATATTGTCACAGAGAACAAAAGTCTTATGAATGTGAGCTCTGGCTTGGAAGAAAAGGTCATCTGGGAAATGCTTCAGTTAAGAAAAAGCCTACCAGAATTTTTTTTTCTTTTATTAATATGTTTTTAATAAACATTCCCTTTATCCAAGCATGACAAAGGCTGGGGGTCCCACAGGGTCAGACACTAGGGGTTGGTGAGAGCTCCCCAGGAGACCCATCCGGGCAGGGCCTGTCAGCCAGTGCACACTCCACCCCAGCCAGCAGCTGGGCAGCAGGAGCAGCCCCAGCCCTGGGCATCAGGCAGCCCTCTGGGAATGCAGGGCTGTGGGTGGGCCCTGCTCAGCAGGGCAAGGCTGTGGGGAGCTGGAGACCAGCCCTGCTCCAGAGTCACTGGAATGGAAATGATGGCCCCAGGAGGGCTGGAACAGTGTCCTGGGCCATGGGCAGGGTGGTGTATGTACAGAACTGCTCACAGGAGGAAAAATGCTAGAATCAACCCAACTACACAGCTTCTCAAACCCCTTTAAGTAATAATAGTCAAAAATTGCTATCAGTGCCACATACCTGACTGCCCAGAGTCTGTACTGTATAAATATCAGAAAACAGCTATTACAGACTTTCAAATTACTATGCTACAATACATGATACATTGACATTGGAAGCACTATGCAAGGACCTGTATAATGCATGGAAGAGCACAACGCAGATTTGGAGTGACATTAAATGTGGACACATAATTGATCCAATCGGGGCAGGGAGGTTGGCTTGAGTGTTAGTATACTCAGCAACATTGTACCATACACATTTGTAGCAACAGTGTCACTGTTTCAAATTACTAAAAATATTGACGGGAGTTTCCTTGTAATAGCTTTTTTCTAATACACTAGAAAGCCTGCTGTGATGGAAGACAATGTTTTCTCAGCAAAGACATGGCTTTTGCAGTCTTCCAGCTCTTAATTTTTATTGTCTGTCCTTGACAAATCCCATGTGATGACAGAAAAATTGAACTCTGCCATCAATTAACGTTCAGAATGGATGAGCATATGCCCTGTTAAGTACTATAAATATGAAGAAAATCTTAAAAACAATTACTTGTTTCAGTGGGAATATATAGATATGAATTCAGATGTTTGGAGTTTTAAGGTTCGTCTACATAAAAATTATTTTAAGAAAAATAGAGTGGTATACTTCAGGAAGGATGAATTTTAAATAAAAGTACTTTCCCTTTGTTCAAAATTTAGTGAACAATGTCATATAAAATATAGTATGTTCTTTTACTGTCTTTCCCTAGAATAGAATGTTAGGAAAGAGGAAGACATTAATATTGATATAAATTATAAACCATTGACTGTAAACTAAGAGACAGATAAAAAATACACAAACAATAGGAAACAGTGACTAGTCACAGGTAAGTTGGACCCAGTATGTGATTTGCAAGCCAAATTTATCTATTTGATTTTTCAAATAATTTTCTCTCTTTACAACATAAAACAGTCATCCTTTTTAGTTAACATATTATCACTAGTCAAAAAATTTCCCAACAAATACAAGTATTTCTGAGAAGCAGACATAAAAATTCTCTATTAGGAACATTTATTTACCCCAGGATGGAATCTGTGAGGACTAAACCTAAAGTTCATCTTAAAGTATTTGAAAAAACTATTGTCAAGATATTCCACAAAATTGTCTCATTTCTTTCAATTCATTCTTCTAAGCTCAATATATATGAAATAATCCATAATCTTACACTCCTAGAGAACACTAGAATGACATCATAAAATTCAATCAATACAAAGCATAAGGAATAAAAGATTAAGCATATCTCAATACTATATTAAAGGGGAAGGAAAAACTGCACTTTCAAACATTTCAGCTTCAACATTCTGACCTGTAGGTCGTTTAGCCTACAAAGAAGTGCTTTTACTCTTTCACAGACTTTATTCTTTCCTTCAAAATTCAACTGATTCATTATTATAATTTAAAAAATCCTATGCTTATTGGCTAGCAGTGTCTTTCTTCATGGTCACATCAACTTAAGGAAAAAAAGAAAAAGCCAGGCAAGAAGATCATTAAAATCCCAAAATCCAATATAAAAGTGTAACATCAATTTTGGTTGAATCAATTATGAGTTTGACCTTCAGTTGTTCCTTAAATGAATATATAATCACAGTTGTAAATACTCTTTTTCATAAAATATTTGGTGGACTTATGAAAGCCAACAGATCTTGGAAACTTAGAAGAGGTATATCTTTGTGTCTGTACTTTAAATTTTCCTTGAAGGGGATTTGAGAGGTCCATAACCAATAAAATAAAATATCTTTTAAACAATAAATAAATAAATAAATAAACCAAAATTTATTTATACATCAGATGGACTTCATTAATCAATATCATCTCCTTCAATTAGCAAATACTGTATCCTTAAATCTGACCTGCTGTATTATAATCTACTTAGATATTGCAGGTGGGAAGTTACATATTTATGAAGGAAAACAGTTTTTCCACCTACTACCTGTTTCAGAAATTGTTTTACAAATCAGCTCTGGTTTTGAAAACACTGGAGATACATCAGCTCGAGCAGCAGTTGATCCAGGCCCCCTATCTGGGCCTGGTAAAATACCTAGAAACAGAGGTGATTCCTAAAGAGATCCATGGAAATATTTTCAATTTCTAAGTTCAGGAAAGAATATTTTTACTGTGATTGAAGTTTGACTTACTTTTAATGCTTGCTTCCTCATTAAATGGTAATTATATTAAATAGCTACTATGCCAAAAGAATCCTTTTAGCAACTACATTTTCCTTTTACTAAGTGTTGATATATAGGCAGAAGTCTCAGTTTGAAGTAAGCACAACACTAATAACTGAGAATATATACAGGCAAAGAGAAATACATAAGAGCTGGTAATTAGCCTTTTGCAGGGAAATAAGAGAAGGTTTGTAGAACTGAACTGAAATGTGTACAGCATCCATACATTCAACCAGGTGTCCATTATTTGTGACTCACGGGATTGGGATTGCAACATTGGACTTCCAACTCATTTGCCATAAAAGCATCCACAGTATCACTAATTATTCTGTGCAATGAAGCAGACCTCCTCTGTGATAGGAGAGATGCCACTGTATCCTCCTCTATATATAAATACCTGGTGTTTATAGCAGTTCAGGTGACTGAGGGTTTCGCTGTGAGGTATTATGAGAAATTTCTTTACCAAAAGGGTTGTCAAGCACTGGAACAGGCTGCCCAGGGAAGTGAATGAGTCATCAACCCAGGAGATGTTGAAAACTCGGAGATGTGGAACTTACAGACAAGGTTAGTAGTGGACTTGGCAGTGCTGGGTTAACAGCTGAGGCTTGAAGATCCCAGAGGTCTTTTCCAACCTAAATGGTTCTGTGATTTACAATAGGAAGTGACGCCAAAGAAGCCCCCACATATTCTAATATTGTTATGGAACACAAAGGCTATGCACAGCAAGCTGTATTACAGGTCAACTGGAGCAAGACTGTGCATTTAAAAACATTTTCTTACTCAAACCTATTCCCTTGACACTTCAGAACAGAAGACGTTCACATTCATTCTGGCTTCTTGACTGGTGAGAGGTTTTCAGGACAGAAAATTCTTGCCCTATATGAAGCTTTTTATATTGACCTTGTTCAGGTCAGATTATTCAAAGCAAGTGGAATAATATTGCTTAGAGGGATTGTTCTGTGTGGATGTCATCCATTGAGGCTAAATAAAAAGCTAAACCATGAGTAAGCCTCAAAGAATGCTGACAATAAAGACGCTCCTGCAGGCTGGTTTTGCATTTTTGTCCCCTAAACAAGGCTTTTTCTAAAGAATGCAGTATGATTTCTCAGACTTCTTGGTGGCCAAAAAAAAGATAAGAAATAATAAATAAGAATAAGCTAGAAACGCAGCTGAGTTTCACAAAGAACTGCAAAAATAATTCAATTTTTGGTATTCATAGAGAGGAGTGAGCTTGTTTAGAAACATACATATATTTAGGTTGCTTTGCAGATGACCAGTTCTTAAAACCTTTGTGTAACCATGCCAGTGAAATTCCCAATTAGCTAGATTAAAGACTTTGAAAACCGTACCTCGTTTAAAGACAGACTATGCCTTGCAAGTGCAGGGACAGCATTGTAAACAGAACATTAGTATTTCCACAGGTTGCACAGTGCTCTTCTCACACTGGAAGATGATCCCTCCTCTTGACACCTGTAACACATAGGGTTAATGCAATTTCTATGACAAAGAAATTATAAAATTAGACAAAGGCTAAATCCATACAAAAGATATAGTTGGTTAAAAATTTCTTCACAACCTCCTCTATAACAGATGAAGGAAACACAGCTGCAGAAAGAGGCTTTTTAAGGAGACAGTATCAATCAGACTAGTCCCTCAACCATTTACTCAAGTCCTGAGAGGTGCTGAAATTAAAATAAAACACTGATATGCATTCAGCATATTGCAAAGAATTTGGCTACTGGCAAAAAGATTAAAAACTTAAAGAAATACAACAAAAAGAAGTCAGAAATCAGGTTTATTCTCCCTGTCAGTAAGTGGAGTTATTGATTTTTCTGAATCAATCCCACATTGATGATTCAGAAGTTAAACTCGATCCTGAATATGTTTGCCCAGTTGTCTTGCTTGATGGAGCACTCCCAAACAGCTGCCTAAAGCTGCTCCCCCAAGTCTTTGCAGACAGAGTAAGAACAACAGCCAGAGTCCTCTACTTGCAAAGATGGGGCATACACTTTTCAAATGCTCACTGAATGCTCTTGCTCCTTCCTCACGACCTCCTCACTGTTTCATCTTCCCTTTCTCCTGGGATATTTCCAGTCCCACATCCAAATCTTCTGCCTTGCTGAAGGCGCTGTTACTCCTCATGTAGATAGAAAACTCCATTTGACTTCAATGATTGCAATTCAATGTACATTAAATTGTTTCAGTCGCTGTAAAACAGTGTTCTCTTAAACTCTCGTTCGCTATAAATGTGATAGAGAATGACTGAAGTCATCAGTACTTTACATGTTGAAATTACATACTTTAACAAAGCTGGCTGACAATGGCAATGTCATAGGAAAAAGTGACTGCATGGTTGTTTGCCTGGCAATTTAAAGACCAAAGTGAATCCACTTGTTACTTTCAACACTCCTTAAAATTCTACCAACTGTGCAAAACAATGCCACCAGACTAGCAGAGCTTGCTTGAAATTAGATATGTGCTCTGAATATCATTGGAATGTCTGTAACAAAAACTCCCCTGAAACTGCAACACGACATGAAGTATGATATGTCCCCTGCTACCTTCAGTGGAATCAGAGCACCCGTGAACCCAGATCTACAACAGCATCAGCGCCCAGGAACTTGAGCCCAGTTAATATTTTGCAAGAAGTCACAACCTGTGAGTTAAATCGTAAGTGAATATCCAGGAACCCTCATTCTGGCCTTATGATATACTATTACCTGAGAGATAATAGTTCATGTAATTAGAGTCTGAATGCATAGATAAAGATGCCAGGCCGTAGAGAAACATTTACTTTCAGCAGGATTGTGACTTAGATTACATTTCTCTGTGGAAAAGAAGCATTACACATTACTTCAAATGGACTATTTAGGGCATGAAAAGAGCACTCATTTACTTGTAAAGCACAGATGGGAACACCCTTCATTCTTCAGGGCAGGGAAATAGTTGACTACTGGTAAGGGTAAACTTCAGGCAATATGTATCTTGCAGCACTATAGAAAAATATGGAAGATAAACAATAAGCACAATCTCTATATAAGTGAGTAGAAAAAGCTAATTAATAGGATGCCACTTCTCCAAAAATTGGAGAGATCTTCCTCCAGCACAATATGTATGCTGTGTGCAACTGTGTGAACAGTCCAACTTTCCTGGAATCTGTCTCATTCCCACAAGCAAACAGAAAAGAGCAACTCAGTTACCCAAAAACATGAAGCACGACATTGAAACAGCCTCAAGGTCAAAATTTTTCTCTACATTGGAGAAGAGGTGTTCACCTGAAACTCAGCATCTCAAATTGTTTCTAATAAGATGGCACATGTTTGCCAACTGTGGCTCAGAAATCCACTCGACTGATTGACATATATTGCTGAGGGACCTATGGTCTTTCTGTACATATCCCAAGTACAAAAACTGGATCCAAGGTATTTCTCAGATGCTTTGCTTTCCCAAAAGACTATCCTCAAAACCAAGCCTGGGTCTACAACAAAGTGAGTAGCACACTCCAACCCTTCTGTTTGAACAGTTTTTCCATAAAGAACAGAATTCATGAGTTGTAAGCCCAGAAGAGAACAAAGAGGGCCCTAACAGTACAAACCTGTTGTTCACCTTCCCTAAAACATGGCCATTCCTTCCCAGCAGAGCTGCTTTTACATGGAATGAAAGCTGGGTAAAGTTGCAGTATCAGCAGCTATCATCTATTGGCTGCATGTTTTGGAAGGGAATAGCTTAATCACCTTTGAGCATCAGTGGGAATGTAACCGAATCACAAGCCATGAGAAACCATCTGAATAAAGCCACTAAGCCCAGAAAAGTGCAGCACTAGAAAAGCAAAATAAGGTGCTCTGAAGTCACAATTGGTGGCAGATATGCTAAGGAAGACGCTTCCTAGACCAGTCAAAGAGATCTCTCAGGGAAAGAAATTACTAAAGAAAACCCCAAACTATGTCATCGTCCCCTCTGTGCTGGGAGGCTCCAAGTCACTTACCAAAAGTCTCAGGGGCATAGTTTGAATTAGTCTGGTTAGGCTGATCACAAAAAGCCAATGCCAGGGAATGCAGCACTCTGCTACAAGGTCACTATTGATACCTAGACACAGGGAAAGCTGTGCCTTATTTAAAGAAAGTCCATGGAGATTTAAGAATCCCAGTAGCACAGACAAAAGTTTCAAAACTTCTGAGAAAACTCTGGCATGCTTACACCTAGTTAGGGAACCAAAAAAGCCAGGATTCATGTTGCTCGGGATATACAGCTAGATGCTGTCACTGGAGAGCAAATTTCAAAGAACACAGGTCACTAGTTTTTCATTAAAGAATCTGTATTCCCTACAAAGATGTGCCTCTGAAAAGGCACACTCTTAAATCAGGCAATAAATCAGTCTTCTCAAAGTAAAACACAAACCATGAGGTTTTATCAATAGTTTAACATGCCACATAGTTCCAATTATATGCTCCTAAAAGAAATGAAAACAGCCCTGATCACCCATGGTAAAAAGCTTCAGTTAAGTTAATTATACACTCTCTTTCCAACAAGGAATATATTTGATTATATTTGGGTTAAATTTTGAAATGCTTATCATGCTTTTCCAAATATGAAATTCGCATTTGTTCATGCTGTGCCTTGGATCTCTATTTGAAAGAGAGAGACAGGAAATACTTATCATGTGCATGTTGTTCCAAAACCTGCAAGGAAAACAAAGATATTAGGCTGAAATTAGATGCACTGCCCTAATCAGCAAGCCACTTCAAAATAAGTCTGAAAATAACTTTTCTGTCCTTCCCCGCCTTTTCAGTTGTTTAAAAACAAACATTTTCTTTCATGATGTCTGCATTTTTAAACTAAAATTTAGTTTTAAAAATTTAAACAGCTAAATAACATTCATCTGAGCTGATGTGGAAGAATACTTGCATTTGGGAACTGCCATCATTGCGTCAATTATAGCTGAAAACACTGAAGAAGTTGTTCTGCAAGACATAAATCTTACATCAATCAATTAACAGCTTTTTATACAGTAATTCATACTGAAAACAGCATTCCTATGTCAGAACCTCACAAATACAGGAGTACCACCACATGGAAACAATCTGCATATAATCCAAGTTACCACCATTTGGCAAAAGCCTGATAAGCTAGAGGCCCACTTAAACATGCAGGAGCTGCTTCTTTTCATCACATCCTAGTTCTGTCAGACTGACTTTTTGACATTAAAAAAAAAAGGAACAAGACTATGCAGCATAGCTGGACAGTTTTTTCCAGACTTTTAGACGAAGCACTGTGTAAAAGTTACTGTCAAACACACCCACCCATTCCATTTGCTTATATATGTCAGTGCACAATAAGTCTTTACGAAGTTCCTACTTTGCAAAGCACCTTCGGCACGAGGCTGTTTTCGACTGAAAGGTTCTGTTTCACATGAAGTTGATAAGATGATAAAAGTAAATGCATCTTTCCTTTAAGGAAGGCTTGTAGCTATTAAAGTAGTGAACAAAGACAGTACTTGGTCTGAATTTGCTGAAGATCACATACTGGGAGATAAATAACTGCAAGTCACATTCATGTACAAATGCCCCCATTAGTCTTTGTAGTTTTGAGGCTTTGCTCTTTCTTTTTTTTCTTTTCTCCATTATAATTACTTATCATTCCAAATAGCAAGTATGCAGCCAACTTTACTTCATCTCTCATCAGTCTCTGATGTGGAGGTGCTTCTGACATGCCTTCAGGACCTGTTAAGGCTGAGTGAAACATTACTTTAAAAGAGCTTGTTCACTCCTGCTTGGTTGATACCACAAGGCTGTGATGGGCACTTGTGTCTGTTCCCTAAAGGCTTTAGTGAGTGCAGTCTTACATCTTACACCATAAAGCTTTACATCTTTCAGTCTGGGTCTCTCACAGGTGGACAACCTTGAAGGACACAACAAGGAAAGTATTTGGGCTCTTGTATTTGCAGTACAAGAGGATTCAGATTCAAGGAAATAAATATTCAACACCTCTTCCTTATATCACACACACTAACAGCGCAGCTTTAAAGCATTTGAAAGATACAGGACATCTAGACTTAAGCCTTTTTGGAAGGATACAGGACCCCTCCACTTCCTAGAATCAGTTAGACTCATGTCCCACCTCCCACAGAGAGCCTAAACCACTTTAAGGTATACTTGAGTGCTCTATTGCTATTACAATGCACTCCTATTGCACTAACACATTCCTGTTGCAGTAGGTCCAATTTACATGAAATATCCACCAGGGTAAAGTCAGAAAAATAGGCAAGACAGCAAAGTTCCTATCCATTATCCACAAAGAGTTTAGTATTCTGTGCAATGCTGAACAACATGAGAAAAGAGTACTTGAGAGAAATCCACTCTGGAGTACTGGCTGGTGATCTCTGTTGTGAGATAATGCGTTAAAATCCCCTTAAACTGCAAGAGAATTGAATCTGGATTTCTGATATCTTCCAAAATTACAATCCAGAATGACTGGGTAGGAAGGAAGTAAGAAAAGAGGAATTTTTCTGTCTGGCTCTTGAGTGAACAATGTTTGTTGCTTCTCATTTTTACCAAAAATCTGTAAAAATACAGTTGTCAAAGCTTATCTTTTTCTTTTAGACACATTTTAGTGAATTTAGGACTAAATTTGCTGAGTTTTGACAACTAGGATAAAACCCCAAACTATTTTTTATGGTTTTACTTATAGCTTAAGAAAAACAGAGCATGCAAAGATTAGAAATCACAAGTTTTATTTCTGTGAAAATATGTGTGAAAGAAACTGAGGATACACATTTAAAAAGATTCTCAGCTTTACTCCCCCTCCAGTTCTCCTTGCATCTCTTTCTTATTTTTTGCCTCATGGTTTGGGACTATTGCACCAGTCACTCTTTTCAAAGACCTCTTGCCACACTACAGTACCCACAGAGTATTTATCCTGCCCCAATCTGCTTTACCTCAATGGCAAAGCTAAGAGTAATTTTATAAGTCATCACAAGGCAGAATCAGCCTCAGAATGAGTTTAAAATGCATAAAGCAGGCTCCAGAGATCCCATGATTTCTCTTTCTGTTAATAGAGTGTGCCCCACCTATTAAGCTCAAATCTAAATAGACTAAGAAACAGCTGGGTGCTATGCAATACACATCACTGAGGAACAGATGTGAGAAGGAAGACTTTCTTTCAGAATGTATTTTATAAACCTGTGAAGATCTCCTCTTTCATCAATCAAACTATCACATTCTACAACTTGGTTTTAGTTTGCAGAATGCTCCCTGCAAGGCACCCAAGTAAAAATTTCTCATGGTGGGTTGAAATTCAACTTCAGCGTGGTGGAAGACAACAGTGTCTGCCATCATGATGATCCAGATAAAATCCAGGTTATTTTCCAGAATTCCTTTGCCTTCACCATCTAGGGATGGAATGGGCAGGGAAGGGTCTCACACCCAGATTCCCCAACCATGTGCTGGTATACCAGCCAGCTGGCAAGGAGCATACAAAAACTAATCAGGTACTGCTGCCTCTAAGCTCAGGGGAAAATCAAGGAAACAGGTTTAGAAACTCATTTGCTCTCTTACAGCTCCGTCTGGTGTGTCAGTGCTGTAGGACCATACCCACAGACTCACTGAATGTGCCACAGCCAAGACATGCAGAGAGGTAGCCTATTTCTTTATTAGAGCCTTAAGAACAGAGCAAAGACTGGCACTGAATTGAGAACAAAAAATTTCATCTTTCTTATGCTTGTCTCATAAGATTGATGGCAAGTGTTTGATGAAGGAATCACTAGATTTAAATAAGTTGCAAATTTGGTCATATTTTTTACCTATTTTTATGTTTAGTTTTCTAGCATTATTAACAAACACAATGAAAAGCTCCATTGTTTACCTCCATATTGAGCACCCATAACAGGTCACAAAACGGTTGTTCTATATGTTTTTTAAGTGTGCATCACTTTAAATCTAGTTGACTGCTAGCCATCTTTTTGTTCTGCATGGTAGTCAGAGATATCTTAAGCTTTTGCACTCAAAATGTAAGATTATCTCTAAAATCTGTTCTCCCATCTTACATTGTTTTTCAAGACAGTAAAAAATAGACTGCAATAAGATTTAGTACTTACCGTGAGTACTAGGTACATTATGTCAAAGAAACAGATCTAGCCTGAATCTGTGACTTTCATAAATTTATTTCATTGTTGTTGTCTTTGCCAAGTCCCCAAAACAACATAATTTGATTTCATATCATTCAAATGACTACAAGTGTTACATGGTTGGTACAAATGAACAGTGTCTGAGGAAAAAAATAAAACCAGATGAATGTAAACATAAAGATGATTCATTCTTGGAGTAATTTTGTGTCAATGGAAAATACACCAGGTATAAATTTGGCCCCATGACGCAGAGCTTCTAGGAAACATGAAGCTATTGTAACTAGAGATCTCGGCTGACGTATGAATTGAACAGCAAAATACAAATGAGGCAAATTCAGCACGGGCATAAAAGGAGTGAAGTCAGTCCTATTAATTATCAAACTGAAAGAAAATAAAAGCCTGGATCAAAATAACCTAAAGTACAGAGAGAAAAGGATGAAAACATTAGGCAAGAGAACAACATGATGACAGATTTGAGAAGCAGCACATAGTAAATACGATGACTAAAATGGAAAGTGTTTTCCATGACATTCGGCATAGAAAACAAACCCTTGGCTTCTGAGAAACTCAGTTCAGAGAGTGCTCAATGAACTATACACCTTTCAATAAACATCCTTTATGCCCATTAATAACCAGAGTAATAGAGCTTCTGCTAACACCACACTCATGCATAAAATTGTGAAGAGCTGGCTTTTGATCTGATGAAATTAGGGTAAAGGTAATCTGGTCCAACATAATTGGTACTGACATTTTCATCACTACACAAGGAGGACAGGTACTGTTTTCTCTCAGGAGATGCCCCACACTTTTAATTTAAACTCTTATTAGTGTAAAATGTAGGTGGTAGAGGAGGGTGCAAAAGAGAAAAGGGCAATATGTACTTTATTACAAGTAAACCTATTAGCACATATTTTTCCTAAATTTGAGAGGAGAATGTCAAGAATCACCATTAACCCAGCATTCTCAATCTTCTGTCCTGGGGGAGCTATGGGAACATGTTTACATCCTCCTCCTTCCCTGCCTGGAGTTTTCTGCCTATGGAGGATGAGAAAAGGGGGCTACCTACAACTTACAGCAATGTGGTAAGACACAGTCAAGACATGCACTTTGTGTCCAGGACTACCAGCAGCAATTATCCATTAATGTGCACAGATTCTACTATGAAAAGAGATAATTCAGGCCAGAGAAGAGTGGAGAATTTTTTCTTGTATTTATTTTTAAGAATATTATATATTTTATTACACCATCTAAGGTTCTTCCTAAAGCAAGTAACTTATGTATGGTGTCACCAAATACGCTATAAACCCTTACTCGTCACATGGAAGCTGCGACAAGCCAAACTATAGATTCCTTTATAGTTTACTCTAGATAGTTTACTAAATGAAAGAAATGGATCATAAAAACTCAGGCTGACAAGTTTGTTAAGAGCAGTGAGGAGAGGTTTAGGCTCACTTCCAGTCACCTTATTTTTCCTCCAGAGAATTAACCAACAAAAAGGGATGGGAGAATGAAGGAGAAAAATAAACCTCAACGGCCTCCCTCATCCTTGTGACACAGTAAATGTTATGGGTTGAGAATTTACCTTTGTTAAAACATTGTGTCCTTTTTTCTGAAAGCTTAGAGCATACAAATGACCTCACCAAGCTGTACCCCTAATAAACTACACCATGTGATCACGAGTATAACCACTGTGTGAACTGCATAAGCACAAAAGAAATTTCCATGTACAGACAATCACAAAAACGCAACCTAGGTGCAATCTGGTTTCTCCATGTTCTCCAACATGGGACTTAGACATCTCATTCTTGACAAATGAGCTTTTAACAGTTGTGTTATTTAAAATAGTGTCATCAGAGGGGACTAGCTCTTTGTGACAGCCCTGTATCAGAATTATATTTACTAGACTGCATTCTGCAATCTGAAATCACTAACAGCCCAAACTTGACTATTTTTCGGCCTGTAAAAAATGACTCCAAATAGACATATTCGAGGGGGATTTTGGCAATTGTAAACTTGCACTTTCCAAAGTACTAGAATTGCAATTACTGTGAGTTAGTGAGGTGGTCCAGAGTGTCTCTCAGGACCCGTGTCCCACATCCTGGCCAGCCCTGGCACTGGAGCTGCAGTGAAGGTACGGTTTGGTATCCTGGGATACTTCCCCAATCCTGGGGGTCCTTGCCCCACAGAAGCATGAACAGTGGCAAAGGAAAAAAGGGAGGACTCTGGTGGGGAACTTCATCTGGGTTTTATTAAGTCCATGCAGAACTCCTTCACACCAGGGAGTCAGCCTGCCAAAGCCGTGTTTCCTCTCTGTACAGCACCTTAAGTATGGGGGTGGGGAAATGGGAAGGGGACAGCTTGGGACCAATCCAAAAAGTGAAGGGAGTGACCCTGAACAAAAGTGACAGTCAACAGAACAAATCAATAAATCAAGGGAGGGGAGAACTAGGGACCCTGCCAATCACTCAACGTCCTCGCTGGAATCTTCTAGACATCAGGGCCAGGCTGTGAAGTGATGGACAGGACCCATAATTATGATTGACACCTGACAATCACTTGGGCAAAACCAAAAAGGGGTTAATATGGGGGTAGATGGGACAAACCATTATAACTTACATAAAAACAGTATAAAACAAAGAACAAATGCATACAGAAAACTGGTAAACCCAAAAATGCACCCCTACAAGTTAGTTTACAGAGCTGACTTCTCAAATAATAGACTTTCTAAATGATAATGAAAACAGACAAACAGAAATGTCTTGCTGCAAGTTTCATAATGGAAATATTTCCAACTAAAACAATTAATATTGTTCTTTCCTGACTTTGTGGTCATGAATTATTTAGCTGTTATGATTGTCTGAACAACAAAAGAGATTTCAGTGTTTAAGAACTAATTTTCATCTTTTGATTATCCATTATCACACTAATATTAATTAGTCTTTAAAATACTACTAAGTAAGGAAAAGAATATATTATCCTTGTAAGTCAATCCAAAGATAAGACATTTTTGTTCAACAGGAAAACATGTCTTTGTTATTATCTTGGTTGATTTTTTCTCTGTCATGTTTTGCAAGAAAGACTTGTAAACAGGCAGGGATTTACTAAAAGCCATTTCTAAATAAATAAAAGTAAATTATTTCTCTGTGGCAACCACCCTGAAGAATATCACTCAGAGAATCCTACCTAGTTTGATGCTTCTTTTTACATGATAAATGATGACCAACTGTCCAGGCTACTTAGCACAGATTCTCTTACAAAGTAAGGCAAGGTTAGAAGTTTATGCATCTATCTTTACATCTCTGAGTTGGCAAACAGCACTCTCAGTATCTTGTGAAAGTGAAAAATTTGGTGCAGGTGATGCTACTTAGTATTTGAATAACATAAGCCAATTTCTATAACTTTTATTTGATCCTGAAATCATATATCTTCATATAGACTTGCAGAATTGCCAATGACATACTTGTCAAGATCTGAACTATTAGCTTCAGCAGCAAAGAATTTACATATTGCCCTTCTGGGGACTTCTATAATAGATATGACTAATAAAGCTATCCAGGAACTGGACAGGAAAACAGAGTTGGGTGACTGAATAAGAGATAGACATAAAGTGACAACTTCAGGACCAGAAGGAGTTAGAGAAGCAGTACAGGCACATGTTATCAGAAAAGGAAGCAGAGAAAGAAAAGGAATTTCCAATCAACCTCCCTAATCTTACTTTCCTTGTTCGTTTTCCCATTATCATAGGAGAAAAGAGGAGAAGAAGGTTGGAAAAAATGCTAAGCAGAAGAGAAAGGGTAAAATTTGGTTTTAGTTCCTTCCTATCTATGACAGGCAATTCCACAGGAACAATAATTAAAACAGCAGGTGCAAAGGATCAAAGTGGTCTAGAGGGACCAAGAGGGAGGTGTCATGTGGATATGGGAATCACCAGATCCCTTATTATTAATACACCTTAAGAAACTCCATAGGAACCCAGTCTGCCTATGTTCAACCCTATGAACATAGGCTCATCCAAGACAACAACACTAGCTTCAATACTTCTGCTCACTCAGGGAATCCTAAAAGCATAATCCTGTTACTGTTGGCTTGGGGTTGGAGTTTTTTTACACATAACTAAGAGTATTTTTCCCACACTGACTTAACTTGTGGTTTTTCTCAAGTTTCTACATGGCCATGATCAGAGAAAAATGTCTTACATGATTTGGGTAAAATCCTCTACAGCAAAAAATAAAACCTGATATTTTCTTTTAAGAGTTTTACCAGCTTCTGTTACAGATAAAAATTAGCCCATTTTATTGATAAGGGCTTGAAGTAGTCAGGGCTGATTCAGAGTCCAGAGGTCTGATTTACCACAGTAAATCTGCACAGCCTCCTTGTATATTCTCTTTCCCATCCTCATTCCAACTCACTGTCATTGCTGGATATGTTGAAGGCATTTGCAATGTCCCATGCAGAGAAAATAATTCCTTCCACCATGTCTCACCCACATCTTAAGCTCAATAATTTAAAATTACATAACTGGGCTATGCTGATCACAGCTGGATGAGAAGGAACCAAGAGGATGTGATGAACTATTGCTCTGATTCTAAATAGCACTGTTCATACAGCTCTGAACCACCAGGGTTTTGGTCTGAGGTCTCATTGCTTTTAGTTACCACAGCCAATAAGCGACGACCTCTTGTCCTGGATTATAGCATACACCTACAAGACAAGATTAAAATCAAAACATCTGTCCTACACTATTTACATCCCTAGCAAAGGTTTCACAGACCACTTACTCTCTGTTATCTAGCTACAACTGCTGTGCTACTGTACAAAGGGTATGCTTTGAGTTGAGAGGCAAAATGCGCAGGGAGCAAAAGATAATGGAATGGTCACATTAAATTTAATAACAGAAGCACCTCCTAATTATAAAGCAATAGCCCTTATCTTCAACACAATTTTATCTCTATTAAAAATAACTATCAGTCTGTGTAATCAGTATAGGAGTAGTGCTGCAGATGAAGTAACACAAAGAGCTATTTTTTCTGTATCTTAACTCATTTATTTTGCCAAAAACTAATATTTCTAGTGTATTAATTTGCCAACTGTGGTTGTGTGTGATAGAGTTTTCTGAAGTTCTGTATGTTTTTTGTTATATTTTGTATTTGTTTAAAAATTGTTTATTCCTGACACCCCTTTCCCTTACTCCCTGATGGTCTTCCCCCTGAGAGATACTCTGTCAATCACTCTGTTAGATCTGGAAGATTCGGGGCAGAAAGCCATGGGATTCCTTTTGGAGAGAAGGCAACACCTTTTTCTTTTGTTCTGTTAAGTTCCCTGTTCTGGGTCACAGCCCCCTTTCCTTGCTCTTGGTTCTGGGTTCCCCTCTCCTGCAAAATGCCCACTCAGATAAAAAGGGGCAACCCGAGGCCCAGACCCATCTTTTGCACGAGGTTTGGCCAGGACAAGAATAAAGCCTGGTAAAACCCAAGCAAGGGTCCACTCTTTTTCTTCCACGTCTCTGATCACACTCCAGCCTGGGATTCCAGACCTACCAAAAACTCCATCATATCACCACGGGGCTAAGCTAGCCGGTGGGCAGCCCTGAAGCCATGATAGCCAACATCTGTGGTTTTGTCATCTAAAGAAAATTCATGCTGCACTAATCATCTCACCATGGAAAACATAACACGTTGAGGGAGAAAAGTCAAGGAAAATGTGATGAGAAAGAGTAGGGGTATTGGTAGAAATCACAAAAATTTGAGGATTATTTTCCTTAGAAAGCAGGTGAATAAGAGACTATGGGATTAAAAAATATAAAGAACAAGACTCAGATTAATTTTCTCTGTGTCAAGCCACAGAAGTAAGGATATTCAATCAAAATACATTATCATCTCACATGATATTTACCCAAACTCTGGAACTGCATTTGCAAGTGTCACAAGCATCAGGACAGCAGCATGCTTGAAAAGATTACAAATTCAGAGGAGCAACTGAAAATATGGAACAGAGCTATCAGCATTTCTGAGGAGATTAATCTTCATATTTCAGGGTGTAGTGAAAAAGTGTCTTAATTTATCTGAGGTTTCCGAGCTGACCACTTTCTTAGCAAGTCTGAACATCTGATAGGGCTACCAACTAAACTACTATGTTACATTACCTCTGGACTAGTCTGCACCTGCAGAGTGGAAATGTTGAGACTGACCTAAGTTGTTCTTTTCTCCTGTAAAAATCTAGACATAACCTAAAAATGCATTCATTTTTCCATCCCAGTGTAGTATCTGCTCACTATCCATACAGTGAAAGATTGCTTTTGACAGATTAAAATCACGTGTGTACACATACAGAAGGAAGACACCTACCATCACCTCCTGAAATTGGATTTATGTTGTATTCATAACTGCTGTAGGAATCCAAAAAGAGCTACATGTGCAAGATAAGGGACATACAATGCAGCACTGTCCATCTTAGATCCTTTTAGCCCGAGTAAATCAGCTCTGTCTCACAAAGAGCTGGAGGGACATCTAGTGGACTTGTTGACAAGCAGGAAGGCCTTTGTGCTATCATTTTACTGCACTGCTGCTCCACGTGAGAGGTGTTAGTGTTGGTCTTCCCACTAAACAAGTATATGAAATACCAGAACAGTACTAAATTCCCTGCCACGCAAAACAGGCAGCCAGCTATAAAAAATACTGTCATCAACTCTAATCTAGCCCAATTCTCATATCCAAACCAAAATACAATTACAAGCAAATCTACAGTTTTCTGACATTGTAAGATGAGAATTATGTTTAAAATACAGATCTGAGGCATTTTAACTATAAATACATAAAGTGCACATTGCACCAGCCTAAAAATTCCTGTACAGGCTGCAAGCAAGAGATAATTGTATTTTTTTTTTTTTTAATCATCTATAAAAGTAAGAGAAAATTATCTTCCAGCTTTACCCCCAATCCTATCAGCTTCAAGAGGAAAAATGTACTTTGGAAAGCAGAATGAAACATTCAGTAACATGTACTTTATACGAACTTTATTCTTCCCAAGCTATGAATATTTACTTCCACTGGCCTTGTTCAATAATAAACCCAAACATTTCCAAGCTTCTTGGGAATGGAGTTACAAGTGTACTTACACATTCAGAGTAGAGAGAAGAGCAGAGCTGCAGAATGTTCTGATTCTGGGGAATAATCCTATTGATTTCAAGTACTTTTGAAAAAATCCAAGAGATACTATATTGGAGAAGCCGTACATTTTAGTGCCCGAGTCCAACAGATGGATTCCGAAACATTTTATCAGCCTAAAATCTGTATGTTTAAGACTATCCTTAATTATCTTTGTAATTCCCACAAATTTTAATGTGAGCTTCTTGACCTGCAAGTGTTTTCAACTTTGTTTCAGACACGGGCAATCAACTTTATGCATAAACAAACTCTTTAAGTGTTTTAGTTTAAGAAACATCTTAGGGAGAATCAGGTAAAAGCTGTTTCCATCTTCTTTCCACCCAAGGGAAAAGCTAAGTCTCAGCTCTTCTCTTTTCAGTTTTCCCTCTATAGTTCTCTATAGGTGAAACTATAGAAAAATCCTCCAAAGAGTAAATTTCAGTAACATTTTCAGATTTTCAAATTTAAAAATTATTTCATTTTATGGTTTGTTTTAATTAATGTGAAATGGGCCAACTTCAGGTGGGCTTTCACTTTCCTCATTGATTTCCTACACGCTTAGACAGTGTCTTTGTTCCTTTAAGTTTTGGAGGAATAACCTGACTCTCCTTCTACTTGTTCTATGTTCCTTTATTACATTTTTTAGTCAGGAGACCTCATCTACTTCTTCTTTCTGTCTGTAGCAGACACTCTCTAACACACATGTCTGCTGCCCACTAACCCTAGCTCATAAGCAATCAGCCAGCTCATCATGCAATCTTCATCTTCATTTACAAGAAGAAAACAAAATCTTCAGAAAATGGACTTTATGAAACACAAGTGTGCACAACCCAGAAAAGAAGCATATGCTTCCTGTTGCATCAACATGGGAACTCTGCAACTTCTGCTGCCATGTTGCCTAATATGGACCCACATTTCACAGACTGCAAGAGTATAGAAAGCATGATTTCATAAGTAGACAGTATTAGTCCACAGCAAACTCTGAGATGCAAAGACAGATTATTGAGCATGACACTTTATTTCACTGACATTCTGGGTAAGTAATGGGGATTAACACCAGAATGTGTCCAATGCATTTCATAATTGGATCATATTATAAATAGATCATATATATTATATAAATCATATATATGGGTTTCAGGACATCTCCTAAAAGACAAACATGATCAAAAGTCAGACCTGTGTATTTATTAGCTACACAGTATTTACAGAAAAGCTATGAAGAGGGTTAAGAGTTACCCAAAGCCTGAATCTGAGGTTTTCCTTGTGTAATGATCTTACACTGTGTAATTTAACAAAGAGAGGCTGATTGCTCTGTTCCAGATAGCCTCAGGGAGCATCCAATTGGACACTGGACTGCAGAAGCAAATGACTGCACCCTGTATTGCCAGATGTTCTAAATCCATGTTCAGTTTAAAACTTAATTTTCATTTCTGTGGCACTCAAAATACATAGGTAAAATTAATTTTTAAAGGTTGCAGTGAATAAATCCACACATACCACTTCAATGGTGAAGGTGGCTTATACCTGCCTGAATATGACAAATAAACTTGTTGCTAATATCCCTGCTGAAAAAGGCAGACAGCCAAAACACAAGGTTGTTCCGAACGAATTTACAGGCCTGGAAAAAAAGAACAACAAAAAAAAACCCCACACAACACCAACCTCCCAGGCTCGCGATCCTTTTGACTGAGTAATAATAGAAGTATTCTGTTTACCAGTGCCCTTCCCATCCTTATTCATGTTTTTATCTAACCCAATTCAACAGCAAAAGAAAAAAAAAAACAAAACTTCTTATCTGTTTCAGTCTTTAGCATACAGAGAGCAAGAGAAATCTTCTCTCCTACTGCCTTTTTCTTCTTTACATACTGAGGTTGCAGGGACAATCAGAGATTATGTGGTCCAATCTCTCTGCTCAAAGCACAGTCATCTACAGCAGGTTCTTGTAGATGATATCCAGCCACATTTCAAGCATTCACAAGGACAGGAACTTTGCAGAGTCTCTCAGCAACGTGTGCCTGTGTTTGGCACCCTCGCAGTTTAAAAGTTTTTCTTACATTCAAGCAGGATTTCTCATATTTCAGTTAGTGCCAATTCCCTCTTGTTCTTTCACTGGATCCATTTAGCAGGCTCCGTCTCATTTAGTGTCCCTGCTCAGATATTTGCACGCATTGATAATAACCCCTTGAATTTTCTCTTCTGTAGTCTAAACAGTTCCATCTCTCTCAGTTTATCCTTAAATATCAGGATTGGATCTAATCCCCTAATCATCTCAGTGATCCTTTTCAAGAGTCACGCCAGCATGTCAATGTCCTTCTTGTCCTGGAGAGCCCTGGCCTGGACAGAACACTCCGACTGCAGTCTTGCCAGGGCTGAGCCAAGGTGGGGGAAGTAACATCTCCCTCAATCTGCTGCAGTGTCCTGCCCAGTGGAGCCCAGGATGCTGCTGGCCACCATTGCAAAAGGATGCATTTCTGGGCAACTTTTATTGTACCTCAGGTCCTGTTGGCAGCGCTGTCACCCATCCAGCCCCCAGCTGCCCAGTGCAGGGGGACCTGCCCGGCCCACAGCGCCGACAGTGATTCCACAACCAGTGCAAGACCTCCCCAGCGTTCCTGTTGCCCTCCCCTGTCACCACTGAGGCAGACCGCTGTGCCTGGCAGTCATGGGAAAGCCCAGCATGGAAATTACTTCTGGATTTTTCAGGAGTGATGCCCTGCCCTGACAGACCCCATGGGCTGCCCCTGGATACTGCTGCCTGTCCTGTAATGTCAGAACGCTCAAGGACGCGAAGGGAACCCTGCTACTGTTACACAGCTCAGCTTTATTTAACAACCATAGGAAACCTCACTCCCTGATGAACACCGAGAGACTG